>CM045739.1:36010000-36067500 GCA_024760905.1 Plotosus lineatus
TTATTATTATTATTTTTATATATATATATATATATATATATATATATATATATATATATATATATATATATATATATATATATATATGTAAATAAATTATATTTACAATATAAACAATCTATGACCCCCCACTCCACCCCCTTCTCCCGGTAAAATTGTCAAGCGTTGACCGGTCCGCGGTAATGTAAAGGTTGGGGACTCCTGATTTAGGAAATGCTCTTTTACTCTTTAGTTTGTGTGTTTAGCTGTTTGTGGATTTTGTGTTTTTATGAAGTTTTAAGGATCACAAGATGTAAATCAGCTGTCAGAAAAACATTAATTCATTCATTCATTTTCTGTAATCGCGTTCTCATAATTAGGGTCGCGCGGAGACTGGCACCCATCCCAGCCGACTCCGGGTGAAGGCAGAGTACACCCTGGACGGCTCACCAGGCCATCTCAGGGCAGAAACACGCTGACAGCTATGCAGCTACTCTTGTCGAAAGTCAGCAATGGTTCTTTTACATGAACCTCACACCATAGACAGTGAGCGACATGGCCAGCCTTTGATATCCCAGTTAGCTGGACCAGGGGGACAGTGACAATCCAGTGAGACTGGGGCTTGAACCCCCAACCTTAGGATCAGTGATCCAGCACCTTTACCACCAGGCCGCTACTGCCCTAAGTGGTTATACATTGATAAATAAATTCTGATTGACAGGTATTTGTCCAGGCTTATGTCTTTAGTTCACAGTTCAGTGTTATTTCATTTCAGCTCAAAACCGAGGGAAATGTTTTTTAACTGAATACAAAATGTGGCTCCAAGACATAAGCAAGAGACTGGAGATACGAGCTGAGGTAGCCTACAGCACATTAGAAATTCTCTTTGAAAGTCTATAAGCTTGTAGTGGTACATAGTGCACAAAACAACAACCCCGTTTTGTTAACACTGATGCATGGGCTTCACGTTTCTAGGGACTTAATGCACGTGGAATTATTCCTCCTAGAACAATATCGTCTTATTATGACTGTAAGTTTGAATATTGGATTTTAATTTTACATGAGGTGTCGATTCATTTCATGTCAAGTTCTCATTTAAATACGTTCTTCTTTCAAAAGTAACAAAATAAAAAAAAAAACTTTGATAGAGACTCTAAATAAATGGAATTACAAAAACGAGTAAAATCCGTGACATGGTCGGAACACTTTACTCAGCATTCATCGGCAGGTGGCAGAGCGGTGCAGTAGTTAGTACAACCATCTGACAGCAAAACCGTCTTGGTTTGAATCCTTGTCTTGGACATATATGTTCTGTTCATGCTTGTGTGGGTTTTCTCTGTGTAATCTGGTTTCCACCTACTATCTAAAGATGCATATTTAAGCTAACTGGCCATTATACCCCCATTTCACTGGAGCGCGGAATGCAATGATCATGGCAGAAAGGCACGGAACAGACTCTATGGAGGAGCTTTGGTATTTTTACACGGAAAATGAGTCAAAAACCTACGGAAAAATTGTACCCTCGGAACACCTTCAGAACGTTCATGGAATGTACGGAAAAGACACGGAAAGACCGTGGCGAATGTCAGAATACATGCGTAAAAGCGCTTGGATTACCTTAGGAACCAGTGCGAATTACAATGGAAGACCTTTGGATAATTCACAGAATGTTTACGGAAAGCATGGAACGCTCGAGGAACGACTACGGCACTACTCCATTTTAGAAGGAAGAGCTACGGAATGATTGTGGAACAGGCGGAATAAAGGTGGGACGTTTAATGTTCAACACGGAATGACTGAGGAATGACTGAGCAATACCCGGCATAACCACCTTTCAACGAGGAAAAATTGGCAAAGATCAAAGGATTTGCTCCTGATTCCGCCTACAAATACACAGATTCAACCAAGGAAGCTCATTCTCTCATTCATACTATATGTTTATAATGTATAATATGTTTATAATGTACAATTAATTTAAAATGTAACATATGTTTGTAATTTACCATATGTTTCTAAAGTGCATTATGTTTATAATTTACAATAAATTTGTTAATATGTTTAATATCAATAATGTCAATATGATCCTTTTATTTGCACCTCAATAAATCATTCCAGGCTAAAAACCATGCACACAAGTCCAAACCATAGTGATTATAACTTTACAACTTTATTACAAGAACAGGAAAACAGAAAAAAATAAAGTGAATGTCTGTCTTCCTTTCGGCTTTTTCCCTTTCTCGGGAGTCGCCACAGCGAATCATCTGATTCGCACGTTTGATTTTGGCAGAGGTTTTTACGTCAGATGGCCTTCCTGTCACAACCCTTTTTAGCAAGGGACAGAAACACGCTGATGACTTTGCAGCTACTCTTTACGAAAGTCAGCAATGGTTCTTTTACATGCCTCTCACCATAGACAGTGAGAGACATGGCCCGCCTTTGATAACCCAGTTAGCTGCACTGGGGGGGGGCAGTGACAACCTTGTGGAGAGTGGGACTTGAACCCCCAACCTTTGGATCAGCGATCCAGCGCCCGAAACCACTAGACCACCACTGTCACTAGACCACAAAATAAAGTGAATGAACTGGAATAATTAATAGTGGAAGTGACTTCCTTGAGTGTTCCGCAAGTCTTCCGTATTATTCACAACCATTCCGCAAACGTTCCGCATGTATTCTGCAAACCTTCCTTGAGTATTCCGTGGGGATTCTATGGCCACTTTTGACTACCCGGAAGGGGGGGGGGTAGGCTCATGGCACGATCAAGGGACACTGGCAGAATAAAAGGAATGATCAAGGAACGTTTGAGGAAATGACGGAACGTTTGCGGAATGACTGAGGAACCTAAGGGAACACTGTCGTAAATTTTTTACTTGAACGTGCTTTTGAACATGTTCAAAAGCACGTTCACGGAAGATTTTGGCCTGCCGGAAGTGGAGGAATACATTCGGAATCATACCGAAGGACACGGAAGATGACAGAACGACTGAGGAACGTTGGAGGATGACAACATTTTTGCTTCTGCGAGTCTGTCGCGCTCCAGTGAAATGGGGGTATTGCAATTTGTCTCCAAGTGTGTGTTCACTTCCTGCTAATAGGAACCGTCCATAAAGTATGTACGCATGGCCCAAGTAGGGGTGTGTGACTGATTTGTGTACATGATGCGTGTAAACAGGAGATGAGTCACCAGCAAATGCATACCTACACATTATAATCACTTTATATATGCATTATATAACACTTTCAAACATATATGCGCCTCTGTGCAAGCAGCGTGTCGGATTCTTGGTTAGCTGTCCTGAGCTCGAATCCCGGCTGGGGACGCATTTTTATCCCGACTTAATTATTTATTTTCGCATCTGCCTTCTGTTATTCCAGATAATTTCTTGGACAGAAAATCCCCTGCTGATATCTGGATGGACCAGAATTTAGAGGACCAACATGTGGCTTGTTTCTACTCCATTCAATTTGCGCTCGCCCGTAAGTAAACCATGAAATATTAAAACACGCACCACTATATCCCTCCCAGACAAAATGATTAGTTGCTTTTTTTGGGGGTTTCTGTGATGACCCTAACATCATTAAGATAGAATATCAATCAATAACCAAACAAGTATACATTGTGATATGTATAATGAGTTTATTCATCTGTTTTGAAAAATGCGGCACATTTCAATAAATTTACGCGTACATACAGCTGCTATCGCTAATGCATACAATATGCATACATAAGAGGGTGGGGGTAAATCTTGCCAGGTTTTATGACTATGTACTTTATGGACAATCCCTTATTGGAAAACAATGCATTTTTGATCACACCACCTAATCCTTTTCCTGTAACAGCAGAGCCTATCATTATACTACACACTAATTCATTTTATCTGATCTCACAAGATGCACAATTTTATCACCAAAGTGACCTAAGTGAGAAGTATATACACACACACACACACACACACACACACACACACACACACACACACACACACACACACACACACACACACAGAAAGAACGTTACTGGCTTGACACAACTCACTCATTTGACAAACTGTTTAATCCAATTATGGTCATTGGAGTCTATCGTACCCCACACTGGGCGATGGGTACACCCTGAACAGTTCGTTAGACCATTTTGGGGGAACATATACACAAATAGTGGGGCCGGTAGCGTAGTGGCTCTGGTGCTACACTCATGATCGGCAGGTTGTCTGTTCAAATCCCAGTGAGACCCTCACTGTGCAAAGACCCCTGGGCAAGGTCTTAACCAGAAGGGTCCTCTGTTTACCCAGCAGTATAAATGGAAACCAGTAAAAATATACTGGGAAGATAACCTGAGATGGACTAGCGTCCCATCCAGGAGGAGATGAACTCCAGGTTGCTTCCCGCTACGGAAACCGGGGATAAGCACCGGCCTGATGAGCCACTGGGCTCGGGTGTAAAAAGCCCAGAGGACTTTACCTACCTTTACCTATACAGTACACAAATAAACATTCACAGTCATATACAAGCATAGGGAATTTATGCAAACTCCACAGAAAAATGCCCTTGCTCGTCACATGGCTTAAACCCAGGAACTTCTTGCTGTGAGGTGGGTGTGCTAACCACTACGTCACCATGCTATCCTTGAAGTCTTGTCTGTTTTATATTTCCTGAAGGAGAATATACCCCTTGAGAGACAATCTGTAGTCACTGTACACAGTTGCTGTATCACACCGAACCACTATCAACACAGTGCACACATACGCCATGTAAAATCTATTGTATACAATCATATAGACAACTTCATTCATTTTTCTCAGATTCTCTGAGCAATGTTTTCACGTAGTTGTGCTGTGCGGGAAATAATCACTTCATTTGTCGCTGTGGATATTTCTCTGGTATTGATTGATTTGGTTTAATCGGGGTGGCGGTACACAGAGTAAGCAGGTGGGCCATTCAGAACAAAATTAGATGGCAAATCTGTCTTATTGGAAATGGATGAAAAACTATGAGAGTGATTACGCTGATTGAACTCACCATTTTACAGCAGGGGCCAGAATGTAATACCTCACATTCGGGTGTGCACACCTACCACCAGGCATCTACTAAACCTGTCACCAACAATCTAACTAATTGCGTTCATTAAGCATGAACAAGAGCTGTAGTCCTGCCTGGAAAAGAAATGCTCCTGTCAATGAACATTTTGTTCGAGTGAGGAAGGAAACAATTGCAATTAGTGCTAAATTAAATTTACCATGCAGTGGGAACATTGCAAAATGGCAATACTATGTAGGATAAAAGCAAAGAATGAGAATAGCATAAAGGGATACACTGATCCCTCGCTACTTCATGCTTCAGTTTCTGCGGCTTCAGTGCATTGCGGGTTTTTCAAAAATATTAATTGAAAAATAAAAAAAACTAGAAAAATAAGGAAAAATAGGGAAAAGTTCAGGAAAATGTCACAAAACAAGGCCAATTATGAAAAAACCCACAAACAAACAAAAAACCACAGCCCAACAAAACTACAGATGCTCCCCGACTTACATTCATCCGTTTTTTTTTTCAATTTTACGTTTTTTTTTTTCATTTTTTTCTTTGAGTTTAGACGTACCTACGTAGTACACAGACATAATGACACAATGACGTAATGATGCTGCGTCCATTGTTTACAAACGACAGACTGAACGTGCTTTTCCTTCTTCCCAGTTCAGTTATATATATATATCAGTTATATAGTACCCTTGTGTTAAGACATCGTCTCTGTGATCTTTGTGTTTACACTGTTTTGCGGACTTTTGTATGGTTGGTCAGAAGCGTAAGCCTACTAGCATGGGTGCAAGTCTCATACACAGAGAGGAATTAACTATCTGCTCGGATCGGTGCAATCTACCATGCATACTCAGTTAAGCAAAAAGAGTTGTAAAATGAATGAAAAACCGATCCAGAAAAGAAAGAGAACTCTCCGCTCTGCTGGTGATTCACATCAGTGCAGGCTGAGTACTAAACGAGTTCAATGGCGCCCTTGCTCACTTGAAAGACCGGAAGTCCGTATAATTTGTTGCAAGCACAGCAAGTACACTACTTTCGGTATTGAGCGCCTCACATATTGTAAGCGTTGATTGGCTGTTTTAAGCTTCATGTAAGTGACTCGGCTCAGCTTCATGTAATGTGACTCAGCTTACGTTTACTTTCAACTTATGTTCGGCCATCTGGAACCAATTAAAAACGTAAGTCGGGGAGCGTCTGTACTTACATTTTTATGTGAGGTGCGCATCTGAGTGTGTGTGCGCACGCATCCGTGTGTGTGTGTGTGCGCGCGCGCGCGGGTCTGTATATATGTGTGTATTTATATTTTATTTACATCATGTATATCCTATATCCTAGTTTTGAATGTGCAATTGTTATTATAAGCATTTATAGTGTTGAATATGTATTTATTGATATTATATACATACATACATGTACGTATACGTCAGTCAGGGGGGTCGATCATATTTAGTGGAAATCAGCGGTCGCGGAGGGGTCTTCGTCCCATTAATCGTGGAAAGTGAGAGATCCCTTTACACACAATTATGTATCCAAATAAGAAAATCGCAAGTTTTTAAGGGAGTGGCATGGAGGTGGAGTAGGTATTATATCGGCCTCATAGCAAGTAGGTCCTCTGCTCAAAGTCTGTGCTTGGGCTTTTCTGGGTGGAGTTTGTATGTTCTCCCTATGCTTGTGCGAGTTTGTCCCTGTTCTTGCATGGGTTTTCTCCGGTTTCCTCTCCCAGTCCAAAGACATGCTCAGGGGGACAATTAGCTGTTACAAATTGCCCTCTAGGTGTGAATATGAATAGTTGTCTGTGTTGGATCTGCGATAGTCTGGCAAGTTGTTCAGACTGTCCCCAATTCTTTAGCTGGTCTTGGCTGAGATAGGCTTCAGCCTCTCTGTGGCCATAAGAGGATCAAGTGGTTTGGAAAACGAATGAATTTCAGTTCGTCGAGCCAGAACTGTTTCCACTATTAATATATGTCTTCACTGATATCCATGCCAATGTTGGATATGATGAAAATGTGTCAAAACGCACAGAGCATTGTAATCTGTTGCATATCGGGCTAGCCACAGAAGATTCGGGTGGCATTAATGTTATGGCTGTCAGGATATGTAGAGATTAGACACACACATGCAAACACAGATCAGTTTTTATAGGAACACTTATATAACTCCATACTCACGCAGTTATTACTTAGCAACAGAACAATACATAAACTCATCACTATTTAAATATTAACAGCTTTGGTTAATATTCAAATCAAACATAAGAATGGGGTAAAATATGATTTCTGTGCCTTTGATCACTGCATGGTTGATACTATTTTAGATAAGATTAGGATACGATTTTAGAAATGTCTAAAAAAAAGTAGGTTCAGAAATAATTAAATCAGCTCATGTAGTAGCATTATCAACACCGTAATCAAATCAGAAAGATAACCATTTTTCCAGTGATTGACATGAATACTGTTATAATGAAAGGTAATTATATTATCTTGACCTGTATCGGTATGATTTCTTTTGTACTTCTGCCACATGATTGGCTGATTAGAAAAGTGCAATGTGCAGGTGTACAAGTGTTTCTAATAAAGTGAATTTTAAATACAGGGATCCCTCGCTACTTCACGCTTCAATTCATGCGGCTTCAGTGCATCACGGTTTTTTAAAAAATAAAAATAAATAAATATTCATCGAATTAAAAAATAAGGAAATTAAGGACGAATAGGGGAAAAGTTAAGGAAAATGCCACAAAATCAAGGCCACTTATGCATAAAAAATCCTAAACCAACACAAAACAAAAAACAACCCAAAATCTCCCATCAAAACTACTTACATTGTTGCATCTGTATGTGCGCGCATATGTATGTGGGTCGTCTTCTTCTCATGCAATACCATCTGTATATGTGTGTATTTATATTTTATTTACATCTCATGTTAATTTTTTAATGTTTAATTGTTATTATAAGCATTTATAGCATTGAATATGTATTTATTTATATTATATACACATATACATGTACGTATACGTCAGTCAGGGAGGGAGGTTGATCCTCCTTTTGCGGATTTCGATGGTTGCGTGGGGATCTCGGTCCCAATTAACCGTGGAAAGTGAGGGATACCTGTATACGTAGTTCCAACAGTAGCCATGTTTAATGTTATCTTTAATCTTATACAGTCATGTAAGCATGGCTACTGTTGGACACAGAACATGAGTACATCTGTGTTGAATACTGACTGACTCATTTGCTGAAACACGTAATCCGACTGCGAGGATCGCTAGGAGACTGTGCCTATCTCAACCAACAATAGGTAAAGATGGGACACACCCTCACCCTGAATAGCTCTCCATAGTATCGCATGACCAACACACACAACCATTCACACTAACATCCTCACCTGTGAACAGTTTGTGCATGTCTTTGTGACTGTGGGAGGAAACTGGGGCACCCAGAGGAAACGTAGCATACAGAGAACATGCAAACGCCCAAGCCTGGAACCCAGCCCCTTTTTGCTGTGAGGTAGACGTGCTAAAAACCTCGCCACCCTTGTCTTGAATACTTCAGATACAAAATAATGTACTAAAATGACCATATGCACTATATAACGATACAATTATGCTGTGGACCATTAAAAGTGTGTACTGTTTTTCAGTGCTGTAAAAAAATGTGGGCCACTGGTTTATATATCTGGTATAGAAGACTTTAATATGAAATACTTCCTCAGAATATTTACAATAAATAAAAGCATTAGATCCATTTAGACATTAGATTTCACTTCTTCAGTATTCTCATCATCATCATCATCATCATCATCATCATCATCATCATCAACTTCTTCCGCTTAGTCCAGGGTCGGGTCGCGGGGGCAGCAACCTTAGCAAAGAGGTCCAGATGTCCCTCTCCCGAGCCACTTCCTGCAACTCTCCCGGGGGGACACCGAGGCGGTCCCAGACAAGCCGAGAGACATAGTCCCTCCAAGTGTTCTAGGTCGACCCCGGGGTCTCTTCCCGGTTGGACATGCCCGAAACACCACACCAGGGAGGCGTCCGGGGGGTATTCTAACCAGATGCCCGAGCCACCTCAACTGGCCCCTCTCAATGCGGAGGAGCAGCGGATCTACTCCGAGCTCTCCCCGGATGGTGGAGCTTCTCACCTTATCTCTAAAGGAGAACCCCGCCACCCGGCGAACGAAGCTCATTTCAGCCGCTTGTATCCGTGATCTTGTTCTTTCGGTCATTACCCAAAGCTCGTGACCATAGGTGAGGGTTGGAACGTAGATCGACTGGTAAATTCACCGGGGATTTAGCTCAGTTGGTAGAGCGTCCGCTTTATCCTCCGGAAGGTCGGAGTTCGAATCTGGCCGCGTCATACCATAAGACGTTAAAATTTGGTAGTTGTTGCTTCCTGCTTGGCGCTCAGCATCAAAAGGATAGAACAACGCAATAACTGGCGCTGCACAGTGGCGACAGGTGCCCAGAGCACAAACCAAATTTCAATGTATGTAAAAGTACTTTGACAATAAAGAATTGTTAAAAAAAAAAAAAAAAAAAAAAAAAAAAATTGAGAGCTTCGCCTTGCGGCTCAGCTCCTTCTTCACCACAACGGACCGGTACAGGCACCGCTTAACAGCAGAGGCTGCAGCGATCCGTCTGTCGATCTCTCACTCCATCCTTCCGTCACTCGTAAACAAGACCCCAAGATACTTAAACTCCTCCACTTGGGGCAGGACCTCATTCCCGACCCGGAGGGTGCATTCCACCATTGTCCGACTGAGAACCATGGCCTCGGACTTGGAGGTACTGATCTTCATCCCGGCTGCTTTTCACTCACCTGCGAATCGCTCCAATGAGAGCTGGAGGGCCCGACTTGATGAAGCCAAAAGGACAACATCATCCGCAAAAAGCAGAGACAATATCCGATGGCCACCAAACCAGAACCCCTCATCGCCTCGACTGCGCCTAGAAATTCTGTCCATAAAAATTATGAACAGAATCGGTGATAAAGGACAGCCTTGGCGGACTCCGACTCCCACTGGAAACGAATCCGACATGCTGTTACCAATACGGACCAAACTCTGGCTCCGGTGATACAGCGACCGAATAGCTCGTAGCAACGGATCCGGAACGCCGTACTCTCGGAGCACGCCCCACAAAATCTTTCGAGAGACACGGTCGAAAGCCTTCTCCAAATCCACAAAGCACATGTGGACAGATTGGGCAAACTCCCATGCCCCTTCATTGTCTATTCTCATTATTCTCAGTATTCTCATTGTCCACAAAGTTAATAAAACAGTACAGAGAACCCACAAGACTCTTTGTGAATCGCAGTGGGCTTTACTCAATGTGGCCCAGGGTGGCATATATGGATCCTCAAGTCCAGGGCTCAGTGTTTGCATGTTCTGCCAGTGCTTGCATGAGTTTTCTCTGATTTCCTTCCACAGCCCAGAGACATTCACATCGGGCTAATTGGCTGCTTCTAATTACTTCGAGGTGTGAGTGTATATGGTTGTCTGTGTATTGGCCCTACAGTGGGCTAGCAAGATGTGACCCTAGTCTGGTCTTGTCTTGCCTAATGCCAGCCTCATGACTGACAGTTGCTGAGTTTATTCTTATAGAGTTGTCTGAGCAGGTTGTTTACAGAGTACCGAGTACAGAGTAAGCTGCCAGCCAGGTCTTTTCCTGAGCCATACATAGCACTTTGTATTCCCCGGCGGTCTCCCATCCAAATACTAACCAGGTCTGACCCTGCTTAGTGACCAAGATACAATGGGACTGGGTGTTCACAGGAAGGATAGAGAGCGGCAACTCTAGTAGGATTAAGCAATTTGAAAAAAAACGAGCGAATGAATAAATTAATTAATTTACCAAATTTTCTGCTAAAAGGGGCAGTGGTGGTCTAGTGGTATAGGGCGCTGGATCGCTGATCCAAAGGTTGGCGGTTCGAGTCCCACTCTCCACAAGGTTGTCACTGTTCCCCCAGTGCGGCTAACTGGGTTATCAAAGGCGGGCCATGTCTCTCACTGTCTATGGTGAGAGGCATGTAAAAGAACCATTGCTGACTTTCGTAAAGAGTAGCTGCAAAGTCGTCAGCGTGTTTCTGTCCCTTGCTAAAGGGGTTGTGACAGGAAGGGCATCCAACGTAAAAAAAAAAACCTCTGCCAAATCAAACGTGCGAATCAGATGATTCGCTGTGGCGACTCCCGAGTACAAGGGAAAAAGCCGAAAGGAAGACAGACCCAATTTTCTGCTAAAAGAGAGAATGCGAGTCCATTCTGCCTTGTGCTGTTTGTTGGAAATTCGACAATTTCACTGAAAGTCCGTCTTCACTAATGCATCATCTGTTTCCTGAGAAGAACCTTCATAAAATGAAGGAGAAACATAAAATATATTTTGTCCTCTCAGACAAGTTGGTGTGTAACTAATGATGCTGGGTGTGAAATGAGGAGGATCATTTACCTCTTCACTTCATTACATTCATACTACAAACACAGATACCTGATAATTAGCTTAATGTGGAAAAACAGATTTAGCCTGACAATATTGACTGGGTATTTAGGGCTAATGCCCAGAGTGAGTATAAAACAACACTTTTATATGTTTACATAAAATAACACAAGTAGACACTTCCCTTTGAGGGTCGGTTACTAATGAACTAAATTAAAAAAATTATTAATATTTATCAGAGGAAGTGTAACGGATATTCTAGGGTACGCTACAAATGTGCTTAACTTTCACACTCTTAAAATTGTCTTCACGTAGATCACCCTTTAATCCAGTGCTCCTCAATTATTTTCTATGGCGCCCCCCTCTCGGAATAAAAAAAAAAAAAAAAAAAAAAAAAAAACATTTCACACCCCTCCCCAGCGCCCTGCAAGCGACTATAAACACGTTAAGTATTATTTATCTATAAAATTATTATTAGTACACCTCTGCATAACAGTGTATCTTTATTAACATTAAAAAAAAAAGAAAGAAATATACTAGTAGTTCAACTTTCAATAAAGAAAAACTTCATTAACATTTTTACATCTGTAATAGAAAAAGATTTAAAGTGTACCAATGTGCCTGAAATAAAAAAAAAAAAAAATTACATCCTTATTTAAACCCATTCAACTTTTTTATGTCTTAATGTCTCTGTGTCTCTCCACCTTTCTCTCGGTGCTTGTTAGAAATTTTTCCGTATTGTTTCTTGAGGGGTTGTTTACTGCACTTCATATCGTTTGCTCGTGCGAAAAATCACTACACCAAGCCCAATGAGAGCACCATTGCCAACTAGTGGAGTGGAGGTGTAATTACACTTAATTCTCATACACTATTCCAGAACAGCATGTTCCCCAGGGTCATATGCACTCCCCCAGCATCACACCGCACCCACCCCCCCCGAATCATACCCTACCCCCAAGGGGGGGGCGCGCCCCGCTTTTTGAGAAGCACTGCTTTAATCTTAAATAATGTTATTACAGATAGCACGGAGGTTATGTTTTCATTGGCATGGCTATGTATGTTTGTATGTTTGTTTGTTTGTCTTCTTGTCTTCAGTTTTTGGCACATCAATGTGATGTTTTTATTATTGGTAGGCAAACATTCAATGATGTTCCCATTATATTTTTCTAGGAATCTATATGATGGTGCCATAAAAACAAATGAAGGGGAAAAAAATACAGATCTCTTGGAATGTAAAAAACAACATCTCTGTTGAGAGGCAGTGGTGACCCAGTGGAAGAGTGCTGGATTACTGATCCGAATGTCAGGGGTTCCAGTGCCCCTATTAACAGATTGTCACTGCTGGCCCTCCAATGAGCTAAATGGGTTATCAAAGGCCGGCCATGTCTCTCACTGCCCATGTTGAAATGAACCATCACTGGCTTTCGTAAGGAGTAGGGTGCATAGCTGTCAATGCGTTTCAGCCCTGCGATGGATTGGTGAGCTTCTCAGGATGTAATTGTGTCCTCGCTCAGAGTTCGCTGGGTTGGGCACCAGCTGCTCTGTGTACCTAATAGGATTAAGCGATTCAGAAAATGAATGAATAAATATTTGTTGAAACGCATCTGATTTTAAACAAGATTGCCGTGTATATTCAGTATTAGAAGATTTAAAGTCAGAGCTAGCTTCATCCGACTCTAATCCAGATTGCACATTCAGTTGCAACTTAACACGGAAAATCCCATTTACTAGAAAGTGTGGTTGCAGAGCAGGCCCAACAGCAGTGCTATTTTATTTTTATGGCTTGGTAGAGGTTTGCACTCATTAAGTGCTCTTGACACTACAGTATAACTATAAGTTCTAAAATGATGATGTCATCATTCTGAGATTCAGTTTTTCAATATTCATTAAAATGGCAGCTTTCAGTCTATGATTTGCACACAGGCAGATTTTAATATAAAGCCTGAAATAGATTCACTTTCAAGAAATGCCGATTTCTCCTTTAAGTTCCAATTATGTACCTAAAATAGTTTTTATTAACCATATGCTATACCAGTGTTCACCAAACCTGTTCCCGGGACATATATCCCTAAGGACTTTGGCTCAAACCTATTCAGGTTTGTTTACAGTTTGTTGTCTTTATTTCTGAGAGCATATTAAATTTAGCTGAATATATTTTCTCTATATATGACATTATCATTGACTGCAAAAATAATGAACCAAATGAGAACACAGAACTGCAAATCATCCCACAATATGCTTCTCAAACCAGCGGTGAGACTCCCATAACAGAATTGTGATATTATATTCCACCGCAAATCCATGATTTAACTTTTTCATCTTTGACCTGCTCTAACCTCATGTATAAAGAATCATCACATGAGGAATATTCCCATGTCTGCTTAGAGAATCAATCAATCAGAACTAGCCCTTTTAGGTTAACTGAATGCAGCCTCATGAATTAAGCATCATCTTTGCATAGAAACAGACTTTTTCAAAGTGTTTTCAGCTTAGCATGGTAATTCTTACATTTATCAAGGTGAACAGGAGAGGTGAATAGTAAAGGTGAACGTGTCAGAGTGGAAACAGGATGAGTAACATGACAAATAGCAGAAAGATCGACTCTGAATCAGCTTTAGAAAATTAAAATGAAGTATATCACTAGTTATGTTCTTTGATATGTCGACAGCCTGATTAAAAATCTTGGACTTTGGTGAAAACTTTGTATCCCTGAAAAATAATTAGTAAATTGTTCTCGGAGAATGTGACTATTTTATACAACATTTGCTAAATGTATAGGATTAGTTAATTGCAATGCCCATCCACAGTGGCGTCGTGGTTGGCACGTCTGCCTCACAGCAAGAAGACCTGGGTTCTAGTCCCAGCTCAGGGCGTTTCAGTGTGGAGTTTGCATGTTCTCCCTGTGCTGGTGTAGGTTTCCTCCATGTACAGTACTCTGGTTTCACCACAGTTTAACAACATGCGCAGTAGGCTAATTGGCTGTTCCAAATCGCCCGTGAGTGTGAGTGTGAATGGTTGTATGAGTTCTGGCCTTGTGATGGCCTGTTGAGTTGGCTGAGATGGGTGCCAGCCTCCCTGCAACCCTAATTATGATTGAGTGGTTCCAAAAATGAATGAGTGACTAGAAAATGAGTGATTTAATGAATGCTCATCACTTACTAAGCATATATGGGGTGACCCATATATGCTTAGTAAGTGATGAGCATATATGAGGTGACCCAAAAAAAGGATATACAGGGTGCCCCCAAAATATATAAAGAGCTGACCCCCCCCCCCCCAAAAAAAAAAAAAAATCCTACTACATATCAAAAGTGAAAAAAGAATGTTCATCATCATCATCATCATCATCATCATCATCATCATCATCATCATCATCTCCCATTAATCCAGAGTTGGGTAGTGGAAGCAGCAGCTCAAGCAGCGAGGTGCAGACATCCCTCTCCCTAGTCGCTTCCTTCAGCTCTTCTGGGTGAACACCGAGGTGTTCCCAGACAAGCCAGGAGTCCCTCCAGTGTGTTCTGAGTTGACTCCAGGGTTTTCTCCCGGTTTGATATGCCCAAAACACCACACCATCCCTTTCCAGGTATTCATCAAACTCTTCCCATGCCTGAGATTTTGCACCAGCAACAGATTGGGCTGCAGCATGTTTGGCTTGCTTGTACCGGTTTGCTGCCTCTGGAGTCCCACAGGCCAATAAGACCCAATAGGCCTCCCTTTTCAGCTGGACAGCCCCTTCACCGGTTCAGGGGTTACCATATCAAGAGGCCACAGCTGTGGACTGCCGCTTCAAACAATGGAGGCATGAAACATGGCCCTTTGGAATGTGGTTTTAGCACCATCCAACAATAAAACACCATTCGGGTTCAGACTGGAGAGGCCGTACCTACCAGTCACATCCTTTCATGTCACATTGTCATTGCCCGCATGGGCGTTGAAGTCTTCCAGGTCAATGAGTTAGTCCCTAGGGTGAGCATTCTCCAACACATCCTAAAGACTCTAAGAGGAGTGGGTACTCTGCAATGCCACTTGGTGCATAAGTACAAATAATAGTCAGGACCCATTCCCCACCTGAAGGCAGAGAGAGCTACCATCAACCGGGGAAAACCCTAATGTATGGGCACCGAGACAGGGAACAAGAAGGATGTCCATACCAGCTTGCCGCCTCTCCCCATGAGCAACTCCAGAATGAAACAAGGTCCAGCCCCTCTCAAGATGGGTGGTTTCAGAGCTACAGTGGTATGAAAAAGTATCTGAACCTTTTGGAATTTCTCACATTTCTGCATAAAATCACCATCAAATGTGATCTGATCTGTGTCAAAATCACACAGATGAAAAAACAGTGTCTGCTTTAACTAAAACCACCCAAACATTTATAGGTTTTCATATTTTAATCAGGACAGCATGCAAACAATGGCAGAAGGGGGAGGAATAAGTAACTGAACCATCACATTTAATATTTTGTGTCCTCCCCTTTGGCAGCAATAACTTCAACCAGATGCTTCCTGTAGCTGCAGATCAGTCTGGCACATCGATCAGGACTAATCTTGGCCCATTCTTCTTTACAAAACTGCTGTAGTTCAGTCAGATTCCTGGGATGTCTGGCATGAATCTCTGTCTTGAGGTCATTCCACAGCATCTCAATGGGGTTCAAGTCTGGACTTTGACTTGGCCACTCCAGAACGTCTATTTTGTTCTTCTGAAACCATTTTGAAGTTGATTTACTTCTGTGATTTGGATCATTGTCTTGTTGCAGCATCCATCCCCTTTTTAGATTTAACTGTCTGACAGACGGCCTCAGGTTTTCCTGTAAAACATCCTGATAAACCTTTGAATTAATTTTTCCATTAATGATTACAAGTTGTCCAGGACCCGAGGCAGCAAAACAGCCCCAAACCATGATGCACCCACCACCATGCTTCACGGTGGGGATGAGGTGTTGATGTTGGTGAGCTGTTCCATTTTTCCTCCACACATGGTGTTGTGTGTTCCTCCCAAGCAATTCAACTTTGGTTTCATCAGTCCACAAAATATTTTGCCAAAACTTCTGTGGAGTGTCCAAGTGCCTTTTTGCGAACATTAAACGAGCAACAATTTTTATTTAGACAGCAGTGGCTTCCTCCTTGGAGTCCTCCCATGAACACCATTCTTGGCCATTGTTTTACATATAGTTGATGTGTGCACAGAGATATTGGACTGTGCCAGTGATTTCTGTAAGTTTTTAGCAGACACTCTAGGATTGTTTTACCTCTCTGAGTATTCTGCCCTGAAGTCTCGGCGTCATCTTTGGTGGATGGCCACTCCTTGGGAGAGAAGCAACAGTGCCAAACTCTCTCCATCTGTAGACAACTTCTCTGTCGATTGATGAACATCCAGAGCTTTAGAGATGGTTTTGTATCCTTTCCCAGCGTTATACAAATCAACAATTATTGATCGCAGGTCTTCAGACAGCTCTTTTGAGCAAGCCATGGCGCACATCAGACAATGCTTCTCATCAAGACAAATCTTACCAGGTGTGTGTTATGGGCAGGGCAGCTTTAAGTCACTCATCAGTGATTGGGCACACCTGACTTAAATTGTTTGGTAAAAATTGGTTTCAATTGCTCTTTAAGTCTCCTTAGGCAGAGGGTTCAGTTACTTATTCCTCCTCCTTCTGTCATTGTTTGCATGCTATCCTCATTAAAATATGAAAACCTATAAATTGGGACGTGAGTTCAAATCCCACCGAGACCCTCACTGTGCTAAGAGCCCTGGGCAAGGTCTTAACCACAAGTGTGCCTCTGTTCACCCAGCAGTATAAATGGGTACCAGTAAAAATATACTAAGAAGGTAACCTGTGATGGACTAGCGTCCCATCCAGGAAGAGTTGACTTCCTAGTTGCTTCACGCCACAGAAACCGGGGATAAGCACCGGCCTGATATGCTGCTATGGCTTAGGTGTAAAAAGCCCACGGTTTTTACCTTTTTTTTTTTTTTTTTTTTTTTTTTTGGGGGGGGGCACAAAAAATAATTGAGAAGCACTGGCTTACAGGGAAACAAACAAACAGACACTGGTGAATACATGACCTCTTCTCAATGCAACAGCAATCCAGTTACAGTAAAGCTAATATCTACTTCCTCAGGGCCATCTTAAGCAAGTAAAGGGAACCTTTTCAAATTGCTACTCGTGCTTCATTAAAGTGCAGAATAACACTGTCAAAGATATTTATCCCTTTTCTTTATACATAAACTCACTGATGCCCATTAATTAGTGAGAGGTTCGAGGTATAGACAAATAAAAAGTATGAAAGATGACGGATCTGTCATAAGCCTGTGTGAATGAGTTACTAAAATAAATGATAGCCCATTTTACTCACATTGAGAAGTATTATATATACAAAACCATAACTACTGTCAGAGCTGCAATTAACGAAGACTAATCCAAACCTTTCCAGGAATTCAGCACTGGGAATGTGGTTTTAAGGTTAATAAATGATGCAACACAAATCTTTCACAGCATTCAATCTCCTGATCATATCAATGCCTTCCACACATTTTTTTAAACACTGTGGTTGGGCTGATGGAAATGTGTTTACAGAGAGGTTCTTGCCACAGCACAGCTCCACAGTGTAATGTAATATCTTGCCAATATCAAGCTCCTGCAGGTCAGTTTGACAACAACAACAGGCTTCTTAATCACACACTGAACATTTCACACCCGAACATAAGTTATAATGCATTAATGCTGCAATTAACTGTATTAAACTTTCTCAGCAATAGATGGATGTTGAATTTGCAGCCAATTAATGTAGGAAGTTATTTTCCTATCAGTGAAATACAAATTTGTCACAGGAGAGCATTTCACTTAGTTCATAGCAACTTTCACATTAAGAAATCTTTTTATGTTACGTATTCTGTAATTTCATGTCATTGCTTGCAGCTACAAAAGCAGCCAGAATCTTTTTCCTGGTAAACTTAATCTTCACAGTTAAAATTCATGTCTGTCTTCTATTAATAGCTCAGGGTGTTCTTAAGGCTTGAACTTGTGCTATGCAGTCTATATACAGTATGAGAGACTTAGAGAGAGTAGACAGTAGAGGCTTATGAGACTAGAGGCTTAACCTAAACCCCAGCTTCTGTACGTTCAAGACAGGACAACACACTACACCTGTTTTTGTTTTGTTTTGTTTTGTTTTTTTAACCCACACCCACCCCCCAGTGCAGCTAACTGCATTATCAAAGGCCAGCCATGTCTCTCACTCTCTGTAGTGTGAGGCATGTAAAAGACCAATTGTTGACTTTCATCAAGAGTCGGCTGCATAGCCATCAGTGTGTTTCTGCTCTATGATGGTCTCACGAGCTGTCCAGGGTGTACGCTGCGCCCACCCAGAGTTGGCTGAGATGGGCACCAGCCTCCTCACGACACTAATTAGGATAAGGTAAAGGTAAAGTCTGTTGGGCTTTTTATACCCGAGCCATAGTAGCTCATCAGGCCGGTGCTTATCCCCGGATTCTGTAGCGTGAAGTGACTTGGAGTACAACTCCTCCTGGATGGGACGTTAGTCCATCACAGGTTACCTTCCCAGTATAGTTTTACTGGTACCCATTTATACTGCTGGGTGAACAGAGGCACACTTGTGGTTAAGACCTTGCCCAGGGGGCTTAGCACAGTGGGGGGGTCTAACTGGGATTCGAACACACAACCTCCTGATCATGAGCACTGCACCCTAACCACTACACCACCGGCCCCACTAATTAGGACTGTTCAGAAAATGCATGAATGAATGA
This sequence comes from Plotosus lineatus, assembly GCA_024760905.1. Lineage (NCBI taxonomy): Eukaryota > Metazoa > Chordata > Actinopteri > Siluriformes > Plotosidae > Plotosus > Plotosus lineatus. Next base: position 36,029,199 of record CM045739.1, read on the forward strand.
ACCCACACTCGTTATATGTTTTATTGCACCTCTGCTTTCTCTGTTATAGTCTTTCCATTTACCATCACTGACCTTCTCTATCCTAAAACAAATTTAAAGCACAGGTAGACTCTAATTAGCTTATTTTTTATTTGGTTGGTCTTCATTTTTATTGATCGTTTTATTGATATATATCACAGAACATTTTGCATAGCATATATTGCAAAGCATATATGGGCAGTGGTGGTCTAGTGGTATAGGGCACTGGTTCGCTGATCCCAAGGTTGGGGGTTCGAGTCCCATTCTCCACAAGGTTGTTACTCACCCCCCACCCCACCACCACCACCACCAGTGCAGCTAACTGGGTTATCAAAGGCGGGTCATGTCTCGCACTGTCTATGGCGAGAGGTTCATTTAAAAGAACCATTGCTGACTTTCATAAAGTGTAGCTGCATAGCCGTCAATGTGTTTCTGTCCCTTGCTAAAGCGTTGTGTCAGGAAGGGCATCCGACGTAAAAACCTATGCCAAATCAAACGTGCGAATCATTCGCTGTGGCGACCCCTGAGAAAGGGAAAAAGCCGAAAGGAAATCTCATATTGAAAAGCATATATCGCACAAAGCACAGACTGGTCTTAACCAGGATAGAAATAGAAGTAGGAAACACAAGTTAGAAAGAAGGAAAGTAGATCAGAGCCTGTACTTTGAATAATAGACACCTGACAGGTCTCAGCTGGCAGCTTCATTAAAAAGTACCCACAAAACACCAGTCTCAACCTCAACAGTGATGAGGCAGTTCCTGGATACCGAAATTCTATACAGACCTGCAAGGTGAAAGTAATAATAAATAAAAGGAAAAGATTAAGATAGGCAATCTTCAAAAAAGTACACAGACGTTGGACAGAGGAAGATTGAAAAAGTGCTATGGACAGATGAATCTAGGTCCGATGTGCTTGAATCACAAAGAAGAACATTTATAAAGTGCAGAACAAATACAAAGATTCTAAAGGAGTGCTTGACACCATCTGTGAAGCACGGTTGGGGCAATGCGATTTTCTGAAGGGCTTCGGTGGTGGTTTAGTGGGAGATTTGTACATGGTGAAAGGCATCTTGAGAAACAAAGGCGATCAATCCATTTTGCAATGATGCCATGTCCTCTGGATGGACATAGTTTTCTTCTACAATAGAAATTTTTGATAAAGCAAAACTTGGGGGTGGTGCTTCAAGAAGTCTTGTGTGAAATTTCTTCAGCTTATACAGTGGTACCACACTTTACAAAATTAATCCGTTCCAGAGCCATTTTCGGAACCTGCATTTTTCGTAAATTGAACCGCATTTTACATGGGTTTGGGGGGTAGTATTGAGGGCCTTGGAACGAATCACATGTTTTACACGTAAAATGCGGTTCAATGGGACGGAGCTGCATCATCCCTCCTAGCCAATGGGAGGCCAGCAGGGCGGGATGTTGGGAGATAGGCAATGGGGGGTACCTGCGTCATCCCTCCTAGCCAATGTGAGGCCAGCGGGGCGGGATATTTGAACGTCATTGATGGGAGAGCAGCTCGTGCATCGTTTGAATGTTTAAATGGTGTGTTTTAATGTTTGAATGGCCCGTTTGGATTTTTAAGAGTGCGTTTCGTAACGTGAACCTGTTTCGTATCCAGAGACAAAAATTTTAGGAAAATGCATTTCGTAACCTGCATTTTTCGTTTGGTGAGACTTTCGTAAAGTGAGCTACCACTGTATTGATAAATTGATAGCTCGGAAGCCAGAGGTCTGCAAAGTTGTAATAAATCCAAATGATGAATGTTTTGATGAAAGCAAAGTTTGAAGGACAAACTCATTATTGCACAAATTTTGTGTTTTCATATAAAGTGTGAAACTTTGTTGGGATCCCAAATCTTTAAATGACCTCCAGTGTAATCATCATGTTTCAGTCATGTTTCCTTACTTACAAGCTGCACAGGTAAATTCAGTTTTTAAAGGTATACTTATTCATCTTCTAAGTTGTACACCCCAAAAAGCTCACCAGGCCATCAGCGGGCTAGCAAACATACAACCATTCACACTCACGCGCACACCTGTAGGCAATTTGGAACAGCCAATCAGTCTACTTTGCATGTTTTGGACTATGAGAGGAAAGGAGACTGGAGAACCTGGAGGAACCCATGCAAGCATGAGGAGAACATGCACACTGGACACTGAAACAGCCTGAGTCCAGGAATCGAACCTGGGACCGTCTTGATGTCAGTGAACATGTTACCCACTGTTCCACCCTGCTGCCAGAAAATAAAATAACTAACTAACTAACTAACTAAATAAATAAGTAAATATTCAAGAAATACTCTTTCAATAATTAACATCAATAATTTCTTGAAGGGCAGGACGGTGGCATAGAGGTTAGCTCATCCGCCTCACAGCATGAAGGTCCTGGGTTTGATTCCCAGCTCGGGCGTTTTTGTGTGGAGTTCGCATGTTCTCCCTGTGCTTGTGTGGGTTCCTCCAGGTTCTCCAGTCTCCGCCCACAGTCCCAATAACACGCACAATAGGTTAATTGGCTGTTCCAAATCGCCCCTAGGTGTTAGCGTGAATGGCTGTGTGAGTGTTCACCCTGCAGTGGCCTGACGAGACACTGACACAAGACATGGTGTACCTTGCTCAGAGTCGGCTGAGATAGACACCAGCAACCTCATGACCCTAATTAGGATTAAGCAGTTCAGAAAATAAATGAATGAATGAATGAATAATTTTTTGGATTTTGGAAAATAAATCATCTGAAACCGGGAGACCAGAGAGAATTTTGTGTTTCTACGAGCATTACTATGCTATTTTTAATTCTAAAAAGATAGAAATGTTCCTTCGTCTCCTTTTTTTTTTTAAATCGGGGTTCCAACAGCAAATCATCTAATTTGCACATTTGATTTGGCCTAGGTTTTTTACATCGGCTGCCCTTCCTGACACAACCCTTTAGCAAAGGGCAGAAACACGCTGACGGCTTTGCAGCAACTATTTACAAAAGTCAGCAATGTTTCTTTGACATGAACCTCTCACCATAGACGGGGGCACGACATTGACAACCTTGTGGAGAGTAGGACTCGAACCCCCCAACCCTAGGATCAGCGATCCTGCGCCCTATACCACCAGGCCACCACTGCCCCTACCTAAAAAGGTAGAAGTGCCACTGGTATATTGTACATTTTATGATATGTCGCCCAGAACATGCTGAAATTCTTCATAATTTCCAATAATGTTTTATTTTTCTGCACACAATACAGTCTTCTTTCTACTTTCGTTCATCTCAGTGTAAGGCTAATCCTTTTTGTTTGCTTACAAATTTGATTTAACTTATTTTCACACTGCATAGATTTTAACAAACAGAAAATATCCAAAATATGGCAGTAAAATATGGAACAAACCTCTAGCAAAGAGATGGAAAAAAAAAAAAAAAAAAAAAAAAACATGCAATCAAGTGAGCACAGAAATCATGGTCTCAATACTAAATAAATGTTTAAGTTGCTACAGCTGCTCGTTCATGCTGTTTGACTGTTTAAACTGTTGATCTGTATTTTTAAAAAACACACATTAGTCTTTAGAGTTAACATTAACTCGCACAAAAAAATATAAAAACATTGTGTGAGAGACAGTTCTGGAGGCAGATATGCCTTTAATGACGAGAGCGCTTTGGTAGAAATGTCTTGTTTATAAGAGTGGTTCAAGCAGACAGGAATTGTTTATAAGACATAACTGTGAGCTCTGAATGCAATCTGCAGCAATACTGCATATGTGCGTCTCTTACTGTAGGTAGCTCTCCTATATATTATTTTTCTATTACGTATTTACAGCCGATGGCACTTCAGAAAAGTGTTTGTCTCCCTCTGATGGCTTGCGTCCTTTTGATCTTTCAGGGCTATAGGCACTATATGCCTGTGAAATGCGGCTCCAGGTCTGTCATAATCCGTACTAATTGCAGCCAGTGTGATGACTGCTCATAGAAAAACCCGCTCAACAGATTGGGAAGAAGGGGTAGAGAAGGGGGATGGAAAAAGACAGACAGCAATAGGAAGAGAGTGAGATGGAGATGGAGACAGATAAAACAGGTTAGTGGTAGGGAGAAGAGAAAAAAAAAAAAAAAAAAAAAACAGCTCTGCTTTGTCGACCCCACAATGCAACCTGCTCCCAGAGGAAAGCAATTTACCACTTGGCTGCATCCAGAACAGTATATCTGAATCACAAAATAGCCTTAGATAAATTACAGCCAGCTTCTTTCTGTGGTCCTTATCGGAGAGCGAGAGACTGGTAGGTGCAATTCGGCTGTGATTCTAAACCACAAAGCAAGTGGCCTCATGGAGCGCCGTCACTAAGCAACATTGGCCAATTTGGACGTGTAGGGAACTGATGGGTGGGAGGAAGACGACAAAGAGACATAATCCAAACACACGATGTATGAGCATGGCTGTCGTCCTCCAAACACAACGGAATGAAGTACAGTATTGTCTCAAATGGACAAGAACACAACCATAAATTATTTAATTTTGGCACAAAGATTCGTTTAAAACAATATGGTTGAAGTTGTCCATTAATACATGGACTTTTAAGAGTATGTCAGAAATAAGTAGACACTGATTTGGTAACCTGTTTTTCCAGGACATGTTTCTCAAGTGTCTGTCTGTTGTTTGATGTGGAGTTGGTGCGTGTTTCTGCTGTTTCCCTACATCCCCTGCTCTGCTATTCTGTGCCAGCACAAACACAGACAAATCCAATTGCATGGTGGCGAGGCCCAACCACATGGGGTTTGATTCAATCACCTCTGGGCAACATATTAAGAGGTTTAGAAGAGGTGGAGAGTGAGAGCAATGAGGCATGAGGTGGCTACAGGTCCACTAGGGCTAAGGCTCAAAGATGGTACTGATAGCAGAATGAAAGCACCTTGGATAAGCAAGCGATAAAGATCTTTAAATGAGACTGATGGGTTTGTTGAGCTTTCTGACAATGAGAATCAATCCAAAAAGATGGTGTATAATAACAAACCCAAAACTTGCAAGATTACATATTTAGGTCCTGAATTTGCTGATGGTTTTCATTTAAATTTGAACAAGCAAACGTTTTACACCCCTTGAAACTCCAAAGAAAGAAAAGGACACATAAAATTGACTTTTTTTATTTTCTAGTAATTCTACATTATTTTAATTAACATGAAATACAGTGATGCCATGCTACTTCGTGCTTCAGTTTCCCCGGCTTCAGTGCATCATGGATTTTCAAAAATATTCATCAAAAAATTCAAAAATACAGAAATTAAGGAAAAATAGGGGGAAAATTAAGGAAAATGCTGCAAAACAAGGCCCATTATGCAAAAAAAAACAAAAAAAAAACATAAAAACAAAAAACAACCCAAAACCCCCCAACAAAACTACTTATATTTTTATGTGAGGTGCGCATCTGTGTGCACGTGCCCATCGGTGTGTGTGTATTTATATTTTATTTACATCTTATGCATTATTTTGAATGTTTAATTGTTATTATAAGCATTTATAGAGTTGAATATGTATTTATTCATATTATATACACATATACATGTATGTATACGTCAGTCAGGGAGGTCGATCCTACTTCGCGGAAATCGTTGGTCGCGGGGGGGGGTGGTCACGGTCCCCATGAACCGTGGAAAGTGAAAGATCCCTGTAAATCAGTCACATGAAAAGTAAATGTACCCTTATATTTATTATAAAATATTAATAAAATTTCAAACAGACATTGTAATTAGGCAGTGGTGGTCGAGTGGTATAGGGTGCTGGATCGCTGATCCAAAGGTTGGGGGTTTGAGTCCCACAAGGTTGTCACTGCCCCCCCCCCAGTGCAGCTAATTGGGTTATCAAAGGCTGGCCATGTCTCTCACAGTCTATGGTGTGAGGCATGTAAAAGAACCATTGCTGACTTTCAACAAGAGTAGGCTGCAAAGCCGTTGGCGTGTTTCCGTCCTGAGATGGCGAGCTGTCCAGGGTGTACTCTGCCCTCGCCCGGAGTTGGCTGGGATGGGTGCCAGCCTCCCCGTGACCCAAATTGGGATTAAGTGGTTACAGAAAATGAACTGAACTGATGAACATTGTAATTAGATTACATTGATTGGTAGAACAGGTTTAATTTAAATCTGACTTCTAGGACATTTTTGTTATTGAAGAGTTCAGTACTGACATGCCAAGATGTAAAGAGCACTCCCAAGGAAGTAGTTGTCTATGAGTCTAGCATTGGATTTATTAGGGAATTAAAAAGTATTTGAACTACAGTGGTACCTCACTTTACGAAAGTCTCATCAAACGAAAAATGCAAGTTACGAACCACATTTTCCAAAAATTTTTGTCTCTGGATACGAAAAAAGTTCACATTACGAAAGCGCTATCTTAAAAATTCAAATGCGCCATTCAAATATTCAAACAATGCACGACTTGCTTTCCCATTGGTTGTCTCCCAACACCTCGCCCTGCTGGCCTCCCATTGGCTAGGAGGGAGCTGAATCTCCATAATACAGTACTCTACCCATAATGCTTTTCGTGTGCCTTCGACTCATTGATCGACACACACGCGTGAAGGACAGTTGTACTGTTGTCTCGTGAGTTTCGTGAGTTTTTTTGAGCATGATTATTGTAGAGTTATTTTTTGCTATTAATCATGAGCCCCAAAAAAGTGATTCCCGGTGAGACTGAAAAGAAGAAGCGGTCTCCGTTATCAATAAAAGTAAAACAGGAGATGATAAAAAAATATGAAAGTGGGATTCGGTTGAGTGAAATCGCAAAGGAGTATGGCCGAAACCTCTCTACAATCGGACAATATTGAAGCAGAAGGAGGCCTTAAAAGTAGAGATACAGTGACGGAGGCGATTATTTCGGAAAAAGCAACCGCCATATTTAAGGATCTCGTGAAGGAGGGTGGGGGTGTGAGGGTTCTTCAGACCAGCAACCCCTGGACTTTTAAGCATCGCATGGGTGGTTCGAGAGATTTAAAAAAAGGTAAATAAATTTCTTTTACTTTTAACACATATTTCATACAAAATTGGTGTGCAGTACTTTATAATTTTTAAAGGGTTTATGGCGTAGTATTGGGAGCGTTCAAACAAATCACACGTTTTACATGTAAAATACACTCGACTTACGAAAACTCCAGGTTACGAAAAAGGCTCTGGAACAGATTAATTTTGTGAAGTGAGGTACCACTGTATATTATTTCACTGGAGAAAAATCATTTTCATTTTTGTCCACGACAGAACTGCTAATTTTGCAGGACTGGTGGAAGACCATTTAATATGGTGGATGCGTGGGGTAATCTCCAATGACACTAGAATTTCATAACAATGTATCATCATTGTTGGTGTGAATGTACATACATGTACAGTTAAAAAAAAAACTGGAAAAAAATTGTATCTGCAGGGGAGGATTGCCAGTCTTTTTGCTGTCCAAAAAGTACTTTGGAGTAAAGAAACCAGACCATATAGGCAAAGAATAATCATTAAAAAAGATTTCCCCCCTCCCCCCCAAAAAACAAAACACAATAAAGGAAACCAAGTCAAAGAATTCAGCATGCTAATGACAGAGACTGGTGGACACTTATGCAAAACGCCTACAAGAAGTTATTTTTGCTGAAGGGTCAACACTCGCTTCTGATTATGCCGCTATATTATCTTCGTCTTCTTCTTTTCCTTTCGGCTTTTCCCTTCGGGGGTCGCCACAGCGAATCATCTGCCTCCATCTCACCCTATCCTTTGCATCTTCTTCTCTTGCACCAACGACCTTCATGTCCTCCTTCACCACATCCATGAATCGTCTCTTTGGTCTTCCTCCAGGCCTTCTGCCTGGTAGTTCCAGCCTCAGCATCCTATTACCAATATACTCACTATCCCTCCTCTGTACATGTCCAAACCATCTCAATCTAGCCTCTCTGACTTTGTCTCCAAAACATCTTACATGTGCTGTCCCTCTGATGTGCTCATTCCTAGTCCTATCCATCCTCGTTACTCCCAAAGAGAACCTCAACATTTTCATATCTGCTACCTCCAACTCTGACTCCTGTCTTTTCCCCAGGGCCACTGTTTCTAAACCATACAACATCGTTGGCCTCAACACCGTCTTGTACACTTTTCCTTTCATTCTTGCCGATACCCTCCTATCACACATCATACCGGACACTTTTCTCCAACCATTCCAACCTGCCTGCACACGCTTCTTCACCTCTTTTCCACACTCTCCATTGCTCTGGATTGTTGAGCCTAAGTACTTAAAATCCTCCACCTTTCTTATCTCTGCTCCCGGTAATCTCACCGTTCCTCTTGGGTCCTTGTCATTCATGCACATGTATTCTGTCTTACTCAGGCTAATCTTCATTCCCCTCCTTTCCAGGGCATACCTCCACCTCCCTAGATTTTCCTGCACTTGTTCTCTGCTCTCACTACAGATCACAATGTCATCTGCAAACATCATAGTCCATGGGGAATCTTGTCTAACCTCGTCTGTCAGCCTGTTCATCACCATAGCAAACAAGAAGGGGCTGAGAGCTGACCCTTGATGCAGTCCCACCTCCACCTTGAACTCTTCTGTCACACCGACAGCACACCTCACCACTGTCTTACATATCTCATACATGTCCTGCACCACTCTAACATACTTCTCTGCCACTCCAGACTTCCTCATGCAATACCACAGTTCTTCTCTCGGCACCCTGTCATATGCTTTCTCCAGATCCACAAAGGCACAATGCAGCTCCCTCTGACCTTCTCTGTACTTCTCCATTAACATCCTCAAGGCAAACACTGCATCTGTGGTGCTCTTTTTTGGCATGAAACCAAACTGTTGTTCACAAATGCTGACCTCTGCCCTTAGTCTAGCTTCCACTATTCTTTCCCATAACTTCATCGTATGGCTCATCAACTTTATCCCTCTGTAGTTGCCACAACTCTGCATGTCTCCCTTGTTCTTAAAAATGGGCACCAGCACACTTCTCCTCCATTCCTCTGGCATCCTCTCACTCTCTAAGACCTTGTTAAATGTTCTTGTCAGAAAATCTACTGCTACCTCTCCTAGACACTTCCATACCTCCACCGGTATGTCATCAGGACCAACTGCCTTTCCATTCTTCATCCTCTTCAATGCCCTCCTCACTTCACCCTTAATAATCTTTGCTACCTCTTGGTCCTCAACAGTCACCTCTTCTACTCTTTTTTCTCCCTCATTTTCCTCATTCATCAGCTCTTCACAGTACTCTTTCCATCTTCCCAGCACACTTCTGTCATCAGTCAATACATTTCCCTCTCTGTCCTTTATCAATCTAACTTGCTGCACATCCTTCCCATCTCTATTTCTCTGCTGTGCCAACCTGTATAAATCATTTTCTCCTTCTTTACTTTCCAACCGAGCATACAAGTCATCATACGCGCTCTGTTTGGCCTTTGACACTGCTACCTTTGCCTTACGCTGTGTCTCTCTCTGTACTCCTGTTTACTCTCTTCGGTTTTCTCAATGTCCCACTTCTTCTTAGCTAACCTCTTCCTTTGTACACACTGCTGCACTTCCTCATTCCACCACCAAGTCTCCTAATCTACTTTCCTTCCAGATGACACACCAAGTACTCTCCTACCTGTCTCCCTGATCACATTAGCTGTTGTTGTCCAGTCATCTGGAAGCACTTCCTGACCACCCAAAGCCTGTTTCAACTCCTCCTTGAAGCCAACCCGACACTCTTCCTTTTTCAACTTCCACCACTTTGTCTTCTGCTCTGCCTTTGCCTTCTTCACCTTCCTCACCATCAGCATCATCCTGCACACCACCATCCTATGCTGTTTGGCAACACTCTCACCCGCTACTACTTTGCAGTCACTGACTTCCTTTAAATTACATCGCCTGCACAAGATGTAGTCTACCTGTGTGCTCCTACCTCCACTTTTATAAGTCACCCTATGCTCCTCTCTCTTCTGGAAGAAAGTATTCACCACAGCCATTTCCATCCTTTTTGCAAAATCTACCAACATCTGTCCTTCTGCGCTCCTGTCCTGGATACCAAACCGACCCATCACTTCCTCGTCCCCTCTGTTTCCTGCACCAACATGTCCATTGAAGTCTGCCCTAATGACCACTCTTTCACCTCTGGGGGTACTCTGCATCACTTCATCTAACTCCCTCCAGAATCTCTCCTTCTCTTCTCGCTCACATCCTGTCTGTAGGGCATAAGCACTAACAACATTGACCATCACACCTTCAATTTCTAACTTGAGACTCATCACTCTGTCTGACACTCTTTTCACTTCTAGAACATTCCTGACAAACTCCTCCTTTAAAATGCCTCCGACTCCATTTCTCTTCCCATCCACACCATGATAAAACAGCTTAAACCCTGCTCCTATGCTTCTAGCCTTGTTACCTTTCCACCTGGTCTCCTGAACACACAGTATGTCCACCTTCCTCCTCTGCATCATGTCAGCCAGCTCTCTACCTTTTCCTGCCATAGTTCCAACATTCAAAGTCCCTACTTTCAGTCCTAGATTCATGCCTTTCCTCTTCTCCACAGAAGTATATTATACCTATTGCAATTTTTGCTGAATAAATGATTTAAAAGATTTCATTTTTATTATTTCCTTCCGTGTTACCTGTCGGCATTTTTGTCAGATGGTACGTCTTCATTTTGTTTGCGTGAGTACTGTATATCAATTTATAACTGAGAAGGTCTATGATAGTTGAATCATAGTTTCGAAAGAGGATCTCTGAATATTACAAAGACGGTATAAGTTCTTAATTACACATGTCCATGTACAATCTCAACAGAGTTTAATCAGAACCTGGGACAAGATCCTACCCGACTCACAATAATAAAACAATTCTTTTAATTTCAGTCTACATTTTCTTGGAGTGTCTTAGATATCTGATCTCACCTAATTTATATTTACTTCTTCACTTTACTTTGTACATAATGTTCATTCACTCATTTTCTGAATCGCTTAAACCTAATTTGGGTCGCGGGGTTGCTGGCACCCATTTCAGCCAACTCTGGGTGAGGGCAGAGTATACCCTGGACAGCTCACCAGGCCATCATAGGACAGAAACACACTGTGCAATTACTCTTTACAAAAATAAGCAATGGTTCCTTTACATGCCTCTCACCATCGACAGTGAGAGACATAGCTGTCCTTAGATAACCCAGTTCGCTGCACTGAGGGTACAGCAGTCACAACCGTACACAGTGGAGCTTAAACCTTGGGATCGGTAATCCAGCAGCTTACCACTGGGCCACCACTGTCCCTTTCAGTAACTTATATTTTAATATATAAGGTTTGTCTTTCTGGCTTTGAGCTCCATGGTCCCATGTTTTATCCTCACATTTGGATCTACTGCATCTTGACTAAAAATAACGTTATTAGTGAAAATGAATGCAGGTCTATAACATCTCTGCTTACAATTTTAATACTCAGATCTGTTGCATCATTAAAATTTCTTCAACAACAAATATACATCGCAAAATTAACTGAAGTTAACTTGCATTCATCAAGGATTACACGGAGAACTTTTTATTAAACAGATATGGCAAGATAGCAAGGAGAAAGGCAAATACAAGGAAGAGTTGGGCCAGCTGGAGCCAAATTAGAGAAACGGCTTTGGGTCTGAAAGGTTGCTTTTTATGTGTGTGTGTGTGTGTGTGTGTGTGTGTGTGTGTGTGTGTGTGTGTGTGTGTGTGTGTTTGTGTGTGTATCCCTCCGTAAGAGAGTGCTCAATACTTTTTCGTAGAGCAAATATAAGTAAAAATAAAAGGACAGGACAAAGACTGAAGAATTCTTTTTATTTTTATTTATTTATATATAATTATTTTCATTTTTACTTATATATATATATATATATATATATATATATATATATATACACAGCTGAAGTAAGAGACGGTAGATGAAATTTGTGATGCGCTTCACCGAAAGTAGGCGCTTGTAGTAAGTGACACACGGCGCTTGTGAGACGAAGTACGGCTTATCAAGAGTTGCCAGCAAATCATCTGCCTTCGTCTTTATCGAAGTCATAGTAATGATTCACATGTTTGGCATAGGTTTTTACGTTGGATGCCCTTTCTGACATAACCCTTTAGCAAGGGGTGGAAGCACGCCGACGGCTTTGCAGCTATTCTTTAAGAAAGTCAGCAATGGTTCTTTTACATGAACCTCTCACCATAAACAATGAGACACATGGTCGGCCCGGCCTTTGATAACCCAGTTTTATAAATATATATATTTATTTATATTTATATATTTATTATAGTCTTCTCTGCATTTTCAAATGTACCGTTTTCACAAGCAGAAATGTCAGGAATTAAGATTAATATCAATTCCTCAGAGGTTTTTAAAATCCTGACCATAAAAGTTTAATAAAGTTTGTTACATGATATTGCTCTGTGATAGCTAGAAAATATTCATGCAATATTTTAAAATTATTTTTGGAGCTTTATCATTTAAATGGTTATTTAATGGTCGTTTTTAAAAACTTTCTGGTGCTTTTGTTTGTGCCTGTCTCATATGTTGCCAGTTATATTCTTGTTATTGTTAGTCTTGTCCAGCCTCATCTGCTTAAGTATTTATCTTCACACTTCTAGATTAAAAATAGGAAAGAAAAAAATTCTCAGAATCTGTTCATATGAAGGCCTTGCTCAGTTCCAATATTATCTTCATCTTTTTACTTTCCCAGCAATCACAGAAAGTTTTTTTTTTTTTTTTTTTTTTTTTCAGGTCCCTCAAAGAAGGGTAGCACAGTCGAGTAGTGTTTAGCACGCCCTCCTCAAGGCTGGAACGTCCTGGGTTCAATTCCTGGGCTCGGGTGTTTCTGCATGGAGTTTGGATGCTCGCTTTGTTTCCCTTGAGTACTCCGGTTTCCATAAATAATTCAAAAACATACATATTAGACTTAATGGCTGTTTCAAATTCCTCCTAGTTGTGAATTTGAATGGTTATGTGTGTTGGTCCTGCAGTGGTAAGGAAAACTGTGCAGGGTGTACCCTGCCTATGCGTAGCATCAGCTGAGATAGGCACCAGTCATTTAATGTAATTATATAAACCTTCTCAGTGTATCCATAAAACCTTACAGATTTAAAATAAATCTGGAATCTGAACTTTAGCTTATTATGGAAAAAAAAACAAAGGAAAAAATATTTTACCGGATAAATATTGTGAGCTGGTTCCCATTTGAGCTTCCAGTTTCTCTTGGTTTCACTTTAGGTGTGCTATGCTTGCTGTTTTGTTTATGTTTAACTATCTAGGTCAGAGCACAATTTCGCATTTATTTTGAAGCTGTACTTTATGTTTTATGTGTTACGTCCCTTCAAAGCCACACATAGTTCTGAATATTGTGGACACATTCTGAAAATGCCAACACTGAATATTTTGAAATGCTTGTAAAATTCTAAACATGCCTAGTGCTTGTGCTGTTAAGTTAAAGCCCTAACAGGGACTTCAACCATGAAAGAAGTGCAGGCAGGATCCTCACTTAAAGCTTGCAAGTTAAGTCGGTGAGAATTTTAAGCACTTTGCTCCGCAGAAAACGACAACAGAAAAATAAAGAAATTTTACATTTTTTTTCTTGCATTCTGTGCATTAAAAAATTGATTTGATTCCAAATAGCTATTCTGTAAATTAATTTTTTACTCACAGGTCTTGACCTCACAGCAGAACTTATTTTAACCTCTGGCCATGATATTCCATCAAATGATCCACTTCAGTGTTTTACAATGACCTTTAAAAGTGACCACACAATCACAACTGTAAATTTTGAAGAAGCTCTATTAGCATGTGAGGCTATAACTGCAGCCTGTCTTCCACTGCAAGGAGAGGTATAGTAACTGACAGCAAAATGCATCAGCACAATAATTTATTCAGTGAAAGCTACAAATGGTTAGTGATATCTACTATATTAAAGACACAATAGCATTCTTGTTTAATGTATTCGCTCTCAGGCACTGCCTGGGGATGATGTTTTCATGTCACCTGCTAGGAGCTTTTGAGGCCAGTGTGATTCTGTACACAAGCACATTGTTTCACGAGGAGAACAAATACAGAGCAGATTCCCTTGTCCAGTATTCGGCAATACAGACGCTCCCCAACTTACATTTTAGTTCGGTTCTGGACGGTTGAACATAAGGTGAAAAAAAAACGTAAGATGTTACTGTATGTTCCAGTGACGTATGACATTCATACTGTACTATACATCCATAAATACCATTACCGTATCTCATAAAACACCCCTAAATCAATTATTATAAACATAACAGTGTAACATAATATCAAACATATAAAATAATATCAACATTAATTTCAAATAAATTAAATTCAAGCAAAATAATTTCAAATAGATAAATTTGAATAAAATTCACTCATCGGATATCAAATACAGTCTCAAATATAACCTTGAACATTCTCTGTGATGTGATCTTTCTGCATGTAAATAGCTGGTCGATGGAGCCATACGGAAGAAACGTGCAGAAACGTCTTCGTTTCTAACGAGATGGCTTGCCTCATTTTCTGATTACCACCATCACTAGTCGGCTTACTCTTCTGACCAACCATATTTGCTTAGGGTTACAAAAGTCCGCAAAACAGTGTAAACACAAAGATCACAGAGACGACGTCTTAACACAAGGGTAACAAGCAGTGAACTGGGAAGAAGGAGGGGCACGTTCAGTCTGCCGTTTGTAAACAATGGACGCAGCGTCATTAAGTCATTACGTCATTACGTCAGCGTACTACGTAGGTACATCTCGTACTACAGAGAGCAGGCTAATCTCAAAAGTTGACTGTTTTTTTTTTAAACGTAAAATTGAAAAATACATAAAACGGATCAGATACAGTACTGGTCAGCTATATAGCACTGGGCTAGTGCATAGACTTCTTCTGTAGTTATCATAATGTAAACAGTAAAGGTGAAATAATGAGCCAATGTATGGGACTAGGGTAAGTTAAAAAAACAAAACAAACAAACAAACAAAAAATGCTGTGTACAAACGTTGCAAAATATTACGGATCTGTGAAATGAATAGCGTGGGAAGCCGTTCTAATTATAAATTAGAGGTAGTTTTAGCCATCTTCCAAAGATCGTGAAATATAGGTCATGCTGTGTTTTATAAGCTGCTTGTTGGTTTAATTTACAAATTTTTATGGGGGTGGGGGAATCTTATTACTGCAACTTATAACAGCCAAATAAAAGATATGATAGCAGCAGTTCACAAAAAATAAACCCACAGTCATTGAGACACCATCCTAAAAAATACGTAGCTGTAACCAGTCACTTTCACCAGCTGAATCGACTTCCACTTGTAATCATTCTGATTAGTTCAGTATTAAAAAAGCTATATCTAGAGCATTTCAGTGCCTGGAAGTGCAACTGAACACAAACAAAAATGTATGGGTGGCAAGGCAATGCTAAAAGATTTCAGTTGTGGACAGATAATGAATAAATAAAATGTCAAAGGCTTTATTAATCCTAGGAGCAGAGTGAAGCACATATTCAAGAAGTGAAAATTGTTTGGTACTGCTCGAATCAACACTGTTCCTCCTTCGAACTTGATGGAAAGCACACGTTGGAAAGTAGTCAAAGATGCTACTAAATGCCTATCGCAGGAATTTTCGCATGGAATGGTCATTGTGTGGTGTTACAATTATACTAGAAATGCTTCACAGATTTGGCTTGGATGGAGAACTTCAAAGAAAATCAATTTTACTTCGTCAAAATGCACCGTGTGGATTCTGAGGTCAAATGAAAAAATATCTCCAATGAAATTGAATATCTAAGGAGAACACCAGTAAAGCATGCTGGTGGTAGTATCCTGCTGTGTGGCTGTTTTTCTGCAACAGCACATGTCAAAATAAAAGCAAAAATAGATGATTTGACAGAAGTTGACTGTAAAGTTGTTGAAGCAGACAAAGGTGACTGTCCTTGTGCCTAGTCTGGTGCGTCTCAATTATTTTCTGTGAAGATCTCTACGAAGAAAAAAGATTTCATGCCCCCACTCCAACGCCCCACCAGCGACTATAAATAGTTATTATTTGTCTATAAAAGTATTAGTACACCTCTGCATAACAGTGTATCTTAATTAACATCAAAAACAAAGAAATATAGGTCAACTTAAAATAAAGAAAAACGTCATTAAAATTGTTTTTTAATCTGTAATAGAAAAAAATTAAAGTGCACCAATGTGCCTGAAATTAAAAAAATACATTCTTATTTAAACTTCTTGACTTATTAAGACTTAATATCTCCGTCTCTCTCCACCTTTCTCTTCGTTCCTGTTAGAAAATGTTCCGTGTTGTTTCTTGAGGGGGTAGTTTACTGCACTTCATATCGTTTGCTCGTCCGAAAAACTGCTACACCATAGCACGACAATGAGAGCGCAACTGCCAACTAGTGGAGTGGAGGTGCAATAACACTTAATTCTCGTACACTGTTCCAGAAAAGCATGTTCCCCAGGGTCATATGCGCACCCCCCCCCCCCCCGGATTACACCACGCACCCCCCCCGCAACATCCTGCCCCATTATTTGAGAAGCAATGGCTTTGTCAGAAACCAATTAAAACCTATTAAAAATGTGAAATGTGAAATGACTTGAAGATTGCAGTCCACAAATGCTCATCATCTAGTCTAACTGTGCCTAAACAGTTCTTTAAAGAAGAGTGGGAAAATATTGCAAAGTCAGTAGAGAAGTATCCAAATGGACTCATAACCGTCAACAAAGCTAAAAGTTGTTCAACAAAGTACCGAGCACAGGGAGGTGATCCCTTAACCATAGCAGTAATACTGTTATGTTGGACTGCATAGTGATGTAATGAATAGCATGTTCACCACGGAGTAAAAAGGTCCCTGTGGTTGAGTCCTGCGTGAACTTAGCACATTCTTACTGTGCTTGTGTGGGTTTCCTCGGGGTTCTGGTTTCTCGCCACAGGTCAAAGACATGCACATTGAAAATGGTGCAAATTCAGTAAGTAATAAATTAGTGTGTGTGTGTGTGTGTGTGTGTGTGTGTGTGTGTGTGTGTGTGTGTGTGTATATATACACTTAATTTTTTCAGACAGTCTTCTTATCAGTTGTTGTGTTTTTTATATTGAAAGCAGATTGAATTAGGTTGTAATGATTGTGTGAAATCGTTTAAATATAAACAAACCTTATTTTTCATTGTGTTGTAGCAGTTTATGATTTCTGAGATTATTTAGACAGTTTATGTCACACTGGCAAATATGGTTTGGATAAAACCACAATATGTATACAGTACAACCTCCGCTGACGAACGCTTAAGCTCACGAACTTTTCGCCTCAAGAACATTAAATTTGCGATCATATAGTCTCTGCTGACGAACTAGTTTTCGGAGGACGAATCAAACCACGCGGTCGAACAGCGCCACGGTGGCGGCCACGAGAAGCTGACGCACGCTCATGGCGTCACAGTTCGTCACCCCCTTTCTTTGAATGCGGAAGTGGTTTGTGTTTGCTAGACATTTTGGACCATATTGAGTGTACTTTTGCTATTATGGGACCGAAAAAGACCCCACCACAGGCGGAGATCATTGAAAACACGAACGAGGTGTGTGTTTGTGTGACTCAGCGTCCCAGTACCAGTACGCTAAGTCTACCATTGCTCCCATCCTTAAGAACAAGGAAGCTATTAAGGGTGCGTGTGTGGCTAAGGGTGTTTCCAAACAGTAGGCGTTTCCAAACACTCCTTCCAAACAGTAAGTCCCTCCCTCCCTCCTCCTCCCACTCCATTCCATCAAGCCATCAACTACCATCACAAAGGTAAATAAAACCACTTTATTATACAGTACAGTTTATTTCTTTAATTACAATACAATAGACATTTATTATACATAAAATAAGGTATATTTTTGTGTAGTTTTAAGGCTTATTTAGTAGAAAATTATGTTTTATGGGGACCTGGGAACGGATTATTCTCATTTTAATGGTTTCTTATGGGAAATAAATGTTCGGAAGACAAACTTTTTGCCTTACACACACTTTCTGGGAACCAATTATGTTCGTGAGCTGAGGTATCACTGTATTTTAGTCAGAGTCATGTGGACTAATTTTACTGAGAATAGCAAACTCTGTTTGAATTAATATTATTAAAGGTCTGAAAATAAGAATTCATGATCGGGCAAGTGAAAGTGTAGCTGAATAACAGTTTTGCATTATATTTGTGATAAATATATGAACAAATAAAAACGTATTCAATTGTCTTCAGGAACCATTTCATCCTGGTCAAAGCGGAAATGAATCCAGAGCTACTGCATAGAACAGTGGCAGGAATGTCTTCCCCGCATCACTACACACCATCCATCACACATCAAATCGTACCAATTTAAAGTTAGTCTGCTTATGAGCATGCTTTCTACACAGTGAAAGCCAGAGACCCCATACATGGGCAGAACATGTGATAGTCAACACACACCACTAGGCTAAGCTCAAGGGTTAACCCAGGCCTTGCACTTGCAAGGAAGCAAAAATATTGAAAAATAAAAATATTGACAAGTTTTAGCTCCTCCTGTGTCTGTAGGATTATCACCACCATCATCAAAACCACCGTGACTTCTTTCAATTAATCCTAATAGCCAACATTGAATGGAGGCATAAGCCTGTCATAATACACAGTCTGGCAGCCTGCAGATTTCACATGCAGTCCAGCGATTTAGCTAATAAACTTTTGTTGTCCCCCAGTGCAGACAAATGGGTTATCAAAGGCCAGCCATGTCTCTCACTGTGTATGGTGTGAGGTTCATGTGAAAGAACCATTGCTGACTTTCGACAAGAGTAGCTGCAAAGCGGTCAGCGTGTTTCCGCCCTGTGATGGCCTGGTGAGCTGTCCAGGGTGTACTCTGCTTTCGCCCGGAGTCGTCTGGGATGGGCACCAGCCTCTTCATGACCCAAATTAGGATTAAGCGATTTCAGAAAATGATGATAATGATGATGATGATGATGATGGTAATACCCTGTACAGTGATCCCTTGCTACTTCGTGCTTCAGGTTCTGCGGCTTCAGTGCATCACGGGTTTTCAAAAATATTCATCAAAAAATCAAAAAATAAGGAAATTAAGGAAAAATAGGAGAAAAGTGAAGGAAAATAACACAAAACAAGGCCAATTATGCAACAACAACAAAAAAAAAAACCCTAAATAAACAAAAACAAAAAAAAACCCAACAAACGCAACTTTTGTGAGGTGCGCATGTCTGTATGTGTATGTATTTATGTTCTATTTACATCTTCTGCATTATTTTTGAATGTTTAATTGTTATTATAAGCATTTATAGCGTTGAATATGTATTTAATGATATTATATACACATACATGTACGTATACATCAGTCGGGGGTGTCGATCCTACTTCACGAAATTTGGCAGTCGCGGGGGGGGGTCTCGGTCCCCATTAACCGCGGAAAGTGAGGGATCTCTGTACAATTGGTAATAGCAGGTTACCAATTCATAGATGTAATGTAATGTTTGCTATTCTCAGAAATGTGTTATAGAGGGTTTCCAATATAATATCACAGTTAAAAGTTTTTTAGATTCTCCCAGTCTCTGTGTTGACCCTGCCTGTGGAAGCCATTAATGTCCTTTTTAAAATGCCTTTCAATTTTTAATCATCCATGTCATCAATAGTTAACGTGGACTTCACTCTCAGCAAACCACACCAGAGAAGTGAAGCCCAGGAAGATTCATCATTTTAGAATTCAGGAGCGAAAGACACGTTGAACTGTCAGACCTGAGAACAGATGATTACTGTGGGACACAATAGTCTGTCATTTACTCAACACTTTACATGGCAGCTCTACGTTTTTCCTGCTTTTTCCGTAGATAGCACATCTATAGAATGTCCTATTTCCGTGCAGCTTCTCAGTGAAATGTAATATATTTCTGCCTTTAACACCTGTGTGTGCGCATGTGTCACAATAGGCTGTCACTGGCACAATATTTTTTGTACAGATACACAGACCAGCTGGAGAAACCAGTTAGAAAAAAGCAGAAAGTATGGTGAAGCCAAGCAGCTGGAGCAACATGATCTGTTCCAAGCAAGCCAGTGTTACACACAGTGCACGTGTAAGTGTCAGTAATAGTTGTGCATTGAATTGTGCATTTAATGTGATTTATTTTGGAAGATTAAATGAAATTTAACTCTGAGTGTGAAAACAGCACATTGGAGATGCTGAGACTGATAATTAGTTATATTTTAGAGACCCAGGCTGCCAATGAATATTTACCAGCCCATGTTAGTTAAACACAAAATAAATCAGTTTGTCATTTGTTCAAACATTCTATAAAAATGGTGATGTAATTTTTTTACCAAACTCCAAATCTTATATAGTATCCCATATAATGTTATCATCGCCATTCATCATCAACATCATCTTCTTTCACTTGATCTGGGGTCGGGTCGCGGGGGCAGCAGTCTAGGCAATGAGTTCCAGTTATCAATATACCTAGCAAGTTCCTCCAGCTCTTTTGGGGGGGCACCAAGACCATTCCCAGACCAACCAGGAGATATACTCCCTTCAGCATGTTCTGGGTTGACCCTAGGGTCTCTTATTGGTTGGTTGGACATGCCCAAAACAACACACCAAGGAAGCATTCAGAAGGCATTCTAATTAGATGCCTGAGCCACCTCAAGTGGTTCCTCAAACGTTGAGGAGAAACAGTTCTGTTCACAGCTCCTCCCGGATGACCAAGCTTCTCACCCCGTCACCCTGCAGAGGAAGCTCATTTTAGCTGCTTGTGTCCGCAATTTTGTTATTTCGGTCACTACCCAAAGCTTTTGAACATACTTAATGGTAGGAATGTAGATTAACTGGTAAATTGAGAGTTTCGGCTCCCCTTTACATCAAAAGACTGGTACAGGCTCCACTTGCCAATCACCTGCTCCTTCCTTCTCTCACTAGTGAACAAAACCCCGAGATATATGACCTCCTCCACTTGAGGCAGGACCTCATTCCATACGTGGAGGGTACATTATACCATTTTCTAGCTGAGATTTGGAGGTGCTAATTTTCAGCCTAGTTGTTTCACACTCAGCTGAGAATCGCTCTAATAAGAGCTGGAGGTCTAGATTTGATGGGGAAAAGACGACGTCATATTCAAAAAGCATAAACAAGATCCTATGACCACCAAAACAAAACCCCTCAATACCTCAGCTGCTCTTAGAACTGCTGTCTATAAAAAAAAATCAGAACTGGTGACAAAGGGCAGTCTTGGTGTAGATTAACTCTCACTGGAAATGAATTCCTCTACGCTGCCATCTGCTGGGCCCCGGGCAGCACAGAGCGGGACAGGAAGAGACTGAACAAGCTGGTCAGGAGGGCCAGCTCTGTCCTCGGCTGCCCACTGGACTCTGTGGAGGAGGTGAGTGAGAGGAGGATGGTAGCAAAGCTCACATCCATCCTGTTCAACAGCTCTCACCCACTTCACCAGACTGTAGAGGAGCTGAGCAGCTCCTTCAGTGGACGACTGAGGCATCCTCAGTGCAGGAAGGAGCGCTACCGCAGGTCGTTCATTCCCACCGCTGTCAGACTGTACAACGCCACTTTGTAACTGTCTGTGAAAATACCGGTTATGTGCAATAAAAACCCCCGCGCACTTTAATCAACCACATCTAACCCACTGACTGTGAACCATATCAACCCATCTACTCCGCACTCAGATACATTACACTTTAATATAGGCCAGTCTATAAAGTTGCTCCATTCTTTTCTTTTCTTTTATTGTTTAGTAATTTATACTATTTATGTATCTATTTATTTATTTACTTATATAATATATATGTATGTGTGTATGTTCGTACTTGTATCTATTTTTGCACCCCCTACTGATAGTACCTCAAGAGCCTGTAACAGTGAATTTCTCCATTGTGAGATTAATAAAGCTGT
This sequence comes from Plotosus lineatus, assembly GCA_024760905.1. Lineage (NCBI taxonomy): Eukaryota > Metazoa > Chordata > Actinopteri > Siluriformes > Plotosidae > Plotosus > Plotosus lineatus. The sequence goes on from CM045739.1 coordinate 36,051,080, forward strand.
ATCTTATCTTATCTTATCTTATCTTATTACCAATGTGGACCAAGCTCTGAATCTGGTGATGTAGAGACCAAATGGCTCATAGCAATGGGTCTGGTACACCATGTTCCATTTCCCCATAAGATTTCCCAAGTGACACGGGTTCTGTAACCCCACAATGCACATGTAGACAGATTAGGCAAACATCCATGGACCCCACCACCACCACCACCACCACCACCACCCCAAGATCTTGTAGAGTGTGTAGTCAAGAGTGCTGCGACCTGAACGAAAACCACAATGTTCCTCCTGAATCCGAGGTTCGACTATCAGACCAATCCTCCTCTCCAGTACTCCTGAATAGACTTTCCCAGATGGACTAAGGAGTGTTACTCCATGAAACACACCCTCCGGTCCCCTTTATAAAAAAGTAGAACTATCACCCTAGTTTGCCAATCAAAAGATATGGCCCCCCAACAACTACGTGATGTTGCAGGGACGTGTCAACCAAGACAGTCCTCCAACATCCAGAGCTTGGGGCAGATCTACCCAACCAAGGAGTTTTTGACTACCTCAACGATCTCCACCTCAGTAAAGAGAAGACCCCTTCCTGAACCCCCAGCGATGGTGGTCTGGAAGGCAATCTGGTTCTGGGTGAACATCCAGACTAAGCATGATTCAGAGGACCCTATGAGCAAAGTGAGGGCAAGGACTCAGTTTCCCTTTCCCAGACACAAGCTCCCCGGAGCCAGGCTTAGGAGAGTTTCTCTAACACCTGGTGGCCAGGCTTTTGTCCACGGATTTCAGCTGGGCCCAGCCTGAAGTGAAAATATGAGTCTACCCTCCCATGGACCCACCACCTATGGGAGGGCACACAAGTATCACGTACAATGTGAGCTTATTGCTTTAGTAATGTAAGGGACACTTCTGAGTGGGCAGGAACCTTATATTGTAGACAACAAGTACATTTATGATACATATATGTAAAGTAAATTAAATTGTAAAATTGTAACAAATTTTGCTTTCTACATAATAAAGTTTAACCAGACTTTCCTCTGAATATGGACAGAAGAATGGAGAGAAAAGGATATAATGTTTTAAAAAAAAAAAATCAGATGCAGGCAGGCCAAACGGATCCCAGTCTAGTGTCAGCTGTCATAGTTCTCAACTGGCAGGAGCTGGACAGGGAAGTCAAGGAGATGAAGAACGAACTCAAGAATTCAACGTATCACCAGCAGTTCAGAGCTGAGGCAGAAATGTCTGTTTCTAATGCAGATTGTGAGATGATTTTTATGCCAGTACGTTGTAATGTGCAATGATACTTAATAATGCAGTTTCAGGAAAAAAATAAGGGTGACACAGTTATTTCTACCGGGAATGAGGAAGACAATGAGCCGATCCTCATCAGAGAGGATGGTACATATGTCACCATTGTAGCCGAGCAGGTCAGAGAAAAGGAAATAAACTGCCTCTAATTCTGATTGCGTGATGATTTTTTTATGCAGATATGGTATGTGTGTAAAGAATGCTATACTTTATAGTTCTATTTCAGAAAAAGATGACCGTGAGACTGTTATTTCTACCAGTGGTGAGTGTTTCGGAGAAGAGGGCACCGAACCCCCCTCCACCCAGCTCAAGCACCACATTATGTGCACCAGACGGACCAAGTCAGAAGCACATTCACCATGTCCAAATAAGTTCTGTATAATGATGATCATGATGATCCATAAAAACAGTGAAACAGCCATGATGTAATATTCACTATGTGGTCTAGTAAACAGGTGTTTAGGTTTATGCTATTTATTGTATTTGCATACATTTCAAGATCAAAGGAGAACGATCCAGTTCAGCCATGTGTAAAAAGGTTTTGCAGAACTCTGCATGGAAAAAAAAAAACAACTTCATTCAGCATCTCTTGGTACAAAGAGTATACATGTGAGGCGCTCCACCAAATATAGGCGCTTGTCGTAAGTGACCTATGGTGTTTGCGAGACAAAGCGCGGTTTATCCAGACTTACGATCTTTCAAGTGCGCAAGTGAAGGTTGAGTACTGAACAAATATTCAACACGCACTTGCTCACTTGAAAGATCGGAAGTCTGAATAAGCCACACTTTGTCTCACAAGCACCATACGCCACTTGCGACAAGTGCCTACATTCGGTGGAGCGCCTCACATATGGTTGGAGTACTCTGTTGGTCGAAATGCAAGTTACTGCTTTGCCTGCAGACATTTTACCCTCCCACTAGCAGACTCCACAGAATCTTCCTGTACATCTGAGTTCAGGTTTTCCAACTGGAAACAAGAGGCATTGAGTAAAAGTTCTGGTTTTAGATTTCACTCCAAATCAGAGCAACATGCAAATGCCTTGTATGCCTTGGCTGGAAAAAAAAAAAAAAAAAAAAAAAGAGGCATGAAAAGTAACATATCAATATTTTATGCCTTAAACTGGAGTAGAAAAAACAAGTTGAGCAAAATAAAAAGTATATCCAGACAACAGCTGAGGTCTTGCTATTAACTGCGACTTAAAAAATATTGTCCAGAGAGACCCTAGGGAGGTTGAGGATTCTGACAATAATTTCAATTTCCGTGCAATATTGGACCAAATTGCAAAGTTGCACGACTAGATGCACAAGGCAGTGCTAAATACACTAGCCATCAACTACAAAACGAAATACAGTAATCCCTCGCCACTTTTCGTTTCCTTCTTCGAGTCCCCACAATATCGTGGGATTTCCTATCGGGAAATTAAAAAATTAAAGATTATTCAAAATTCACAAGCAGCACTGCATGTACATTCAACTACGCTACCCAACATGCTCTGTTCTCCTGCTTGACTTGAGTGTTCTCTGATTGACTGTGAATCCAGCAAGCTGATTGGTCGAGATTATATTTCCCAGCATCCAACACACCTTTCATGAAACAATGACGTTTATTGAGCTCAGGGGATGCATTGGGGTGCAGGAAAAATTGTGTTCACCATAGTAATGAGGGAAAAACAAAAAGCAAAATCACTGGGAGAGTATCAACACGGAAACTGGTCGAGCACGGAGCTATTTATAGCGCACTGATGGCTGAGTGAATTCAGGTGCCCTCTCCGGATTTCACCTGCAAGTAACAGGCACGCCCCTCACCAGCACATGCAGTGTATGAGGAGAGAGAGAAAGAGAGTTAAACATGCGTTTGGACACTAACATGATACGTACTTAAGTGAAGGCTCTGGAGGCGATGATGAGCCCCAACCAAGAACCAGTGCCACCAGCGATTCTCCTTCTCGGCGTGGCCGTGGTTTTGTTATTTATAAGGTTTGTTATACAGTATTTCTATATATTTATTGTCATTATAAGGTGTATAATTTATTTATATATTAATACACGTTGTCTGTATGACATTAACATGCATAGAATACTTTAAAATTAACTTCTATATAGATTTTATATAATATATAGGTGGGTGGGTGTCCTTAAGAAGTGGCAGAAGTCATTTCGCGGTTTTTCGTATTTCACGGGGGGGGGGGCTGGTCCCCATTAAGCACGAAATGAGTGGGATTACTGTACTTCAAATTTTAGCTGACATGGTACAGAAGCAAATTGTAAGCAGTAAAAGAAAGTGAAGTGTTCAGCGTCTTGGTTGATGAATCCAATGACAAAGAAAAGAACAAATTTCTTTAGTTGTGTGATATCATTATAATGCTGCTATGCATGAAAGATTCCTGCACTTTCAGTCTGCAGAAAGTTTGAAAGCAGAAGGATTTACAAAAAGGATAGTTGGATGTTTGGGGAGAGGCATGGCCTTGACTACAGAAATAACCTTATTGGTCTCGGCTATGACAGTGCTTGAGTGGGATGCATTCTAGCGTATCTGCGAAAATCAAAAGGGATGTCCCATTTGCATTTTATGTACATTGTAATGCTCATTGTATGAACCTTGTTTTTGTTGATGTGTTGAAGTCAGTGCTTGAAGCTGAGGAGTTTTTTGCTCTTGTTCTGAGTTTACAGGTTTGTGTCTGCCTCTGCTGTCCATATGAGGTGTCTTGATATTCACAAACAAGTATGTCCACATTAGAAACCCAGGGAACCTCAGCATCTTCCAGATGTTAAGTCAACTTGCAGGTACATGGCATGTTGTACTATGAGAGACAGGCCAGGCTACAAGAATTCTCAGACTCTTGCAAGACATTTCAGTTGATAAGAATGGTGGGGATAGAAAAAGCAAAAGGCTCTTTAAGCCCAAATTAATTCACAGTTCATTGGTCTTTCGGTTCCCTTTTGTGAAGTGTTTAGGGATGTCAAATTACTTTCTGAGAATCCAGACGTTTTGATTTGTCTAAAGCAGTAGAATTAGTTGTCTCCCTGACAAACACGTTAAAGAGTTACAGAAGTGACACTACATTTGGTGACCTATGGAAAGACATGGATGGCAGTGGTGGCCTGGTGGTAAAGGTGCTGGATCACTGATTCTAAGGTTGGGGGTTCAAGCCCCACTCTCAACGGGTTGTCACTGTCCCCCCAGTGCAGCTAACTGAGGCCATCAAAGGCCAGCCATGTCTCTCACTGTCTATGGTGTGAGATTCATGTAGAAGAACCATTACTGACTTTCGACAAGAGGAGCTGCAAAGTTGTCAGCGTGTTTCTGCCTTACGGTGGCCTGGCAAGCTGTCCAGGTTGTACTCTGCCCTCGCCTGGAGACGGCTGGGATGGGCGTCAGTCTCATCATGACACTAATTAGAATTAAACGGTTACAAAAAAAAAGACATATATGGAAAGAACAAGAAGAACTTGTACAGACCTGCATGATTAGTACAGAACCACAAAACAAGAGACGATCTAAAGTCAATTCTAAGTTTCTGGATTCATTAGTTACAAGCATTATTGGACATGGAACACTGAGTTGACAGTGAGGTGTCTGATTGCCAAACGTCATAGGGTGCTTACATGTCTGTCCTCATTCTGCTTCTCTTTCTCTTTTAGCTATGTTGCCATAGCTGGTCATGCTGGAGTCCCTGCTTGCACTCAGCAATAATAAATTCTTCTATTTCCATTCCACTTTGATGAGTATAACCCCCCCTCTGTTTTTGTTGAGGTACACATTCTCCTTCTACGATGCTGGTGATCCTGATCCTTCTGCTTTCTGTATCCTGTATTCTTCTATTTCCATTCCACTTTGATGAGTATAATCCCCCCTCTGTTTTTGTTGAGGTACACATTCTCCTTCTACGATGCTGGTGATCCTGATCCTTCTGCTTTCTGAATCCTGTGGTTTGTCCTGGTGTGCTGATGCTGGCTGGAGTTCTCATCTTGGAAGTTCCACCTTCCTGCTGATGAAGATCTATATATACCCACATGTGCACTTACAGACTGTAGGGATGATTATTTACTGCTGGTGATATAAACTCTTTATCCCACAATTGTTTAGAACTTACAGTTGTTGTAAAACCAACTGGACTACATTTTGGACTGTAATGAATTTCTTTGTATACTTATGGTTTCACCCACTTGAGGATGGGTTTCCCTTTTGGGCCTGCTTCCTCTCAAGGTTTCTTCCTCACATCTACTGTTTTTCCTTGCTACCGTCGTCATGGGTAACACTCAGTAGGGATGTGGAGGGGCTGTAGAAAATGCTTAAATTCGTTAATACTTTGTAAACTCCTACTTTTACTGTGTAAAGCTGATTTCCAACAATGTCAATTGTAAAAAGTGCAATACAAAGAAACTGGATTGAATTGAATTGAATTTGTAAATGATGAAGAATTCTGCATGTCTTTTATATATATATATATATATATATATATATATATATATATATATATATATATATATATATATATATTTTACATATCTTGTATTGGATATTTGAGTACCTTATTACAGAAATAGCAAGGTCCCCCCCCCCAAAAAAAAAAAAAAAAAGTGTGATAATGTAAGAAGTGCAGTCTCTTAACCCCAAAAGCCAAATATTCTTGAAAGAGGAAGCTTTGCTTGCTTTTGGAAAAACATTTCAGTCAGATTTAGAAGACTTTCAGAATGAGGTTCATCGAATGGGACGATACTTTTAAGAAGTGAAAAAAGCGGACAGGGGCTCCCAACGACTCTACCGGATTTTTTTTTTGTTTGTTTGTTTGTTTGTTTGTTTGTTTGTTTTTAACTTTAGAAAGAGTTTTTTGTTTGTTTGTTTTTTGTTTTTTTTTGTGTGAACTTTTCAGTAAAATTTCTGTTGTGATTCCAGTTAACAATGCATCATGTGAGAGAAGTTTCTTTGCCCTTAAATTAATCAAAACTCACCTTAGGACAACAATGTCAGATGATGGATTACGTCACCTTGGCAGACTCAGTGTTGAGTCAAGGAGGGCACGTACCCTTAATATGGAGGACTTTCTAAAACATTTTGCTTCGTCTCACCAAAACCGCAGAATTATACTTTTCTGTATGTTCTTGTTATTGTGAAAAATTGTAGTTATACCAGAGGATGCAGGTCATATCTGTTGGTACTCTTGAAAAGTAAAATTACAGTCCATTTTAAAGACCTATATTGTATTGTTCTGTTTGATTTAAATTGTAACATATATAACAGCTTTGTCCGTGTTTAGACAAGTCTAAGTTCACCACGGTTCTTGTAAGCAGTGCGAGCTCTTGTTCATTTGTTTTTACTGTATAGTACACTTTATTGTACAAAGTAATTTTGGAAAGTGAAGCATTTTATTTTAACTGGCAAATTCTGAGAATGATTATGACTCCCTTCCCTTGGTTGGCCCCCCCACCATTTGCTGTGCACACCCCCATAAAAAAAGCATGGCTCTGCCTCTATCTATCTATCTATCGATCTATCTGTCGATCTATCTGTCGATCTGTGTGTACACACACACCCGCACGCATGCATGCACACACGCGCATGCGTGCAGAGACACACACACACACACACACACACACACACACACACACACACACACACACACACACATACACACACTTTCTATCAAATTAGCAATGTAGATGAATATATGGACTGCTCAGAAAAAAACATTTTCTCTGTTATGATTTCAAGAGCTTATCATATCTCATATTCATAACCCTATTCAAATATTCCTTTCCTCATCAGTTGTGCCTGAGGAGATCGAAATTACTTTGGAATGAGTAGCACACATTATACTGGGTTTATTGCATCTGCGAGATTTACCGTCTGTAAAGCTATGTATATGCGTTATATCACAAAGTGAACTCACAGAGATTAATAGCAATCATCTACATTCATTATATTTTACACAAGCTGCAAAAGGTAATATTTTTCTGGTAGGCATGAATCAGTAATGAACTAAATGAATGTTATCTAATTATAGAAGATTCAGAGTCATACTTTTTGGCATATGATAACAAGCAAGAAAATTATTATTCAATTTCTTATGGCAAACTCAAAAAATATTTATGAAAGTGAGAGACCTTAGACATCCTTTCATGACCTTGCAAAACAAAGCTGTCTCTGTCTGGTTAAGAGACTGCAGTGTTAATTAAGGCTCATTGAAGTTTGTTCGTTTGCACTTCATGGATTATTAAAGATGCACATAAACATTTACTATTCATGAGTGCAGTTGAAGGTAAGTGAGTTTAAATGAAGCTTTGAATACGGCAGTGTGTGCTTCAGGCATGCGTTTAACAAATCCGCTCCATTTTTATTCTATTAATTTCAATTATTTAATGGATTAAGCATCCATACACCCAAGGAAAAAAAAAAAAACTTTGTAAAATGAAAAAGCAAAGACGATTTCAGAGACTATTTCAGAGAATACAACAAATAGGATAAACATATGAAACAAAAACATTTATTATATGATCGACAGTCAGAGAAGTTTTACAAGTGTTCAATCCTGTGCAAATTCTGATTTAATATACTGTTCTGAAAATTGTTTCCTGCATGACGCCCTTGTGCAACTGTGGTGCATTTTGCTGAGGGAACTTTTGATAATGCAACACTATAAAAGAGGTAGTTAATAAAAGGCCAAATTGTGTCTTTTATAGAGAACATTACCTTTTCCCCTCTACTCCTTCCCTACTTCCTGTGGCGACGGCTGCCTCCCATGAAGCCGTAATGTATGAGATTTGTCAGTGTCAATTTTACAGCTAATCTCTCTGGTCCACTTCAGGCCTCCCATCTCCTACACATTAATTCAGTACAGTCTTCTACACTCGATAGAAAGATACTGAAAAAGTAGTAAAAAGAATAAGAAAGGCGAACAGACCATGGAACAATGTGAGAGGAAGAGATTCCATTTCCCCGAAATCATAAACGCTGTGTAAATGTTTGTAGTATTTCATAAAACCCTGTCATATACAGTGCAACGCAGGTACACAACAAGTCCACAACAAAAAAAAAAAAAAAAATGGGACAAATCCATAGGTCTGATGTGTGAGATTCCCACCAATGTCCTACCACTGTGCTGTGATAGACCTCTGATGTGCTCAGAATCATATGGTTTTCTTACAACAGTCCCAGGCAGCAGTGGGTAGCAAGTTTACCTCACAGTAACATGGTCCTTGGTTCAATTCCCAGGCTTGGTTGCAATATGGATTTTACATGTTCTCCCAGGGCTTGCGTGGGTTTCCTCCAGGTACTGGTCTCCTCCCAAACTCCAAAGATATGCACAGTAGGCTTATTGGCTGTTCCAAATGACCCCTAAGTGTGAGAGTAAATGGTTGTAATGTGTCCTGGCCCTGTAATGGGATGGTGAGCTGTTCAGGGTATACAATGCCTTCGCTTAGAGTTAGCTGAGATCGGCACCATCTCCCCGCGACCATAATTAGAATTACTTTAAGAGGCTTTAAAAATGAATGAATGAATGATTTCGCTACGATAAACCTCAGAGACTACTCATTTTTATGATAGTTTTAGGTCAAGTGCATAATGTAACACGAGTACGGATGTTGAACGCCAATGGTGAGGCGCTCCACCGAATATAGGCGCTTGTCGGAAGTGACGTATGGAGCTTGTGAGACAAAGCGCGGCTTATTCGGACTTCGGATCTTTCAAGTGAGCAAGTGTACGTTGAATACTTCTTTAGTACTCAACCTTCACTTCGATTTCGTAACGTGAACTTGTTTCATATACAGAGACAAAAATTTTAGGAAAATGCATTTCGTAACCTGCATTTTTCATTTGATGAGACTTTCATAAAGTGAGGTACCACTGTAACCTGGATTCCTCCCATAGTCCAAAGACATTTCCCAAAGTCCAAAGACTATTAAGTTAATAAGTTATTCCAAATTGCCCCCAGGTGTGAATGTGAATGGTTGTGAGTGTGTTGGCACTGTGATGGCCAGCCGAACTGTTCAGGGTGTACCCTGCCTTCCTTCAAAATTCTTGCTTTCCATGACAATTGTAGGACTAAGCAGTTCAGCAAACGAGCACATGTACAACACATTCTATATGTGAAAACAGCCTACACAATCTGGTTCACCCAAACCTATGTCAGTCCCTTCAGCCATAGCCCCACTAAATTGATCCCCAAAAAATAATAATTGCAATTGTCTGTAAAAGAGGCTTTAGTCAACCACACCTGTGGTCAACTTTATAAAGTTTATTACTAAAAACTGTCAGTTACGCTGCTATTAAAAGCTGTAGGTCGACAAAATCATTTACGACATTTGGCAGACGCTCCTATCCAGAGCACAGCTACCATCTCTGTATTACTGAGCAATTGAAGGGCCCAACTGAGGTGGTACTGGGGATTAAACCCCCAACCAACAAATCACTAGTCCTTTTTCCTTAACCAGTGAGTCACTACTTCTCCCCTACACCACAGACGCCATAAATAAATAAATTATACATCAAGAAATCAAATTGAACTAATGTACACAATTCACGATTATAACAATATATATTTTATATATTTGTTACGATATACAGGATCCCTCGCTACTTCGCGCTTCAATTCATGTGGCTTCAGTGTATCGCGTTTTTTTTTTTTTAAATATTCATCAAATTAAAAAATAAGGAAATTAAGGAAGAATATGGGGAAAGTTAAGGAAAACAAGGCCAATTACGCAAAAAAAAAAAAAAAAAAAAAAAAACAACAACAAACAAACAAACAAAAACAAAAACAAAAAAAATCCCCAAACCCCCCATCAAAACTAGTTACATTTTTGTGAGGTGCGCATTTGAGTACGTGCACGCGCATCTGCATGCGTGCGCACGCGTCTGTATATGTGTGTATTTATATTTTATTTACATCTTATGCATTATTTTTAAATGTTTAATTGTTATTATAAGCAGTTATTGTCTTCCTTTCGGCTTTTTCCCTTTTACTCGGGAGTCGCCACAGCGAATCATTTTGATTCGCACGTTTAATTTGGCAGAGGTTTTTACGTCGGATGCCCTTCCTGTCACAGCCCTTTTAGCAAGGGACAGAAACACGCTGACGACTTTGCAGCTACTCTTTACGAAAGTCAGCAATCGTTCTTTTACATGCCTCACACCATAGACAGTGAGAGACATGGCCCGCCTTTGATAACCCAGTTAGCCGCACTGGGGGGACAGTGACAACCTTGTGGAGAGTGGGACTCGAACCGCCAACCTTTGGATCAGCGATTCAGTGCCCTATACCACTAGACCACCACTGCCCCTATATAAGCAGTTATATCATTGAATATGTATTTATTGATATTATATACCCATACATGTACGTATATGCCAGTTGGGGTTGGTTGGGGCGGGGGGTGATGATCCTACTTCGCGGAATTCGGTGGTTGCGGGGGGATCTCCGTCCCAATTAACCATGGAAAGTGAGGGATCCCTGTATAGTACAATAATTTATAACAATATATATTGATATTGTATATAACTATACAAATATAACTATAAAATCAAACTGGGCACCAGTGATAAAGCATTAAAGAGTGTTTTTTCCCCAAAAGTATTTATTAACAACACTTTAAAATCTCAAGATTGATTCATTTTCATTAATGATTTTTGTTGCAGCACAGCAAGAAGCAACAAGGTCCTGGGTTCGATTCCCAGGCTTGGGCGTTTCTGTGGGGAGTTTGCATGTTCTGAGTAGTAATCTAATTGACTGTTCCAAATCACCGCTTATTGTGAGTGAGAATTGTTGTGTGTGTGTGTGTTGCCCTGCGATGGCCCGGGAAGCTCTCCATGGTGTACACATGGTGTCTCTCACAGTCGACTGAGATGGTCATAAATATACAGTACCTACATCCATAGCGCTAATAACGTATATATTCTGATTTTTTTTAACGCCCCAAATGGTATAAACACAAGATAAATATCTAACCAGTGCAATATTCTACTGGTAAAGACTGGGTCTGCTGAGAATTAAATTAGCCAGTTGAAACAAAAGCCATCTAGTGAGGCTTGTTGTACAGAGTGGAATCAAATACAAATCCATGTCTAGTGAACAGCAAGTGAGGCAGCAAATGCAAAACAATAGCAGGAAAGATTTTGAAAGTTTTTTTTATGCTATTATATGCAGCAGGGTAAACATATATACACACAGTTATTGTAATGCATGCGTGTGTGTGTGTGTGTGTGTGTGTGTGTGTGTGTGTGTGTGTGTATATACATATAGTACATGCATTACAATAACTGTGTGTATATACACACAGTTATTGTAATGCATGTACTATATGTATACACACACACACACACACACACACACACACACACACACACACACACACACGCATGCACAGAGAGAGAGAGAGAGAGAGAGAGAGAGAGAGAGAGAGAGAGAGAGAGAGAGAGATTTCCACCTGCAATGCAGTGTTTCTTTCATAACCCTGCAGTGAAATGTAAACTGTGGATTAACCTGTTATTTAAAATAAGGGTTAACATGAACACATACCGTGTACAGAAACTCTAGAAATATCATCACCAAATAAACTGTAATCTATCCATACACCAAATTATTGGCTGAATGAAGGTAAAGACAGGTAAAAGTAATAATACTTAAATTACAATCTGACTTTAAATAAACAGCAACGTACAATAATAATCTGGCCGCAAATATGAGACCGAGCCAAGTGCATTGAGCATGATAGCATGATTTCACCACAACATACACCACTGTCTCCACACAGGTGCCTCACCAAACTGAGCATTCCAATCGGTATTAAACACACCATTGCTGGATTTTGTATCCACAAATTTGTATTCAGTCCCCACCACTGGACACTTTAAAGGGCAAAGCTTATTTGCACTTATTCACCAGTGAACTGTACCTAATCCTCATATAAAGAGCTCGAGTCAGTGGGGATTGGTGATATTTACATGTACAGCATTCAGTTGCCACACATACACTCTTATTTTATACAGCAGTTAAATTTCCGCACCCCACCCTCGCCCAGAGTTGGCTGAGATGGGCGCCAGCCCTAATTAGGATTAAGCGGTTTAGAAAATGAACGAATGAATGATTGAGTTAAATTACCATTTCACACTCAAATGTCAGTGGATTTCTCACTCTCTGCACCGTTTTAAGTTTACTTTTTGTTTACTGTTTTGTTTTGTTTTTTTTACTGGGCGGGGTTTACATTGTAAAATATAAATCCCTGATCAAGCGTAGGGTTGGTGACTGTTATTCTGATATTAATGCTAAAATGATACATGTAAAACAGTGCCAGTGTCGAGCTGGAGTCGGCAGAGTAGTGTAGCGGTTAGCACGTCAACCTCACAGCATGCAAGCTCAATTTCCAGGCCCAAGTCTTTGTGAGTGGATTTTGCATGTCCTCCCAGTCTTGTATGGGTTTCTTCCCGGAGTCTGAAGATATGCACACTTGGCCAATTGGCTGTTCCATATTCACCCTCGGTGTGGATGTGAGAGGGACTGGTTGTGTGTGCATTGCCTTGCAATGGCCCCGAAAGCTGTTCAGGGTGTGCTCTGCCTTCGCCCAGAATCGTCTGAGATAGACATGAGCCTCACTGCAACCCCGGTATAATTACTTGGTTGGCAAACAAATGCAGGAGTGAGGGAGCACCTAAATGGTGTTTTTTTTTTTTTTTTTTTAATTTACATTCTATTTCATTTTTCAAATCACAGAGAGGCTGGAGCTCAGCCCAGCCAAACTTGAGCAAAGATGCTGTAAACATATTATTGCCAGTATACTATAGGACCAAAACACACACAACCATCAAACCCGTAGTCTCTCCTAGGAGTAATTTGAAACATTTAGGTAGCCTAATGTCTCTATTCTCTAGGAGGAACCCAGCCCACCAATAGCAAAGGCACATAAGTATGGGTAGTACATGCAACCTCCACCCTGCGATGGCTTGGTGAGCTGTCCAGGGTATATTCTGCCCTCACCCAAAGTCAGCTGAGATGGGCTCCAACCTTCCGGTGACATCTGATTCGCACATTTGAATTGGCAGAGGGTTTTTTTTTACGTCGGATGCCCTTCCTGTCACAACCCTTTTTAGCAAGGGACAGAAACACGCTGACGACTTTGCAGCTACTCTTTACGAAAGTCAGCAATGGTTCTTTTACATGCCTCGCACCATAGACAGTGAGAGACATGGCCCGCCTTTGATAACCCAGTTAGCACAGTATACAAACCTAAAATGAACCAAAATGGTGGACAAAGTTGAAATGACACGCCCACACTGTAAGATACCGGATTCACCAAGCTTAAATCGGTCCATTCAAACGCTGTCTTGCATAGGCGTAGAAAGCAGTTGAAAAGTGTGTGTGTGTGGGGGGGGGGGGGGGCAAGGCAAAGCAACATGCATGGATAACACAAAGTCAGCCAAAGGCTGACCAAGCAACTGCAGTAGGCAGTAGTTAACTACGGGGGTCTGGGAGCATGCTCCCCCAGAAAAAAATTTGAGTTTCTAAAGCAGAGATGTACATTTTGGTGCAATTTCTGTGTATAAATCACCAATAATGTTTTGTAGATGTATCATACAGAATGCATATCATCACAAGAATATATTTGGAATTTAAACCGAGCTTCACTTCACAGTCTGGAACATTGAAAATAAAATAATAATCTTCTTTCAAATTATTTGATATCATTAATAGTGGTATCTTACCTTACGATAGTCCCAGCAAACGAAAAATCCAGGTTACGAAAAGCATTTTCCAAAATTTTTTGTCTCTGTGTACGAAACAAGTTCTCCTTACGAAACGCACCAAATACGCCATTCAAACATTCAGACAATGCACGAGCTGCTCTCCAGCATCCCGCCCCGCTGACACATTAGCTCCCATTAGTGTCCCATTAGCTAGGAGGTATGAGGCAGCTTCCTCCCATTGGCTATTATGGAGCAACCATAATGCTTTTCATGTAAAGGACAGAGTTACTGTTGTTTCATGAGTTTTTTGAGTGTGCTCATTGCAATGTTATCTTTTGGCTCAGGCTTTTAACCTTGCAGAAACATTTGTAAGATTATAACTCTGCTAAGAAGACACAGTCAACACACACACACACACACACACACACACACACACACACACACACACACACACACGCACACGCACACACACACACACACACACACACACACACACACACACACACACATAAGAAAAAGTCTCTGGAACGGATTAATTTCATAAGGTGAGGTACCATTGTACATCGAACAGCATAATGTATATTAACTGGAATTAATATCTACTTTTTAGAATTATATAACTCTTTAAGCATGTCTCTGGTAGGCCAATGAACATTTTATTTTATTTTTTTATGTTACAAAATGTGTAAAAGTGTAAATGTTTCATTTTCAAGAACATGTATTATTAATATTAGTATTAAGCTAAACTGACATGCTTTTGTCACTTCAAATCACAAGCTTCCCTTAAGCCTATAGTTTCATAACTGTAAATTAACAAACTCATTACATTAAATTTAAAATTTGAAGTTGTATAAAAAAAATATAAGGCTGGAAGTATATATCAAGACTGGAGTCTGCATATAATATACATCTACATGTACTGTACGTGTATCAGAATCAATAGTAATTCTATCACAAAAGTTTGTGAATGAATCCATGTATTTAAACACATCACATTGTATAATACATTACAATAATAATAATACTTATTTTCATATTTAACTGTTTCTTTAAACACAAATGTTTATTTGCCAAAGTAGCTCACTCGCCTGTCATTTCTTGATACAAAATCCTTTACTATATCATCCAGACCAATACTGTCAACTTGTTTCTTGTGGACGTGGCAAACAAGTGTTGTATTGTTCCTTCTTTTATTTCTGTCACGGTGCTATGTAGATAGGTATTTAACCTCCTCATAGCAGAAAAGGACATTTCTGCAGTGGCAGCTGTGGCAGGTATGGTCATCCCCAATTTTAGTAGGGTGTGAACCTCACTGAACATAGTCTTGTGTGCAGCTCCTTGATTCATTGCATCACATATTGTTCTTATAGTGGTAACATGCATGACATTCACTGTGGATCTAATTAGATTAGGTAGCATGGCCAACTGGATTTTCAGCTCTTTCAATTTAACATCTTCGCTATAATCATGTAGAGCAGCTTCAATATCATCCACAACTTGTCCATTTGCACATGAAACAAGAAGATCCTCAGCTGCAATTATTTTTTTTCCAATTCGCCAATGATGGTTTCCAGGGACTCCATGTACTGCTGTTTGAAGTAGGATTTTGGGTCCTGGAATTGGTAAGATGCAGAACCATCTTCTAGTCTGCGTGGAGCTCTAAAACTGGGGGACAAACAGGCTATTGCCACCCTAGATTTTAAAGTGGTGGAGCCAAGGCCCCAACGGCCCCCCCTTGTTCCTACGCCTATACTGTCTCGGTCTAATTATCAGCCATGGTTTTAGTGCCCCACCCAATGCAACTCACTGGGTTATCAAAGGTCGGCCCTGTCTCTCTGGAGAGAGGCATGTAAAAGAACCATTGTTGACCTTCATCAAGAGTAGGTTTCATAGCCATCAGAATGTGTCTTCCAGAGTCAGCTGAGATGGGCGCCAGCCTTCCCACGACCCTAATTATGGTTAAGTGGTTCAGAAAATGAATGAATGTTCTAAAGGTTCTAAAGGTTTCTGTGGACTAATGTGAAGCATTTTTTATCTTTGCAAGGTTATCCTTGTATCATATTTTATTGATCAGTGAAGTCTTTTGTTGTGAACTACACTTGTACCGTATTTGTCTTCTTTCTTGACAGTTGTGATAGCTAAACTAAGCATCAACGTGAACAAAGTTCGAGAGGAGCCCATCAAATAACCAAAAGACCTTACTCAGGGACCATTAGAGGTTAGAACAACTGCAAACTAACTGGTGAAATCCAAAATTGATGATGAAAGCCATTTTCCAATGACTGCCAAATTCCTATCCTGACCATCTCTCCTAATTAGCATGCCAAGACTCGGAAATTAATAAGAATTAAAAAGGAACTAATAACTAATAATAGCAGCTATTTCATTAGACCTTCACACCATGAGATGTGATTGTACAGATGAGGCGCACATGGCTGAC
>CM045739.1:36075000-36097500 GCA_024760905.1 Plotosus lineatus
CGTGATTTTATGAGATTTGCAAAAGTAAGAGCTCCAGAGGTAAGCGAAGTGAATTATCTGTGCTTTGATCATAAATTTACTGACAAAATTAAATTATAAATTAGATTTAAGTAGTTTATACGCTCTAAAATGAAAGTGTAGACATTATGTATTTTTTTAAATAAAGAAAATGTTCACAAAACAATTATATTTAACTGCAGCCAACATATCATATTGCCATCAGAGCAAATTATATTAGTAAATAAATAAATATTGGTTTTTGGTCAATTTTCCAGATACATCGTCTGTCTGTCTTCCTTTCGGCTTTTTCCCTTTTACTCGGGAGTCGCCACAGCGAATCATCTTGATTCGCACGTTTGATTTGGCAGAGGTTTTTACGTCGGATGCCCTTCCTGTCACAACCCTTTTAGCAAGGGACAGAAACACGCTTCCGACTTTGCAGCTACTCTTTACGAATGTCAGCAATGGTTCTTTTACATGCCTCTCACCATAGACAGTGAGAGACATGGCCTGCCTTTGATAACCCAGTTAGCTGCACTGGGGGCCAGTTAGCTGCACTGGGGGCCAGTTAGCTGCACTGGGGGCCAGTTAGCTGCACTGGGGGAATTTCCCAGATACATCATGGGCTATAAATATAGCTGCAACTGACTACAAAACTCAGTCACATCACACACTGACACATTTACCTGTATTTTTTTTTCTGATACAGCACACCTGGGTTTAGTCATCTATTTAATCACCCTATAAACAGAGACTCTTTCACTTGTTTGCAAAGTATGGATGCAACTGGATTCTACAATACTACCATTGCGTCTTGCTTGTGGTTATTCTTCTGAATTTTGTCATTTTGCCTTAGCAGTTAATAGGTGAGTAGTTTTAAATTGATGACCTTCTGCCTGTTGTCCATGATGCGCAATGTTCATTTTGGTATTCCAGCTTTAATATAAATGTTATTTGCAATTGCAGCCAAAATCAACTTATAAGCAATTTCATTCAAATACACTTTATGATTTTTCTGTTTTTTTTATTTCTTTTTTTGACACTAAGAAACAATTTAGATAAACCTCTTGATAAATCAAATTTGGTATAATTTCCAAAATTTAATATCACAACATAAATGGGCTTCTGTAAAAACTTGCCTGTTGGTCCTTTTAATTTGCATACACAATTACATAATTACTATTCACAAAGTCTGACAGAGCAATGTGTACTGCCGGTACAAAATTAATACATTTGTAAAATCACGTCTCTCTATTTTACAACTTAGAAATTGAAACATAGACATGAGGAAAATTGTATATTCAAAGCAAGTAAAATATGTTGATGTCAGCCATGGGGTCCATATCATCTGATTTTTACATGATGCAAACTTTAGTAAGTGTGAAACAACGTGGAAATTTAGATCTGTTAGGCTTAATCAATGCAAAGATAACTCGGAGATATCATTGCATTAAAAATTTAATTGGATGCCACTAATTCCACTTTTTCCAGATCTTATTCAGGTGTTACTTCTGTGCTCAGCAGAAAGCACACCTGTGCTGACTTTGCAACAATGGGTGTAACATTTGAAATCTGCCAGTGTAGTGGAATCTTCTGATGCATTTTGGCCCAAAATTGCTTTACCATCTCTCGAGACCATGCAGAAATAAGCACATAGGTCTATAATCTTTACTGGGTCAAAACTCATTCCATAAAGAAGAGAAATCATTTATTTGCTGAAGTGTGTTATCCTACTAGGGTCACAGGGAGACTAGAGGCTATCTCAGTCGATTCTAGAGGAAAGTAAGGTACAGTCTAGCACAAGTCCAACACATATATAACCCTTCTCATGTACACAGGGGGATATGGAATAGCAATTAACCTAATGAGCATGTCTTTGGACAGTGGAAGGTAACCAGAGTATCTACAGGAAACCCATATAAGCACAGGAAGAACATGCATACTCCATATCTCTACGAAATACTTGCTCAGCTCAATACTTGAATCCAGGACATTCCCGATGTGAGGCAGCTGTGTACCACTATGCCATTGTGCCACCCATAAGTAACTGAAGAGTTCAAGATTTTTGATTTCATGTTTAGTTTTTCATTGTGGTGGCTCCACTTTACACCCATACTGTCAGTGTCGTGATTAGTAGTCAGTAATCTTGAATTTACACATGATGCATCACTGTCAGGGTGGTACACCTGGGCAGAGGGCGCTACTTATCTACATGTTTTACCTTGTCTGATTGTTGACTCACATCATATTTCATAACTCTCCTTCAAGTGAAAAGGAAATTAAACCCAAACCTTAATAAAACTTGCAAGCATAGCCCATGTCTGTGTCTATTAATCATGCTTTTATAAATCTTTTTAATAGATATTTTAAAAACAACAGCAACAACAATTACTCCACATTGAGGGGTCGACAAGTAAATGCAACAAGTACAAAAAAAGTCACATCATTTCATGGTTCCAGCAGAAATACAAAACTCATTTTTATGTCAATGCACAGCCCTGTATATTTTTATATCTGAGAATGCACACTTGTTTCATGGATGGAAACATAATAATGTATGATTTGTAGACTTGTCTATTTTTCATTTACTTAGATGTTCAGTAATGTAGATCTGATTTGTTAGTTTAATACCTGTACACTGTTATTATTGCCATTAACCTGCCTTAGATGAATTGACAGATTTACATCCTTTAAAATTTCTCACTGTCATGAGAGTGAAACAGTAGTCCTTTCAAACTGGCTAATGCAAGCCATCAAACCTATTTTAGCAGATTGCAGCTTTGAAAACGGAAGTCAAAACCAGGCAATAATAAAAATATATACATACATTTGAAAAATAAAAGTGGAAGGCTTGCCATCTATTTAATACCACTGAACAACTGAGGGATAAGTCAGATCAGTAACCCATTGCCTTAACCACTGCCCCACCACTGTGATCTGCTTCACTTTCATGGTCTTCCTTTTGGTGGTTTCCTCTTCTCTATTATGTCTATATCCTTTTCTTTCCATATACTTCGTCTTCTCTGCTTCTTCTCGTTGCACTTATTAAATGTTTTAGTTTTTTTTCCAAAATAAACTAATCATTCAATCAATCAATCAATCAATCAAGCTGCTCTTGGGGAGGGCTAAGCTTGAAATGATCACCATAATGGTTTCTGCTGGGTTCCACGTGATGCATCTGTGGGTGAGCGTCACTTCTGTGTGAACTTGTGTATACTCTCAAGTGTTTTTGTTCACTATGCTACAAAGGCACCAATTGTACATGTGTTGGGCCACTAGAATGTGTGAAGAGGTGTGAAGAGGTCTGTGCTGCCCGCACTTGTACAATTCGTCTTTAAACCATACAAAGACATACAAATGTGCAAAAATTGAAATGGAAATATTTAAGAGCACAATTTGTAAAGACAAAAGTGGCTGGTTATTTACACAGGGAATGGCAGCGAGCTTGAGGATCCGTTTTGATCCGTTTTCATTTTACGTAAAATCTGCAGTCAATGTCCTGTAAAGTTTCATGACAAGCAATTCCATAACATTTGATGAGTCCCCTGCATTTTACGTGCTAGAATTGTGGGAATGAGTAAAATTACAGGCAACACCCATGACTGTACACTGAAATTCAAGCTCTGATTTCAGTTTGGAAACTAATGCACAGAGTATTTTCATATCATTAAAACATAACTGAGATAAGGAGTCCTGAAGCTGACCAGTTTTAGCAGTGTCCACTAAAAGATGACAAACTGTATGTCAGTGAACAAACAATATACAGACACTCCCCGACTTACGTTCATTCGTTTTACGTATTTTTCGATTTTACATTGTACAAAAAATATATATGTCAAATTTTGAGTTTAGCATGCTCTCTAGATGTATCTACGTAGTACGCTGACGTAATGATGCTACATTCATTGTTTACAAACAACAGACTGAACGTGCCCTCTCCTTCTTCCCAGTTCACCGCGTGTTACCCTTGTGTTAAGACGTCGTCTCTGTGATCTTTGTGTTTACACTGTTTTGCGGACTTTTGTAACCCTAAGCAAATATCGTTGATCAGAAGCGTAAGCCTACTAGTGATAGTGCTAATCAGAAAAAGCGGCAAGCTATCTCGTTAGCAACGAAGATGGCTATTATCAAGAAAATTGATGCTGGTGAAAAACATGTGAATGTTGAACGTTTCTTCCAAAGGGCTCCGTCGACCATCGGAACCATTTACAAGCAGAACGATCTCATCACAGAGAATGTTAAAGGGTATATTTGATACTGTATTTGATATTTGATGAGTGAATTTGATTAAAATGTATCTATTTGAAGTTATTTTGCTTGAATTTAATTTATTTTATATATTTGATATTATTTTACAATGTTATGCTTAGAATAATTGATTTAGGGGTGTTTTATGAGATACAGTAATGCTATTTATGGATGTATAGTACAGTATGAACATCATATGTCACTGGAACATACAGTAACAACTTATGTTTTTTTTTCACCTTACGTTCGGCCGTCCGAAACCAAACTAAAACATAATTTGTGGAGCGTCTGTAATGTTTTATTGTCCCTGAAGTTCTACTGTACATGCAGTTTGCTGTACAACTGCATAGAACGCTATGAAGATGAATAGAGGATAAATGTGCATAAGTAGCCAACTGTAAAATTTCAAAATGGAAATACACTAGCAGGCATAGATATGAAAAGAAAATTTCTTCAAGAACAGCCAGAACAACAGCAGGTTAAAACAAATGGTTTGAATAGGCTCTCAAGTGGCACAATAGAAAAGTGTTCATCCTAGCTCTGGGAGATCATGAGTTCAAATGAGGACCTGGTTCAGATAATGTGTTCTTCTGAGTTCTGCTGTTCTGAGACTCAACATTATATAAACATGATTTTTTTGCTTCATGTGTCTTGGAAGAAGGATGTTAGCCTTCTCTTTTTTACCCTCCCATGTTAATAGTTGTGATATGATAATATTAAATTTCTTATAGACTTCAGTTTGAAAGATAAGATTTTTTTAACTCATCTATGAATTGCATAAAAAATACTTAAATAATTTATTCACCACAAATCAAAAGAAACACATCTTGTTGTGAATAATACATATTTCATCGCATATGCAGACATTATATATTCCCAGAATATATCCAATAATTACTCATTTGCTGAATCGTTAATCCTACTAGAGTTGTGGAGAGGCTGGTGCCTATCTCAGCCAGCACTGGGCAAAGGCAGGATACACCATGAACTGCCTGTCATTCTTTCAAAAACTTTATGCAGAATATATATATATATATATATATATATATATATATATATATATATATATATATATATATATATATATATATATATATATCCTCATAAGACCCTCATACTTGGGCAATTTTCCAAATTGTTTCCAATTTAAAGTTTTTTTTTTTTAATTTTTAGGTGTTAATATAAATAAATAGTGAGTTTAAGGATGAAATCTAATCATACATCATATATAATTTCATTATGCTGAGCACCTGGCACACACTCAAAATTTAAATAGAACTGAAGGAGCTGATTCAAGAAAATATGGCAGCACATCTCCTGATAATACCTTTATTCTACCTCCACCTATGTCCCTGTGCAAGAGATTACTTCCTGTGGCAATGAGTACAAAATAAGAATATTCCTGCTATGTTCTCCTATTGCAACATGGCCCTTATTTTTGTGCTTGCATTATTACCAATTATGTTATAGTTAAGAAAAATGGAAGGAAGTGAAAATAAAATAAAATCATCAAAGAAAGGTTTAGCAAGTATTCAACTAGTGTTTTCACATATATAACTTTACTATCGCATGGGAGGGTTACTGATATGAGAGGAAGCATGTACAAAGCGCCAAATTTCTGCAGGGAACTTTATTATTTATGTTATTTCTTTGATTCACTTTGAAGCAAACAACTGACATTCTCCATGATTCTTCCTCCACATTCATCTCTGTCTGACTGTCTCCCTCTCCAAGCGCCCCCCCCCCCCCCCCTTGCTTTTCCAAGCCTTATACTACTGGTACTGGTTTCCATTTCTTTTTCCATTCCATTAACGGCTTGTCCTAAAACCAACGCCCTTCAACACACCTGACATCTCGCACAGGATTTGAACCCATACCAATTATCATGACAGGCCACAAGAAGTGACATCAGAAATTCAGTGGATCCAAGCTACCAAATAAAAAATAATTATGTGGCACGTGGGGTGGAGGGTGTGAGAAGTCCATTACACAAACTCAGAGAATGACATCAACCCACATTACACTTATTTCTGGTCTGCACCATTTGGGCCAGCAGCCAAATTGACATGTCAGCCACTCCAGCTATAAACCAACACCCAAAAAGAAATCAGGACTGAGTTAGAGATATAATACCCTGATATATATATATATATATATATATATATATATATATATATATGTGTGTGTGTGTGTGTGTATATGTGTGTATGTGTGTGTGTGTGTGTATGTATATATATATATATATATATATATATATATATATATATATACAGGGATCCCTCACTTTCCGCGGTGAATTGAGACCAAGATCCCCACACGACCATCAAAATCCACGAAGCAGGATCACCCACCCCCTGACTGACGTATACGTACATGTACATGTGTATATAACAGGGGTCGGGAACCTATGGCTCGCGAGCCAGATGTGGCTCTTTTGATGACTGTATCTGGCTCTCAGATAAATCAGGGGGCCTTTCTTAACAGAATAACGGATACATAATTTCACTGTCATTTAAATAAAAATACAAAAAAGCCATCAAATAAAACAAAAACAGATGAATCAATCTCGCACATTTAAATCTATACATCTATTTTCACTGCCACGTCACTGTGGCACGCAGCGGAGACCCAATCCTGTCTTTACACCAGTATGTGGGCGGGTCCGATACCTTGAAACTCTAATTTTATTGGATTATAACAACAGCCACAGACTGCACGAGTTGTTTTTGAGGAAAGAGGTAAATTTCCTTGTTTTTGATCAGCTCATTTGCTCGAAGCGAAGCACAGCTGGCAAGCAAACACAAATGGACAGACATGGAAAAACTTCAACCCTCAGACCAGTTGATTCCCAAAACTTGGGACACACTTCCTGTCACATACCAAACACTGCAGCCTGTGAGTCTTGTCGGACTGACTATGTTTGGCTTTACATGTGCATGCAAGCAGTCCTTTTCACCTGAAAAACATCAAGACCAACCTGCGGTCACGTTTAGCAGATGGAAACCTAAACGCCTGTATGAAGCTGAACCTCAGCACGTATCAACCAGATTACAAAGCCATCAGCAACACCATGCAGCACCAGAAGTCGCATTAACAGTAAGAAGTGCTTTTCTTATTAATGAATAACTTCGTTATGAAAATGTTGTTTAAAATAAATTTAGAGTCTTATTATACTCTCAAATTGTTGGTCTTCTTTTTCAATTTAGCTGTATTCAGTATTATTATATACTGTATGTATGTATGTATGTATGTATGTATGTATGTATGTATGTATGTATGCATTTGTATATATATATATATATATATATATATATATATATATATATATATATATATATATATATATAATACTAGTATATGGAATATGGCTCTCAGAAGATTAGGATTTAAAATATGTCTTTTTTTTTTTTGGCTCTCTTGGTCAAAAAGGTTCCCGACCTCTGGTATATAATATCAATAAATACATTTTCAAAGTATATACATATAGTATATATATATATATATATATATATATAGTATATATATATATATATATATATATATATATAAAGTATATACATTTCAAAGTATATATATATATATATATATATATATATATATATATATATATATATATATATATAATAACAATTAAACATTCAAAAATAATGCATAAGATATAAATAAAATATAAATACAGTATGTACACACATATGCAGATGTGCGTGCAACCACTCAGATACGTACCTCACAACAACGTGAGTAGTTTTGTTGGGGGTTTTGGGTTGTTTTTTGTTTTGTTTGTTCAGGTATTTTTGTTTGGTTGTTTTTTGCATAGTGGGCCTTGTTTTTGTCGCATTTTCCTTAACGTTCCCCACTATTCTTCCTTAATTTCCTTATTTTTTAATTCGATGAATATTTAAAAAAAAACGAGATGCACTGAAGCCACATGAATTGAAATGCGAAGTAGCGAGGAATCCCTGTATATACACCAGTGCCAATGATGCACTAAAGGAATAATAAATGAACTGGTGCAGCCCACATCATGAGGGAATAGATTTCATTGGCAATTATTTCCATCGTTCCATCTATTAGTGACAGTGCCATGGGAAGGCGGGCAAGTCTTTGTCCTTGTTAGGTTGTCAGGAGATATTCAAACAAGTGCCATTACAGGTAAAGTTTGCTCTTTGCTGCTCACCTATTCACATCAACCTCAAGGATGCAAGAATCTTGCATTTTATTTACCAAGAATCTAAAACAAAATGGCTTCTTTAACAGCTGGTGCATGATGGGAGTCCCTTTAATAAATAAACCTTTCTGATACCTCCTCTGACAAACACACAATTGTCTCCTTTTTTCTTCCTTTCTCTCTCTATTAGTTATATATTTCATGGGAAACATCTGAAATGCCTCCTTTTGAGTTGAATTAAACTGCTAAGTGCTGATGGGCTGCTATTTATTTTCTGAATACCGAATACACTTTGTGATGGTTTCAGCCCAAATTAAACATATCACTACAATCCCTGTACATTACCTAATTAAAATGGCGGTAATGTTTTGGCTTGAACATTAAGCGGTCCTGTGCACATACTAGGCATAGTGAATGAAGGTTAAATAATCTTGAAAATAAAATGGATGTGTATCTGAAAGCATATGCGTACGCCTGTATATGAATGTCAATGACTCCTTCAACACAAGGATGATATTTGTAAACATCACCATATTTTTTTTTTATTTATTCAATCATTCATGTCTAAGCAGTTTAATCCTAAATAGGGTCATGGCGAGACTGGTGGCTATCTCAGATAATTCCAGACCATCACAGGGCCAGCATACATACATCCACATTCACATCTAAGGGTAACTTAAAACTGCCGATTAGACTATCATGCATGTTTTTTTTTTGTTTGGTTTTTTTTTTTTTGGACTGAGGGAGGAAATCAGAGTACCTGGAAGAAACCCACGTTAGCATATGAAGAACATGTAAACTCCACACAGAAACACCCAAGTCAAAGTCCTTGAACCCAGGCCTTCTTTCTGTGAGGCAGATGTGCTAACCACTGTACCACCGTGTCGTTAAATTGCATCAACTCCTCTGTTTCCCAATACAGAGATCCCTCGCTACTTCACGCTTCAATTCATGCGGCTTCAGTGCATCGTGGTTTTTAAAAAATAATAATAATAAATGTTCATCGCATAAAAAGTATGGAAATTAAGAAAGAATAGGGGACAAGTTAAGAAAAATGCCACAAAAACAAGGACAAGTATGCAAAAAAAAACCCAAAAAACAAAAAAACTAAACCAACAAAAACAAAAAACAACCCAAAATCTCCCATCAGAACCAGTTACATTGATGCATCTGTGTATGCACGCGCCTCTGCGTGCACGTATGTGTCATCGTCTTACCAATACCATCTGTATGTGTGTGTATTTTTACTTTATGTTATTTTTTTAATGTGTAATTGTTATTATAAACATTTGTAGCATTGAATATGTATTTACTGAAATTATATACACGTATGTATACATCAGTCGGGGGGGGGGGGGGGGGTGATCCTATTCGCGGATTTCGATGTTCGCGTCGGAATCTCGGTCCCAATTAACCGTAAAAAGTCAGGAATCCCTGTACTTGATCCTGGACTTTCTATTCATCAGTGTTACACTGTCAAGTTATCCAGCAAGTCTTGTTGTTCTTTTAATTTAAACAGGTGCGGAACCATAACAAGATATAAAGCAGGTTAATAAGAAATACCGAATCCATGAGATAGGGTGGTTTCACCAGAAAACCTTCCTATTCAGCCAGAATAAATTGTTGATAGAAGATTAGCCACATACGCCATTCACTAGTGAATAGGCACCTTTCAGCTATTTTGGGCGGTAAGCTGGAATAGTAGTTCGCACATCTGCTTCACTGCAAGAAGCTCCTGGGTTTGAGTCTTGGGCTTAGTGAGGGAGCTTCTGTGTGGAGTTTGCTTTGCTTGTGTGGGTTTGGCATGTGATTGAATGAATTAAGCAATTCCCTTTTACTATCTCACCCTGAATAACCTGTGAGTGTATGAGTTAATACAGTCTTAATAATATATCTAAGCATAGCAACAGTCAGGAAACTGCCAGAGGCTCGGAATGTGGTGCTTGCTTGCTGACTAATTTTAGGGCAAAAATGTAAACGTGAATGTTGAGAATTAAAAAAAAAAAAAAAAAAAAAGCTCTCCTGAACATGCCATAAACTGGAGAGTGAAATGCATGAATTTAATGGACACAAAAATAGGCAGGCTGTCATTGAGTTGAGAAAACATGAGACTGCTGCTACTGCATTGTGCAGACATCTGCAATAAACAATGCAAACATATTCCCAAACGGTGAAACAACAGATATTTGTTTTATACTGACACTTTCCCTTAAATACCTCAGAAGCGAGGAGACACCTGAGAAAAAAATAAATGAATAAATAAATATTAATTATGCTGTGTTAAAATTTAAAAAAACACACTTGATACTCAACAGTGCACTGCTGTAGAGAGTTGTGTTTCCTAAAAGCCAATCTGGTGTTACTAAATCTGTCATACCGATGAGTCAGATAAGAAAAACTAGTCATGCTAGTCAACATCATATGGCTCCTTTTGCTATATTATTAGTAGTGTAATACAGTTCAATCTGTATATTATTATTCCAACAAATATTTGTATATGCATGTTATTTTGACCCCAAGGTGGGTGTTGTCTAAAACCGTAGGATGTGACTGACACTTGCTGCTGCTGGAACTGGTGGAAGGAGGTTGGGGAAGTGTGATGTGAAGTGACTGATGGTGGGGACGGGGTGGGGTGGGGTGGGGTGGAGGTGGGGGTGAAGGTTGGGGGGGGGGGGTGCAACGATCAGAACAGTGATGCAAAGTTCCGTCACACAACAGTGATGTTAGCTGGGTGTAGACCAGCTATCTTACTTGCTATCCATATTCCTCCTCTCGAGATTAAACATAGAAAAGATTTTATACATAATGACAGATTTGGGAGTTCAAGTCGACTCAGTCAAATCTTTTTTGGGACCAAAATAAGAAGAGAAGCTTCAGTAGTTTTATAGTTCCTACACGAATCAAAGTTATAAATGAGAATATGATGTGCTTGGAAACATGATGTTCTGAGAAGAGCAGAAATAATAATAATAATAATAATAATAATAATAATAATAATACGCTTAGAAGTAACCACATTGCCGAAACCTAGAACAAGAAGACAACCAGAGGCGTTGCTGCACGCTACAGGCTGATAGTCCTGTTTGGAGCGAAGAAAGTCTGATTGATAAAAATAAAAGACTTCCGTACCATCAAATACTTTCATTTCATATTTTGTTCTATGTTTTCATGGGGTTTTATTTTCAAAAATAAGTCAGAAACTGCACTTCCGGCGGCCTCACACTCGCTACGATGTACCTTCCTCCAGACTTAAAATCTTTTGAATGAATAATAAAGCAGGAATGAATTCAGCTTTTGAATGATATGGAAATTATTCAGATCTCAGCGGGTGATCTCCACCTTGGCCTTCAGCCTCGTCACATAACACCCTCTTGATCTGAATAATTCTCCTTGTCATACTTCTCCTCATTTATTTATTGCTTATTATGTTATTATATACTACATTGGAATAGTGTGATCTGATCAGTCTACAATTCTTTATGAAAATCTTACAGAGTTGCCAAACATTTTAGACAGTTCTTGTTATTCACCATTATTCTAAAGTGATGGTGAACTTTGTTTTTTCAGGAGATTCGCCTCAGCAGTTCAGTGGTACCTGGTTCTCTGTCAACTAGAGAAGGAAACTACACTTACTGACCGAAGCTCTTCATTGATTTCTGGAGATATAGATGAGAGAAACTCAAATATGCTGCAAATGTCCAACACATCAACTTTTCCACGGTGCATTTAATTGGGACCAAAAATGAGGCACCCAAATCTGTTTTATTCAGGATTCAGGATTCAGGATTTTTAATCGCCATTTGTGCTTTTACACACGTAGGAATTCTTGTGCGGTTGTTCAAAGAATCAAGTTACAAACAGAAAAGAAGTCTCAGATCAACAACACACAAACTGCAATAAAATAAATACATAAAAATTCTATATTTAAAAAGACCTTTCACAAACCCAGTAAACAATATAATAATAATAATAATAATAATAATAATAATAATAATAATAATAATAATAATAACAATAATAATAATAATAATAATAATAATAATAATAATAATACAATAAATAAATAAATCAGTAGACAACAGCAATAAATGAAATTTTGCACTAAAGTATATATGATATGATATGATATTATATTATATTATATTATATTATATTATATTATATTATATGAAAGGTAAAGTCCGTTGGGATTTTTACAACCGAGCCTACTGGCTCATCGAACCGGTGCTATCCCCGGATTCTGTAGCATGAATCGACTCGGAGTTCAACTCCTCCTGGAGGGGACGCTAGTCCATTGCAGGTTACCTTCCCAGTATATTTTTACTGGTATCCATTTACACTGCTGGGTGAACAGAGGCACACTTGTGGTTAAGACCTTGCCCAGGGGTCTTAGCACAGTGGGGGTCTAACTGGGATTTGAACACACAACCTCTTGATCATGAGACCGGCACCCTAACCACTACATCACCGGTGTAGTATTATATTATATTATATTATATTATATTATATTATATTATATTATATTATATTATATTGCACTATGCCCATTGTTTTGTTTGGGAAAAAATGAACAGTTCTCTGGGTAAACAAAATGGCCACAACTTCAAAATTAGATGTTCCACATTCTCAGAGCAAGGTTTTGAGATAAGCTACAGTAAGTACGCCAGGTTTACTTAACAAGAATCCGCCGTTCTTCCGCCACGGGCCTTGTTGCTAGTTTTATGGCAGCAAAGTAGCGTAGTGGTTAGCATATCCGCCTCGCACCTGCATGTGAGTCCCAGGCTCATGCATTCTATGTGGAATTTGCATGTTCTGCCCATGATTGCGTGGGTTTTCTCTTGGCACTCTGGTTTCCTCCCACAGTTCAAAGACATGCAAATGAGTCTAACTCGTTGTTTCTATTTGACACCATGTGTGAGTGTGAATGGCTGTGTGTGTTGCCATGCAATGGTCTGACAAGCTGTTCAGTATGAACCCGGCCTGTGCCTAGTGTCGGCTGAGATAGGCTCTGTTCTCTCGCAACCTTAGTAGGAGTAAGTGGTTCAACAAATGAGAGAAAGCAAATCTATTTTTGGATTCGGACAGGTAGATACCAATCTTTTGGTACTATTGCCTAAAACTAATGTCAACATGATTTGTAAATCCTGGCTCTGAATTCTGACACTCCCTTAACCTTAGCTCGAGTGCATAATTACTCTCAACTAAACATATTTTTGGACTATTTTTAATACCACTCATGTACTTTTGTTATTATTTAGCTGGCTCTATTTCCATCATACATTACCAAAAAACTAATTACAGGGATGCCTCGCTACTTCGAGCTTCAATTCATGCGGCTTCAGTGCAGTGTTTTTTTTTTTTTTTATGTGTATATATATATATATATATATATATATATATATATATATATATATATATATATATATATATATATATATATATATATATATATATATATATCGAATTAAAAAATAAGGAAATTAAGGAAGAATAGGGGAAAAAATTAAAGGGGGCAGTGGTGGTCTAGTGGTATAGGGCGCTGGATCGCTGATCCGAAGGTTGGGGGTTCGAGTCCCACTCTCCACAAGGTTGTCACTGTCCTCCCCAGTGCGGCTAACTGGGTTATCAAAGGCGGGCCATGTCTGTCACTGTCTATGGTGAGAGGTTCATGTAAAAGAACCATTGCTGACTTTCGTAAAGAGTAGCTGCAAAGTCGTCAGCGTGTTTCTGTCCCTTGCTAAAAGGGTTGTGACAGGAAGGGCATCCGACGTAACAACCTCTGCCAAATCAAACGTGCGAATCAAATGATTCGCTGTGGCGACTCCCGAGTAAAAAAAAAAAAAAAAGGGAAAAAAGCCGAAAGGAAGACAGACAGGGGAAAAAATTAAAGGAAAATGCCACAAAAACAAGCCCAATTATGCAAAAAAAAAAAAAAAAAAACGTAAACAAACAAAAAAACAACAACCCAAAACACCCCATCAAAACTACATACATTTTTGTAAGGTGCACATCTGTGTGCGCGCGTGTCTGTATGTGTGTGTATTTATATTTTATTTACATCTTACACATTATTTTTAAATGTTTAATTGTTAATATAAGCATTTATAGCGTTGAATATGTATTTATTGATATTATATACACATATACATGTACGTATACGTCAGTCGGGGGTTGGGTGGGGGGGATGATCCTACTTCGCAGAATTCATTGGTCGCGTGAGGATCTCGGTCCCAAATAACCATGGAAAGTGAGGGATCCCTGTACTTTTAAATAGTCACAATTACTAACCATGTATGAAGACGATAAATGCATGTTAACAAGAATGATCTGTGCCCTGTGTTTGCCCTCATTCGCTCACTTTCTTTTCTGCACCGCGTGATGCACTGGTCCACTTTCATCGTTTCTATTGCAATGTACTGTATGATTTTTCACGAGGGGGTTTAAATCCCCCTGCAAAACCTGTTCTGCAGAACAAATATCCAAATAAACATGCACTGGCCAGCTTCCCTAATGTGCATGTCTTTGGACTGCAGGAGGAAACTAAAGCACAAAGAAAATACGGTATGGGAACTCGCAGGGCTTAAACCCAGGGCTTAGTTGCTGTGAGGTGAGAGTGCTAACCACTATGCCACTGTTCACCCTGAAAGCTTTATATATGACTTATATGGCTTCGGCCTCCTGAAAGCTGATACCTCCGACTCATGCGACATTTTTTGTTCCATTTCTGAAGTAGTCGTGAACTATAAATCTTTATGACAATCTTTCTGAAAAAGAAATCACTACATATTTGTGTTTGTATCTCTTTAAAACACATCACTTGTTCAATCCAAACAATGTATTTATTGGTTTGCATCTATAGCAGGGGTCAGGAACCTATGGCTCGAGAGCCAGATGTGGCTCTTTTGATGACTGCATCTGGCTCTCAGATAAATCCTAACAGAATAACTAATACAGTACATAATTTTGCTGTACTTTAAATGAAAATACAGAAAAAAAGACATCAAATAAAACAAAAACATAATAAATGTCACGCATTTCAATCCATACAGTACATCTATTTTCGATGCCACTTGTCGCTGTGGCGCGCAGTGGAGAGCCAATCCTTTCTGTACTCCAGTGTGTGGGCAGGGCCCATACCTTGAAATTCTAATTTTATTGGATTATATACAACAGCCTGTTTGGGGCAGTGGTGGTCTAGTGGTATAGGGCACTGGGCACTGGATCGCTGATCCAAAGGTTGGGTGTTCAAGTCCCACTCTCCACAAGGTTGTCACTGTCCCCCCAGTGCAGCTAACTGGGTTATCAAAGGCGGGTCATGTCTCTCACTGTCTATGGTGAGAGGCATGTAAAAGAACCATTGCTGACTTTCGTAAAGAGTAGCTGCAAAGTCGTCAGCGTGTTTCTGTCCCTTGCTAAAAAAAGGGTTGTGACAGGAAGGGCATCCGACGTAAAAACCTCTGCCAAATCAAACGTGCGAATCAGATGATTCGCTGTGGCGACTCCCGAGTAAAAGGGAAAAAGCCGAAAGGAAGACAGACATACAACAGCCTGCGGTAAATTTCCTTCGTTTTGATCAGTTCATGTGCAAGAAGCCAAGTAAAGCTGGCAAGCAAAACAGAAATGGACAGACAGGAAAAAACTTCAACCCGCAGACCAGCTGATTGCCAAAACTTGGGACGCGCTTCCTGTCACATACCAAACACTGCAGCGTGTGAGTCGTGTCGGATTGACCATGTTTGGCTCCACATGCGCACACGAGCAGTCCTTCTCACACCTGAAAGGCATCAAGACAAACCTGCGGTCATGTGTAATAGATGGAAGCCTAAACGCCTGCATGAAGCTGAACCTCAGCTCGTATCAACCAGACTACAAAGCCATCAGCAACATCATGCAG
This sequence comes from Plotosus lineatus, assembly GCA_024760905.1. Classification (NCBI taxonomy): domain Eukaryota; kingdom Metazoa; phylum Chordata; class Actinopteri; order Siluriformes; family Plotosidae; genus Plotosus; species Plotosus lineatus. The sequence continues at coordinate 36,091,311 of CM045739.1, forward strand.
CACCAGAAGTCCCATTATACTTAAGTCTTATTATACTCTCAAATTGTTGGTCTGAGTATTAAAAAATAAATTTGGCTCTCAGAGGATTAGATTTTATTTATTTGTTTTTTTATTTTTTTGGCTCTTTTAGACGAAAAAGGTTCCCGACTCCTGATCTATAGTATACTGTTTAACCATCTTTAGACATTTATTTTTATATAACTATTTTCTTGTGTGTATTTGTAATGATTTCAAAAACAAGCTTACTTTTGTTTATTTCAACATTTGTACTTTCTGATAGATTATGTAGCTACCACTACTACTGCTGCTGCTCCTGGCTGGGCTTAAGAGAAATCCATTTTTCCGGATAGCATTATGATGCGCTTTTGTCACAAACTGTGACAAAGTGGATGGAGCTGAGATTTCTCATTTTTAGAATGGTCAGTGTTTGGAAAGCGTTACAAAGCCTGCAGGGGAACATATCTTCCACAGCTAGGCTAAATCTTAGAAGTATTAAGCCAGAGATGTGTGATCTTTTTAAAGCATATACCAAGTGCGCTGACACCCAGGAAACTACTTACCCCGAACACTGAACAGCACCACACAATAAAATAAGAAATAAAATTGAATAAACACTACATGAAAACAATATAGCTACAGCTGTGGGTTGATTAGAGAACTAATGTAACGAGTATATAAGTTTGGTATTTGAAAGACTAAATAAAGCGACCAAAGTCAGGCATGCAGATGCAAAACTACTGCAAGGCCAAGGATTTAATATATGGTACAAGACCATGAGTGCATTTGTCCCACTAACAGCATATTACAGTGTAGATTCAACATTAGGTGGAATAACAAGTCCCCTCATCAGCTGAAGTCACTATAAACAGAAAAATGTTTTTTCTTATGGCTCCATTAGGGAATATTAAAGTATATCAAAATAAGACATGGGCAAGACAAAGGTCCTGAGTTTGAGCACCACATCTTTCGGGGATATTTCTGTATGGAATTTGTATGTTCTCCCTATGCCGGCATGGGCGTCCTTTGGGTGCTCCAATTTGCACGCATAGACATACATATTAAGCTAGCATTAAGTGATTAGCTCAGCCAAAGAGGACATTTATGTATGTGGTGAAGGAGGGCACCCGAACGCCTCCCTGGTGTGGTGTTTCGGGCCTGTCCAACAGGGAAGCGATCCCAGGGTTGACCTCGAGCACGCTGGAGGGACTATGTCTCTCGGCTTGTCTGGGAACGCCTCGGTGTCCCCCAAGAAGAGCTGGAGGAAGTGGAGGAGGAGAGGGATGTCTGGACCGCTTTGCTTAGGTTGTTGCCCCCGCGACCCGATTCTGGATTAAGCGGAAGATGATGATAATGATGATGATGATGATGATGATGATGATAATGATGATGATGATGATGATGATGGAGGACATGAAGGTAGGTGGCGCAAGAAAAGAACATACAGAGGATAGGGTGAGATGGAAGCAGATAATTTGCTGTGGCGACCCCTGAAGAGAACAGCCGAAAGGAAAAGAAGAAGAAGAAGAAGAAGAAGAAGAAGAAGAAGTGGTGATGTAGTGGTATAATAGTCAACAGGTCTACCACACAGCAGTGGGGCCGGTGGTGTAGTGGTTAGGGTGCTGTGCTCATGATCAGGAGGTTGTGAGTTCGAATCCCACTGAGACCCTCACTGTGCAAAGACCCCAACCACAAGTGTGCCTCTGTTCACCCAGCAGTATAAATGGGTACCAGTAGAAATATACTGGGACGGTAACCTGCGATGGACTAGCGTCCCATCCAGGAGGAGTTCAACTCCTGGTCGCTTCACGCTACGGAAACCGGGGATAAGTATCGGCCTGATGAGCCACTAGGCTCAGGTGTAAAAACACAACAGACTTACCTCACCTACCTACATACCTACCACACAGCTAGAAGGTCATGGGTTCGAGTCCCAGGCTAGGGTGTTACTGTGTGGCGTTTGCATTTCCTTCTGGTGTATGTTTATGATACTCCGGTTTCCTCCCTCTCGCCAAAAACGTTCAAATTGGGCTAATTGGCTGTTTTAAATTGCCCCTAGGTTTGAGAGTATAGATGGTTTGGTTGTTTGTCTGTGTTGCACTGCGATCGTCGGCTGAGGTGTACAAAACGAAACCTGCCTTCTCCTGGTACCAGCAGCCTGCCTGCAATCCTAATAAAGAATAAAGATGTTCCAAAAATGAAATGAAAATTATCTTTTATTTCCTTCATTGATTGAGTTAAAAAGGCAGCATTGCTTATATAGAGGATGAAAAGAACTGTATCAGTTTATAAATATTATAAAAGATGCATGTATCAGGTTATAGTAAAAGGCAATTATGGACATTCTCCAAGCTCAAAGGCTCAAGAGCTGAGCTGGTGTATCTCATCATGCTATGAATGCTATACCACTTCATCACGCTACCACTTCTTACACGGCCCAGTTTATTCCAATGATACGGAGAAGAGGTAACTTAGTTCAAGTACCGAATTTCAGCAGAGTTTGTAATACAAGGAAATAAATATCCATAAACATCTCCAGGCTTGGTCTTGCAAGTGTTTAATATTACAGCGTCTCAAAAATATTATTTGCTAAAGTCTGACAGATGGCCCACATCACTCCCACCTTCCTCTCCCTCATGACTGCACCATGACTCTTCCTTCCATCATCCTGCTTGTATTCATCAAACCTCATGCTGCCAAAAAAAAGTGTGGCTCTTTCAACTGCTTCCTCATGCAGAGAGAATTCAATTCACCTACGTCGACAGCCCTGTGGAAAAGGTAATTTCGCCATTTACAGAGAGGAAGACAGACACAATTAGGGCTTTTGCAAGCATCACACCAGCAGCGTTACAGCAGAACTCCCACGCAAGCAGACACCACCTTGCCCTTGTTAAATCGCTCGCTCAAAAAAAAAATGATTGAAAAAAAAAAGCTGCTTAAGAAAGCAGCTTCATATTTCCTAATGTCATAACCACAGATTGTGTATAGTACAGGTTAACAACAGAATAACAACTATTACGGCTGTGCTTTCTGAGCATATACAGAGGAAGTCAACAGTCAGCTTCCGCGCCAGTATGAAAAACATGTTGACACACAATAGCAGATATATCGGTTCATCTTGGCCAGCTTGCTCCATTTTATTTACTTGGCATGTCATTAAGAGAAAGTGTAGAGTGATGCTATAGTTTATATACATACATATATAACACTGCTTTTAAGTCAGACACCACTCAATCACTCTCATTGAAAGAACATACAGTACAGTGTATCGCGCAAAAAAATTCTATTGGATTTTAAATGCCAATATCATTGTAAATGCACAGACTTTTTCTTGATTATTTCAATACTCTGTACTCATGAAAAGGCTTCACGCAATACATTTTCATTCTTGCAGGAGCTAAGCATTCATGAGAACCCAAAGGAGAGTGTGTGTGTGTGTGTGTGTGTGTGTGTATATATATATATATAGGGGGGGGGGCAGTGACAACCCTGTGGAGAGTGGGAATCGAACCCCCAACCTTTGGATCAGCGATCCAGCACCCTATACCACTAGACCAATATATATATATATATATATATATATATATATATATATATATATATATAGAATATATATATATATATATATATATATATAGATATAGATAGATAGATAGATATAAATTTATTTAGAATGTAATAGTGCTTGTCATGTGGTGGGAAAAGAGGTGTGAATTCACACGCATACTCTAGCTTTAGTACACAGCTCTATTCAGCTCTGTGTTGACTAGAGGTGAACTGAAGACCATAAAATCCACTGAGGGCAGCTTTCATTATAAGAAGACAGGGGCATGCTGTACCTTTGCTTTTGCCCTTGCCCTGTCCCAGACAGCTGGAATTTGGATGTCAAAGTAGAGAATGCGATATATTTATATATATATATATATATATATATAAATATATATATATATATATATATATATATATATATATATATATATATATATATCTTCTTTTCCTTTCAGATTTTCCCTTCAGGGGTCGCCACATTGAATCATCTGCCGCCATCTCACCCTATCCTCTGCATCTTCTACTCTTACTCCCTCCAACTACCTTCATGTCCGCCTTCACCACATCCATGAATCGTCTCTTTGGTCTTCCTCTAGGCCTTCTGCCTGGTAGTTCCAAAGTCAGCATCCTACTACCAATATACTCACTGTACCTCTGTACTCATTCCTAATCCTATCCATCCTCATTACTCCCAAAGAGAACCTCAATATTTTTATCTGTGCTACCTCCAGCTCTGCCTCATGTCTTTTATATATATCAGACAGAACATTTATATATATATATATATATATATATATATATATATATATATATATATATATATATATATATATAAATGTTCTGTCTGTCTTCCTTTCTGCTTTTTCCCTTTTACTTGGGAGTCGCCACAGCGAATCATCTGAGTCGCACGTTTGATTTGGCAGAGGTTTTTACGTCGGATGCCCTTCCTGTCACAACCCTTTTATCAAGGGACAGAAACACACTGACGGCTTTGCAGCTACTCTTTACGAAAGTCAGCAATGGTTCTTTTACATGCCTCACACCATAGACAATGAGAGACATGGCCCGCCTTTGATAACCCAGTTAGCTGTACTGGGGGGACAGTGACTCTCCTTGCGGAGAGTGGGACTGGAACCCTCAACCTTTGGATCAGTGATCCAGCGCCCTATACCACTAGACCACCACTGCCCCCTATATATATATATATATATATATATATATATATATATATATATATATATATATATATATATATATATATATATATATATATATATATATATATATATATATATATATATAAACCTAAAGTGTCTGGTGTCGACACAGTGGCATAGTGGTCAGCGCATATGTCTCACATCAATAAAGTCCTGGGTTTGAGTCCCGTGCTCACGCATTCTGTCTGGAGCTTGCATGTACCGTCTGTGCTCGTGTGGGTTTCCAGTAGGTATTCTGATTTCCTTCCACAATCCAAAGACATGCACATTAAGTGAACTGACTGTTCCAAGTTGTCCTAGATTTGACCATTGGATGGTTTTCTTTTGGCCCTGCAATGCCAAAAGAGCTGACCAAGGTGTACCCCACCTTCATCCAGTGTCAGCTGAGATAGGCACCAGTCTCCCTGTGGCCCTAGTAGGTTTAATCAGTTTTGCTAATGAGTGAGTGAGTAACAGAACTGGTATTTATGTCATTCTGACCTAAGGAAATGAAGCCGTTTGGACCTGCATGTTATCATTCGTTTCAACCAGTGGTTTGACTATTACTTACAATTATATGAGCAGAACATTATATCCAATTTCTTTGGAGATCATTAAAAGCCAACACCACTCCAAATAACACATTGAGAGATGCTGTGTTCATTAGCTTCCTTTAGTCCATCTGCTGTTGAACAGCTAATTAGTGATAGTGATTCTGAGACTTTTTTTTTTTTAAAAGCCGTACTTCACTTAATGGTTATAAAGACTGTCTTTGTGTTTCAGGTGGTTCTGTGTTGTGATGCAGTAGCTTTGCTTTAGATTGCAAGAGAGATACATAAAAGTGACGTGAAAGAGTATATATATATGGTCGATATAAGAAGCATTTAACTATTAAGATTATATAGGCACATTTGAAGCACTCCTGAAGGTATATGCCACAGATATTCGAAAAAGGGCTTTTTGTAGATATATTTTTATTGTCGACTAGCCTCCCCTTTACTACCCCCCCTACAAGCGCCCCCTTACAACCCCTTTACTAGCCCCCCCCTTTACTAGCCTCCCCTTTACCTTATTAGTAAGAAGTATTGTATGGCAAATAAGTAAGTGTCTAAGAGTGAATGAAAGCTGAAGACATGATAGTCAACATTGCAATGAGTTACCACAAGGGGCAGCACTGTTCAGAGGGAAACACACTCCAGCATGAATAACATGACAAACTGTCTAGAAAAAGAAAGAAAAAAAAAAACTTTTATCAGTCTGCATGCAAACTGTGAAGAAGTAATCAGGATCAGAACCATTGCAGGAAAGAACTTCTCAAGCACATCCACTTGACAGGATGTCTGCTGGGCTTAGACTAGAAATCTTGAGTTTCATGAGATGATCAAAAACTCCAAACACAATTTCGAACAATGGTGATGAATGAACAGCTGCAAGCAGACACTATATAG
>CM045739.1:36102500-36220000 GCA_024760905.1 Plotosus lineatus
TGGGATGGGCACCAGCCTCCCCATAACCGTAATTAGGATTGAGCAATTCAGAAGACGAATAAATTAATAATAATTTCTGTTGAAAATGGTGCATCAGTAGCAGTACTTCCGCTAGCAGCATTCAGCTGGTGTGGACAGCGGGTAAGTGGTAAGAGAAAACTGTTGTTGTTGTTGTTTCAGCGGCAATACTTTAGACTATAATCTCAAAGACAGTGCTCTTTATACGATATCCTTTCAACACACCTAGTTTGAACAGTTTATATATGAAGAAGAAAAATTATTTATAATTCCACAGTATTTCCCAGAAGACAGTTTTCTTTTGATTCCTCTCAAGGTCCCTTCCTCATGTCTTCTCAAGGAGGTTTCCCTTTCAGCTGTCACCTTCAGTCTGCTCATTAGGGATTCAAATCTATATCTGGGTTCTTTAACACGTTTTTATGACCATGCATATTGTTAAAAAACTATAGAAATTAAAATCAAATTCAATTACCTTTGCAGCATTGAATGAAGACAAAGTCTTTAATTAAATCGCTGAGTGTGTCATAAAAAAATAATGATAATGATCCACTTCGGTGGACTCCGGTTTCCTCCCACAGTCCAAGAACATGCACAGTAGATACACTGAGGGTGCCATATCTCTGCCTTGTTAACTATTTTAGTTATCCATGGTTTAGCCTGGGTGTAATAGTGGCATAATGGTTTGCACATTGTCCTGACATCAAGAAGGTCCTGGCTTTGAGTCCTGGAATTAGCAAATGTCTTTCTGTGGGGACTTCGCATGTTCTTCCTGTGCTTGTTTGGGTTTGTCCTGGGTGCTCTGGTTTCCTCTTACAGCCCAAAGACAAGCACACTAGATTAATTGGCGGTTGCAAATTGCCCCTAGGGGTGAGTGCGGATTGATGTGTGTGCTTTGATTGTGTGATGGACAGAAAGCCTCCCTGGTTGCACTTCGCCGTCACATATTGTGAGCTGAGATAGGCTCCAGCCTTGACATGACCCCAGTAGGATAAATCAGTTCAGCTAGGAAATGAATAAATGGCTCACCCCAGGCCAAAAAATATTTACAAAACATTAATACAGGAGAGAGAGAGAGAGAGAGAGAGAGAGAGAGAGAGAGAGAGAGAGAGAGAGAGATGTTACATTTATATTAGTTTATTATTAATGTTGTTGAAGTCATATTGTGTGTAATTTACAAATAAATCTTATCAGATGTATGTCTGCACAATAAATGAGTTTTAGTCACACTAGCAATGATCTTAAGAAGTGCGTCTCACACACAATCATGCACTAATATGCTCTTTCTGCACACCTGCACTGATCGCTTCATTAATTTAAACCACGGTTTCTGTTTGTGTTTAAATGTCAATGCTTCTGATTTCTACTCATAATTGTTAGGGCATTATTGTTATCTTCACTGGATCTTATAAAAATAAATTTAATGTTGGCATGAGGGGAAACCCACCCGTACAGACTACCGGATTTTAGGGTGAAGTTCAGGATTTAAGTTATAGTGTTATGGTTAAACCTGTATCTCACAGAGCGACAAATACAGTGGTACCTCACCTTACGAGATTAATCCATTCCAGAGCCTTTTTCTTAACCTGGATTTTTCGTAAATTGAACTGCATTTTACGTGTAAAACGCGTGATTCGTTCCAAGGCTCCCAATACTACCCCCTAAACCCTTTAAAAATTATGAAAGCATAGCTTTTAAGACCCACTTTTGCTTCAGTATCGTACCGATGGTAGACAGGTTTGGCCATATTCCTTTGCAATATCACTCGAGCCCGTTTCTTCTTCTCACTCGCACCGGAAACCCCACACATGCGTATGTGTGTGTGTGTGTGTGTGTGTGTGTGTGTGTGTGTGTGTGTGTGTGTGTGTGTGTGTGTGCGTACGTGTATGTGCGCACATGTGTTGACCATGTCTTCTTAGCAGAGTTATAATCTTACAAATGTTTACGGAAGGTGAAAATCCTGAGTCAAGAAATAACAGTAACTCTGTCCTTTACACGGAAAGCATCATGCTAGATCCAGCTCCATAATAGCTAATGGTAGGGAGCTGCATCAACCTCCTAGCCAATGGGAGGCCAGTGGGGCGGGATGTTGGGAGTTGGCAATTGGTGGTAGCTGCGTCATCCCTACTAGCCAATGGGAGGCCAGCGGGGCAGGATGTTTGAACGTCATTGATGGGAGAGCAGCTTGTGCATTGTTTGAATGTTTGAACGGCGCGTTTGGCGCGTTTCGTAAGGAGAACTTGTTTCCTTTACAGAGACAAAACATTTTTGAAAATGTTTTTCGTGACCTGGATTTTTCGTTTGCTGGGACTATCGTAAGGTGAGGTACCACTGTACTGATGAACCTGGTGAATTGGTCAGTGACAACTTGCTGCTATATTTTGAATTTAACCATTTTAAAAGTTTTCTCGAATTTTTCAATATTGTTAATTAAAAATGTCCTGGTATTTCATTAAGTCCATGATGCCATTTAACTTAGGTTTTAATGTACCCTTAGAGGTAACCCACTTTCAGTCAGAGTTCTCGTAGTACTTATATGTGGTTAACTGATAAGAACAAGAACATCTTCTCACATGTCGGTAGAGTTTGATGCTGGTTTTGGAGACTTGCTATTTTTGAATATTTAATTGTTATTATAAGCAATTATAGTGTTGAATATGTATTTATTGATATTATATACACATCTACATTTACCTACACATCAGTCAGGGGGGTCGATCCTACTTCGTAGAAATCGGCGGTCCCAGGGGGGGTCTCGGTCCCCATTAACCGAGAAAGTGAGGGATCCCTGTATAATCCTCGGTCCATTTCTGTTTTCCCTTTCTTTACTGGGTTCTTCAGTGATGTCATATCCTCACAGATTATCATACCAATGCCATACGGATGACACTCAACTTTTTTAGTACTTTCTTTTTTTTGCTCAAACACTGATGTTTCTGTCTTTGGAGACAAAGTCAGAGAGGCTAGATTGAGATGGTTTGGACATGTACAGAGGAGGGATAGTGAGTATACTGGCAGTAGGATGCTGAGGTTGGAACTACCAGGCAGAAGGCCTCGAGGAAGACCAAAGAAGGGATTTATGGATGTGGTGAAGGAAGACATGAAGGTCGTTGGAGTCAGAAAAGAAGATGCGGAGGACAGGGTGAGGTGGAGGCGGATGATTTGCTGTGGCGACCCCTGAAGGGAGCAGCCGAAAGTAAAAGAAGAAGAAGAAGACTGATGTTTCTCTCTGGACCTCTGCATGTCTGGTAAATATTTTACCATGGATGGCAGCTTCCCAGCTGAAGTTTAAACCCAGAAAGACTGAACTGTTCATCCCAGTTGCTCATGCCCACATCAAGATATTATAATCTCCTCAGACAACACTTTGATCTCTCCTTCAATTACTGCATAAATCCTTGGGGTAATCATGGACAATTGACTGTCCTTCTACTCTCATACTGCTAATCTTTCACGATAATGTTGATTTCTTCTCTTTAACTTCAGAAGGATTCATCTATTTCTTTCCACTAAGGGCACTCAGATATTTATTCAGTCCCTTGTCATCTCAAAGCTAGACTACTGCAGTTCACTCCTGTCAATTCAGCCTTTTGAGAAGAATTTGACCTCTGCAGCTGGTCCAGAATACTTTCAACCTTCCTAAGTTCTCCCACACCACACCACTCCACTCCTGTAGCTGCTCGCATTAAATTCAAAATACTAATGCTAGCCTACGAAGCTACGAAGCACTGCACCCTCCTGCCTCAGAGCAGTTATCACCCCATGCACTACAATGTGTTCTCTCTGATCTTTTATCACTGCTACATGGGTCCCGCTTACATCAGCGGAAAGTTAAACATGAATCTAAATAGGTTGAATAAATTTTCCATAGATGCCTGAACAACTGAGTCACTGTGTGACTTCCAATCATGGCCGAAAACATACGTTTTCTGATATACAGTAATCCCCCTTATTTCGCGGTTAATGGGAACCAGCGCCCCCACGCGCGAAAAAAAGCGAAATGATCACCCACCTATATATTATATAAAATTTATATCGAAGTTAATTTTAAAGTGTTCTATGCATGTTAATGTCATACAGGCAACATTTATTAATATATAATTAAATTATACACCTTATAAAGACAATATATATATATATATATATATATATATACTGTATAACAAACCTATATATACCTATATATAACCTATATATATATATATATATATATATAAATACTGTATAACAAAGCTTATAAATAACAAATCCACGGCCACATCGAGAAGGAGAATCACTGGCGCCTCCAGAGCCTTTGCTTTAGTCCGTATCATGTTAGTGTCCGATCTCACATTATTTTTATGGCAGTCCGTAATCCGCAACGATAAGGCATTTTCCATTTTCACAACTGTTATGGTCTGTGCTAGTTGGTGGCGTTTAACTCTCTTTCTCTCTCCACTCATACACTGCAAGTACTTAATTCAATGAATATTAAAAAAAAAACGTGATGCACTGAAGCCGCATGAATTGAAGCAAGAAGTAGCCAGGGATCCCTATATTTTACACCAGAATATACGATAACAATTGCGAAATATCCATGTAAGAATTTGTTTAAAGTGCTTTCATCTCATGAGTGTGAATAATTTAAATATAAATAAAAATGTTACGCGAGTATAAAAATGTTCAATAATGGCCTTCTTTTTGTGTGCTCACAGTGCTGGTAAGATTTTTCTCATTTCTCAGCTAAGCATTTTACTTCTTTTTATTTTGAAAACTAAATTCATAACCATCAGCCATCACCCTGCGGACATAAACTCCTGTTTAGAGTTTTTACGAAAAAAATGTTTTCAAGTTTAATCCAGTAAAACAAACAAGCAAACATTATTCTTATTAATATTCTAATCATTGTAAGATTACATACAATTAACAACGTGTGTATTTACTGTTTATATATAACTGTAATCATACTCTACACATACGTCAAGTGTCATTTTGTTGGTGGCCATGTTTGTTTATTTGGTAAATTATTCTAAGTTAAATGCGGATAAAACCGTAAATCTTTACAAACATAATATTTATATATCGCAAAGGAAAAATGCAGTACGATTCTCCCAATCTGTCCTGCTACACCCCAATCTCGTGTTTGTGAAGCGCTTGTTTTTATTCGCCATAGGATGTCAGCACTTTGATGCGGCTCTTACTCCGTCCTGCCTCATAATTCTGGAACAATGGCAATTGTATTCGGTAGGCTTAGCGCTGTCAGAGGAAAGGTCCATTTTTTATAGTTCTAATTGGTCTATCAGGTCTCTATCTCTTTATAGTAACATTTTACTTTAAGTTTGCACAAAGCAACTTTAGAAATATATAAATGCCTGATATTTTACAATTAGAAACTCATATAATTTCCATAATGAGCAAGCCGGAGGTGAATTTGACAGTGAAAACTCCTTGAGGTAATATAAGGAAAACCCTGAGAGGTACAGATGCGAAAAAGAAAAACATTCATCTGGTATGATGATTGTGTTTGTAAATACAGTAGTTATATTGTCAGAAAAATGTATTAATTTTTACATGCGGTGTTATTTTTATAAGAAGTCAATGAATCTGATGGGGACTAAAGTGCTTTTTTAAAAATAACTTTACATGGTAATTGTAGTCCTAAAGCTTTCATGGTGAATCTTGGCCACAGCCTTTACATGGTAATTGTAGTCCTAAAGCTTTCATGGTGAATCTTGGCCACAGCCTTTGCTGAAAACCGAAGACAACAGTAGGGCATCAGCATGAATTGGGCAAGGTCAAAGAGCAGAAGGGGTCAGGATCATTGCTTTCTCAGGATTAGTATGCATAGGAGAGAGAGAGAGAGAGAGAGAGAGAGAGAGAGAGAGAGAGAGAGAGAGAGAGAGAGAGAGATTGCTATGTATGCTGACCAATAGCCTCAAGAGAGACATAACATAACACAGGTATGAGAGCGAGAGTGACCTACAACATAAAATGGCCAATGACAGCATTGCCAACAGTTCATCATCATCATCGTCATCATTTTCTGTAATCACTTAATCCTAATTATGGTCGCAGGGAGGCTGGCACCCATCCCAGCCAACTTTGGGCGAGGGCAGTGTACACCCCGGACAGCTTGCCAGGCCATCGCAGGGCGGAAACACGCTGATGGCTTTGCAGCTACTCTTGTCGAAAGTCAGCAATGGTTCTTTTACATGAACCTCACACCATAGACAGTGAGAGACATGGCCGGCCTTTGGTAACCCAGTTAGCTGCACCGAGGGGACAGTGACAACTTTGTGGAGCGTGGGACTCGAACCCCCATCCTTTGGATCAGCGATCCAGCACCCTATACTACGAGTCTTAGTGCTAAGCACAGGCTGCTGTATAGCTCCAGGGCTTTGGAAGAGAAGGATCTGCCCACTTTTGCTTTGCAGTCTTCACTATTCTAGGTACAAACAAATAGCCGGCAGTGGTGGCCTGGTGGTAAAGGTGCTGGATCACTGATCCTCAGGTTGGGGGATCAAGCCGCACTCTCAACAGGTTGTCACTGCCCCCCCGCCGCAACTAACTGGGTTATCAATGGCCGGCCATGTCTCTCACTGTAAAAGAACCATTGCTGACTTTCAGCAAGAATAGGCTGCGAAGACGACAGCGTGTTTGTGCCCTATAATGGCTTGGTGAGCTTTCCAGGGTGTACTGTGCCCTCGCTCGGAGTTGGCTGGGATAGGCGCCAGCCTCCCCGTGACCCTAATTAGGATTAAGTGGTTACAGAAAATGAATGAACAAATAGCCTGTACCTTTAAATGCAGGTTATCAAGGGGGAATCACAAAAGATATGAAGTAATGTACACTCTTGTACTGTGGCAGAGAACCCTCCAGTAATCCGTAGGCCAATAATAGTATTTTCAATCATATACGCTTTTTATTTTGATTGCATATCAATGCTCAGTTATAAATCTTAAGAATTCCAAGTAAATATTGACTTTCTATAACCTCAATAAAAGGAGCATGGAGGTCAAGACTTGGTTAACCGACTTCCTCAGAAGTTCATATACAAATTGGCCAATTTAATTTAAGTGATGTGCAAGTGATGATGTTCTGTTTTGTAATTCTTACTGTGTGTGTTTGTGTGTGTGTGTGTGTGTGTGTGTGTGTGTGTGTGTGTGTGTGTGTGTGTGTGTGTGTGTGTGTGTGTGTGTGTGTGTGTGTGTGTGCATGTGCGCTTGTGTGTATGTATGTGTGGGTGTGTGTTGATGCCTATTTTGCATGTTTTGTTTACTTAGTTAATTATGTACCTAATGAGAGAAATGCTTTCAGCAAACACTGAGATAATAATGCTTCTTTGCATTGGAGATTACAAACTGTCGATGTAGATTTAGGTTCTGGTATTTAAAGCAAAGATTGACAATCAATGCAAGTTTTTTTTCCACTAATCAGGATTAAACAGAGTATGGTACTGCTCCAATAAACTTAGTGCACATATTCTAAGTACCATATTTAATGCAGTCAAATGCGTGGCTGGGTCTATCATTCCTAGTAATGTACAGCTAAGCTTTAATTAACACAAATCCATTTATGATTTAGGCAAACATGCTTATAGATGGCGAAATGTTCTTAAAATTAGAAGAAGAAGAAAATGCAAGGCGGCCAGTGTAAAGTGCAAAAAGGATCATTTTGATGTTAAACACCAGCACAACCACCCACTTTAGTGGCTCGATATTTTGTAGATTTTAATACAGTTGGCCGTCTACTTACGAAAACCTTTGAATACAAAAATCCAGGTTATGAAAAACATTTTCCTAAATTTTCACCCTCTATATACGAAACAACCTCTTCTTACAAAAAGCGCCAAACGCGCCATTCAAAAATTCAGCCCCATTGGCCAGGAGGGAGCTGAATCTCCATAGTACTGTATCCATAAGCTTGTTTGTCACTCGCGTAAAGGAGAGATGTACTGTTGGTTCGTGAGTTTCGTGAGTTTTGAGAGTTTTGAGAGTACAGTACTCATTGCAGCTTATTTGAGGAGGTCTGGGTGAGCCGTGCCCCGTCTCAAAAGTTCCCCATTCGGCCACGAAGCATTTTTGTGCACGGACGTGGGCAGAGCCACAAGACCTCCGATCTCGTAAGGAAGCAAGTTAATATTGAATCTGGACCTCTGATCTCTTGAGGAAGCAAGTTAATATTGAATCCGGACCTCAGATCTTTCAAACAGGTTATTTTTGGTTAAAAGGTAATGCTTTAAATACAACACCCCATCTCAAAAGCTCCGTCGGCTCCACGCTGCGTGAGGGCGGAGCCCGCATTCGACAGAGTGTGCACTCAAAGAGAGAGAGAGAGAGAGAGAGAGAGAGACACGTGTGTGTGTGTGTGTGTGTGTGTGTGTGTGAGAGAGAGAGAGAGAGAGATAGAGAGAGAGAGACAGTGTTTTGTGTGTGTGTGTGTGTGTGTGTGTGTATGTGCGTTAATAAAAAATGTTTAATAATGGTTTAATTAATAAATATGTTAATAAAATGGTTTAATATGTTAATAAAATGTTTAAATTGTTTAATAAATAATTTTCTTTTACTTTTAACACATATTTCATACAAAATTGGTGTACTTTTATCATTTTTAAAGGGTTTATGGGGTAGTCTTGGGAGCCTTGGAACAAATCACGCATTTTACATGTAAAATGCACCTCTACTTCTGAAAACCCCAGGTTCTGAAAAAGGCTCTGGAACGGATTAAATTCGTAAGTAGAGGGCCGACTGTATGTGTGTTGTGCACCATGACTTCAAGTAATTATAAGAGTTACTGTCTCCTTCCTAGCAGTTCAAACTAATATGGCCATTTCCTCTGCTTCGATCTAGACAGTGTATACTGGTATCCTTGCCATGAAAGTCATCATACTTTTTCTTCATTCTCATGTTTGATGTGAACATTAACTGATTTTCATGACCTGTATCTGTATAATTTTCCATCTCGCTACTGCCACATGTTGCAGTGGTTTCCTCTGATACTCCGGTTTCCTCACACAGTCCAAAAACATGTGTAGTAGGCATATTGGCTGTTCTAAATAGCTTCTATATCAGAGTGGGTCTGTGTGAATGGTTTTGTGTGTGTGTTGCCCAGACTGGTGAGCTGTCCAAGGCGTACCCCACCCTCGCCCAGAGTTGGCTGAGAGGGGCTCTCTCTATGTCTACATCCAATCATGAGGAATGGTTGTCAATGCCTGAAGTTTGAATGATGCTCATACAGGGATTGCCATGGCTGTGATCACAATGATCTATTGTATGGTTCACCAGGTCACATACAGACTCACTCACACTTATGGGCAATTTGGAACAGCCAATTAACCTACTGTGCATGTTTTCTGGACTGTCGGAATACCTGGAGGAAACGCACACAAGCACGAGGAGAACATGATATGCAAACGTCATACAGAAACGCCCACGCCTGGAATCAAACCCAGACCTTCTTGCCTGCATGAGCCTCTCCATAACCCTAATTAGGATAGCGGCGTATAAAATAAATGAATGAATATATAGGGATCTCCCACTTTTCACAGTTAATTGGGACCAATATCCCCTGTGACCACCAAATTTTGCGAAATAGGATCAACCCCCCTGAATAACGTATACGTACATGTATATGTGTATATAATATCAATAAATACATATTCACTGCTATAAATGCTTATAATAACAATTAAACATTAAAAATAATACATAAGATGTAAATAAAATACAAATACACACACATACAGACGTGCGTGCAAACACTCAGATGCGCACCTCACATAAAAATGTAAGTAGTTTTGTCGGGGGGTTTTGGGACGTTTTTTTTTTTTTTTTGTCGTTTTTGTTTGTATGGGTTTTTTTTTGCATAATTGGCCTTGTTTTGCAGCATTTTCCTTAACTTTCCCCCCTATTCTTCCTTAATTTCCTTATTTTTTAATTCGATGAACATTAAAAAAAAAAAAAAAAAAAAAAAACAATGCAGTGAAGCCACATGAATTGAACCGCGAAGTAGCGAGGGATCCCTGTATTGCATGTCATATAAGTATATAAGTATATAAATATGCTATCAGAACTCTGAGCTTCATCTCTTTACAGTAAGATGTATGCAAAAGCTTCTTCTTCTTTTATTCTTTTCCTTTCGGCTGTTGCCTTCAGGGGTCGCCACAGTGAATCATCTGCCTCCATCTCACCCTATCCTCTGCATCTTCTTCTCTTACACCAACTGCCTTCATGTCCTCCTTCACCACGTCCATGAATCGTCTCTTTGGTCTTCCTCTAGAGCCAAGAGTCTAGGCCTTCTGCCTGGTACTTCCAACCTCAGCATCCTACTACCAATATGCTCACTATCCCTCCTCTGTACATGTCCAAACCATCTCAATCTAGCCTCATTAACTTCGTCTCCGAGACATCTTACATGTGCTGTCCCTCTGATGTACTCATTCCTGATCCTATCCATCCTTGTTACTCCCAAAGAGAACCTCAACATTTTCATCTCTGCTACCTCCAGCTCTGCCTCCTGTATTTTCCCCAGGGCCACTGTTTCTAAACCATACAACATCGCTGGCCTCAACACCATCTTGTAAACTTTTCCTTTCATTCTTGCCGATACCTTCCTATCACACATCACACTGGACACTTTTCTAGAACCAGTCCAACCAGCCTGCACACGCTTCTTCACCTCTTTTCCACACTCTCCATTGCTCTGGATTGTTGAGCCTAAGTACTTAAAATCGTCCACCTTCCTTATCTCTGCTCCCTGTAACCTCACCGTTCCTGTTGGGTCCTTGTCATTCATGCACATGTATTTTGTCTTACTGAGGCTAACCTTCATTCTCCTTTTTTCCAGGGCATACCTCCACCTCTCTAGATTTTACTGCACTTGTTCTCTGCTTTCACTGCAGATCACAACGCCATCTGCAAACATCATAGTCCATGGGGAATCTTGTCTAACCTCGTCTGTCAGCCTGTCCATCACCATAGCAAACAAGAAGGGGCTCAGAGCTGACCCTTGATGCAGTCCCACCTCCACCTTGAACTCTTCTGTCACAAAGCACACCTCATCACTGCCTTACATCTCTCATACATGTCCCTCACCACTCTAACATACTTCTCTGCCACTCCAGACTTCCTCATGCAAAACTACAGTTCCTCTCTCGGCACCCTGTCATATGCTTTCTCCAGATCCACAAAGGCACAATGCAGCTCCTTCTGACCTTCTCTGTACTTCTCTATTAACATCCTCAAAGCAAACACTGCGTCTGTGGTGCTCTTTCTTGGCATGAAACCTAACTGTTGTTCACAAATGCTGACCTCTGCCCTTAGTCTAGCTTCCACTATTCTTTCCCATAACTTCATCGTATGGCTCATCAACTTTATCCCTCTGTAGTTGCCACAACTCTGCACATCTCCCTTGTTCTTAAAAATGGGCACCATCACATTTCTCCTCCATTCCTCTGGCATCCTCTCACTCTCTAAGACCTTGTTGAATGTTCTTGTCAGAAAATCTACTGCTACCTCATCTAAATACTTCCACACCTCCACCGGTATGTCATCAGGACCAACTGCCTTTCCATTCTTCATCCTCTTCAATGCCCTCCTCACTTCACCCTTACTAATCTTTGCTACTTCCTGGTCCTCAACAGTCACCTATTCTACTCTTTCTTCTCTCTCATTTTCCTCATTCATCAGCTTTTCAAAGTACTCTTTCCATCTTCCCAGCACACTTCTGTCATCAGTAAATACATTTCCCTCTTTGTCCTTAACCACTCTAACTTGATGCAAGTCCTTCCCATCTCTATTTCTCTGCTGTGCCAACCTGTATAACTCATTTTCTCCCTCTTTACTTTCCAACTGAGCATACAAGTCATCATACTCTGTTTGTCCTTTGCCATCGCTACCTTCGCCTTACGCTGTGTCTCCCTGTACTCCTATTTACTCTCTTCAGTCCTCTTTATGTCCCACTTCTTCTCAGCTAACCTCTTCCTTTGAAGACAAGGAAGAGGTTCACACTTCTGCACTTCCTCATTCCACCACCAAGTCTCCTTATCTCCTCTACTTCCAGATGACACACCAAGTACTCTCCTACCTGTCTCCCTGATCACATTTGCTGTAGTTGTCCAGTCATCTGGAAGCACTTCCTTACCAACCAAAGCATTTTCAACTCCTCCTTGAAGACAACACGACCCTCTTCCTTTTTCAGCTTCCACCACTTTGTTTTATGCTCTGCCTTTACCTTTTTCACCTTCCTCACCATCAGCGTCATCCTGCACACCACCATCCTATGCTGTCTGGCAACACTCTCACTCGCTACTACTTTGCAGTCACTGACTTCCTTCAAATTACATCGCCTACACAAGATGTAGTCTACCTGTGTGCTCCTACCTCCGCTTTCATAAGTCACCCTGTGCTCCTGTCTCTTCTGGAAGAAGGTATTTACCACAGCCATTTCCATCCTTTTGCATAATCTACCAACATCTGTCCTTCTGCTTTCCTGTCCTGGATACCAAACCTGCCCATCACTTCCTTGTCCCCTCTGTTTCCTGCACCAACATGTTCATTGAAGTCTGCACCAATGACCACTCTTTCACCTCTGGGAGTATTCTGCATCACTTTATCTAACTCACTCCAGAATCTCTCCTTCTCTTCTCGCTCACATCCTGCCTGTGGGGCATAAGCACTAACAACAGTGAACATCACACCTTCAATTTCTAGCTTGAGACTCATCACTCTGTCTGACACTCTTTTCACTTCTAGAACATTCCTGACCAACCCCTCCTTCAAGATGACTCCGACTCCATTTCTCTTCCCATCCACACCATGATAAAACAGCTTAGACCCTGCTCCTAAGCTTCTAGCCTTGCTACCTTTCCACCTGGTCTCCTGAACACACAGTATGTCCACCTTCCTCCTCTGTATCATGTCAGCCAGCTCTCTACCTTTTCCTGTCATAGTTCCAACATTCAAAGTCCCTACTTTCAGTCCTAGACTGATGCCTTTCCTCTTCTCCCTCGGCCTACGGACACGCCTCCTGCCTCTCGTTCTTCGACATCTTCGACCAACAGTAGTCCAATTTCCACCAGCATCCTGTTGGTTAACAGCACTGATGTCGGTCGTTGTTAACCCGGGCCTCGACCGATCTGGTATGAATTTTTTTGTTGTGACTCACATATTTTATTTGGCATTTGTTTTACGCCGGATGCCCTTTCTGACGCAACCCTCTGCATTTATCCAGGCTTGGGCGCGTCGTGAACCGAGAGACACTGGCTTGTGCCTCTCCCTCATGGCTGCATTAAGATGTATGCAAAAGCATAGTGGTTTAAACAATGGAGTGATAAGACAATCATTTCATATCCCAATTAGTACACTTCTGTGCTAAATATTAATATTTAACACTATTTAATGATACACTCCAATGTCATTTGTTAACCTGAATATTCTTCATGCCTAAACAGTCACTCGGAGTTGACATAGCTAGTAGCATTAGGATAATTTAAAAATTCATGATTTTTATTAGAGTACACTGTAATCTTCATATGAGTGATATACGGTAGGATAATAATTAGAATAATTTTCTTGGCAAAAGGGTTTCTTCAAAGTTGGCTTATAATTTTAAATAGGATAAAATGTCAATCTGGTACAGATAAAAGTTATAGTCCTTGCTTCAAAGCTCGACAGGGGTATCTGGTGTGAAAAGACAGAATTCTGACCACTGAGCCACCACTGCCCCCTAGTTCTGACTGCCATACAGTTAGGGTGCTTCATATAGCAGGCTGCATGTTCAGGCCATCGATTGCTATAGCCTGTCTCATATATAAGAGTACAATTTTAGAGCATATTAAGAAGGAAATAAGTTGCAGACTATGCATATCCCTGATTGAAAGAATACTATTCAGTTATTTGTGCAACCATATCGATTAATATTCCACAGGGAAAAGCCGAAAGGAAAAGAAGAAGATTCCACAAGAAATTTGATCTGAGCATTTTGGTAGGGTGCAGGATTACTGATCCCAAGATCAATGGTTCAAGCCCCACTATCAACGGGTTGTCACTTCTGTTCCCCCCAGTGCACGTAACTGGGTTATCATGCCTCTCACCATTGCTGACTTTTGTAAAGAGTAGACTGCATAGCCGTTAGTGTGTTTCTGCCCTGCGATGGCCCAGCGAGCAGTCGAGGGTGCATTCTGCCCTCACCCAGAGTCGGCTGAGATGGGCTCCAGCCTCCCCATAACCCTAATTAGAATTTTGCTGTTCAAAAAAAATGAATGAATCAATATATTTAAAGGAGATTCTTTGTGGATCAACATTGCCTAATAAACCTAGTTATATGGTAATGAAAGAGCATAATTTATGCAGTTTATAGGTTATTCTGCCTGATTGTAGTTTCTCAAGCATGCATATATAAGGATTTGAGAAATGTTCAATTAGGCTGCTGCGGTTTATCATTATTTAGTGACTTGTTTGATTGATTGACTGGTTGGCTGGCTGGTTGAGTTTCTTTATTTGTTTATCTAGTCTAATCCGGTATATTAAATAATTATTAATTATACACTAATTATATCAATATTATTTACGAATCTGAAATATTATAATTTCAAAACACATTTTTTAATGTTGTAAAGCAATCTTTACATAGACTCCTGTTTAAATTAATTATCATATGAGTCTTTCCTGTCAGTACCACTGATACTTATAACTTGCCAGTCCTGGACAACGGGTTATTTCACATTAAAAAGATCAACCCCAATCCAGTTGTTCAAACAAAATCTTACAAATTACAACAAACCTCGTCTGGTTAAAATAAACCAAATAAACCAGCTTAAATACAGTAATACAAACCGGATTCCAAAAAAGTTTCAATATTTCATTCCAAATAGAACATAGATGACAGCGTCAAAGGTTTACACTGAGAAAATGTAAAATTTTAAGGGAAAAATATGTTGATTTTAAATTTCATGGTGTGAGATTGTGAAAGGTAGCGATAAGATGGTGGAAAAGTCAATTGCACTTATAATGAACAGCTGGAAGACCATTACCACTAATGAGGTCAATGGGCAACATGACTTGGTCTAAAAAGAGCTTCTCAGAGTGACGGTGTCTCTCAGGAGCGAAGATGGGTTGGGGGAATTAATGATCCTCAACCCATCTTCGCTCCTGAGAGACACCGCATAAGGTGCATAAGGGTCAAGGCCGAAAAACCATATTGGATGCCCGTGATCTTCGGACCCTTAAACGGCACTGTACCACAAACAGGAATTCTACTGTTAAGAGAAATCACAGAATGGATTCAGCAATACTTCCAGAAACCATTGTCGGTGAACACAATCCATCGTCTGCAGTTGCCAGCTGAAACTCTACAGTACAAAGAAGAAGCCATTTCTAAACAGGACACAGAAGCGCAGGTGTTTTCTCTGGGCCAGTGGTCATTTAAAATGGAGTGTGGCAAAGTGGAAAACTGTTCTTTGGTCAGACAAATCACGATTCGAAGTTCTTTATGTAAAACTGGGACACCATATCATTCGGACTAAAGAGGACAAGGACAACCCAACTTGTTATCAGTGCTCAGTTCAGAAGCCTGCATCTGTGATGGTATGAGTGTGTGTGGCATGGGCAGCTAGCACATCTGGAAAGGCACCATCAATGCAGAAAGGTATATTCAGGCTCTAGAACAACATATGCTCCCATCCAGACGTCGTCTCTTTCAGAGAAGACCTTGCATTTTTCAACATGATAATGCCAGATCACACACAGCATTAATTACAACATCATGGCTGCGTAGGAAAAGGATCCGGGTATTGAAATGGCCAGCGTCCAGATCTTTCACCGATAGAGAACATTTGGTGCATCATAAAGAGGAAAGTGCAACAAAGAAGGGCCAAGACAGTTGAACAGTTCGAGATCTGTCTTAGACAAGAAAATACAGCATTCCTATTTCTAAACTTGAGAAACTTGTCTTCTCAGCTCAACAGGCCATCACAAGTCGGAAACACACTGACAGCTGTGCAGCCTACTCTTTACGAAAGTCAGCAATGGTTCCTTTACATGAACCTCACACCACAGACAGTGAGAGACATGGCTGGCCTTTGATAACCCGGTTAGCCACACGGGGGTGGGTGGGCAGTGAGAACCTGTGGTGAGTGGGGCTTGAACCCCCAACCTTAGGATCAGTTATCCAGCACCTTTACCACTACTCCACCACTGCGTTGTGGAGAAAATGACCTTGTCCCAACTTTTTTGAGATTTTTTTGACACAAACATATTTTCTCCTTAAAATTGTAAATTTTCTCATTTTAAACATATGGCCCTGTCATCTATGTTTTATTTAGAATAAAATATTGAAGTTTGGCACTTCCACATCATTGCATACAGTTTTTATTCACAATTTGTATAGTGTCCCAACTTTTTTGGAATCCGGTTTGTAGTCTAATTCTTCAACAAACCTTGTTTATTTGATGGGAGTTTCCTGCTTCTACTAAACCAGTGGTTCTTAACCTTGTTGGCGGTACTGAACCCTACCAGTTTCATATGCTTATTCACCGAACCCTTCTTTATTGAAAAATAAAATATGCTATTTTTTTTCAAAACATAGGTTTTTACTGGGGCACCAAACTGAACTGTGCATTACTATCACTGTGTTCAAAGAACAAAACCAATACAATGCATGAACTCCACCCATCAAAATTACTTACATTTTTATGTGCGGTGTGCATCCGAGTGCGTGCGAGCGTATCTGTGTGTGCGCACGTGCGTTTGTATTTGTGTGTATTTATATTTTATTTACATCGTATTCATTATTTTTTAAAGTTTAATTGTTATTATAAGCATTTATAGCACTGAATATGTATTTATTGATATTGTATACACATAGGCATGTATGTATATGTCAGTCAGCGGGGGGGGGGGGGTTGATTCTACTTCGCAAATCATGCAGATAGGAAGCTGATTAGCATCACGTTCTGTTATACAGTATATGTGAATCCATGTTGTACATATTCGTCCGACCACTTTCTTTTTTTTCTCAACATAGTAAGGATTTAAACGTTCAGAAAGAAATCACACGACGTACCATCACAACTGTCACAAGTTGATTATTGAGAACACCAAATTTCCTGTAGCACAGATTGGTACACAATGTCGTGTGATCACCTGCAGCCAGTGATGGCCAAGTGGGGCGTGTCATCATAAATATGAGTTGGGTGTATGTCTTGACTGCCGCCGAACCCCTGATACTGACTCACCGAACCCCTAGGGTTCGATCGAACCCAGGTTAAGAACCACTACAAAACATACTACTTTTTGATGACATATGTTTTATGACTTTATTTGTTCGTAAGCCTGAATTAATTTGTTGGTTAACTGAATAACATAAGATATGTTTTTTGTAAGATTGGTGCAGTGGTGGTCTGGTGGTATAGGGCACTGGATCGCTGATCCTAAAGTTGGGGGTTCAAATCCCACTCTCCACAAGGTTGTCACTGCCCCCCCGTGCAGCTAACTGGGTTATCAAAGGCTGGCCGTGTCTCTCACTGTCTATGGTGAGAGGTTCATGTGAAAGAACCATTGCTGACTTTTGTAAAGAGTAGTTGCAAAGCCATCAGCGTGTTTCTGTCCTTTGATAATGGGTTGTGTCAAGAAGGACATCCGGCGTAAAAACCTATACCAAATCAAACATGTGAATCATTCACTGTGGCGACCCCTGAAGAGGGGAAAAAGCCAAAAGGAAATATCTTGTTTTTTGTAAAAGTACAAGCTTTATCCTCCGTCACAACAGACAGTGAGAGACATGGCTGGCCTTTGATAACCCAGATAGCGGCACTGGGGGGTGGGGGGTGGGGGGACAATCCATGGAAAATGGGGCTTTAACCCCCAGCCTTGGGATTGGTCATCCAGCACCTTACTACCGGGCCACCCCTGCCCCATAAGATTCACTTTTTTTAGAAACAAACAAACAAACAAACAAACAACAAAATACAGATATGGTCGAAGTTAACCTTAACAATTGTATGATATGTCATGACATAGTTACTCATCTGTATCAGATGCAAATCCGTATGACACAAAAACCACCATCATCATCATCATCATCATCATCATCTTCTTCTTCTTCTTCTTCTACTTGGTTCGGGGTCCGGTCGTGGGGGCAGCAGCCTAAGCAGTCCAGATGTCCCTCTCCCCAGCCACTTCCTCCAGCGAAGACACTTAAGTGTTCCTCGACCAGTCAGGAAACATCATCCCTCCAGTGTGTTCTGGGTCAACGCTGGGGAAACCAATGACTTTTTAAAAAATTAATTAGCATTTTACAAAGTCTTATTAAGTCATGCCAAGGTAATTTCACAATGATGTGTCCTAGACTCCTAAAGATAACCTGAAAGTTTCAGAGTGAAAAAAGACTTTTCTATTTTACAGAATCTCACCTGCGCATCTGCTGACTACCGAAATATACAGATCCAATCAAATAAGCGCAAATCACTTAATGTCAAATACTTCTTTCTAATTAGCATACAGTTAAGTACCCAGTCAAGCAAAACTCAAACATGTTTTATTAGTGGAGCAAATTAAGGCTTTCAGCTACAGAACAGCAGCTTCTAGAACACACAGTGTCTGAGTCAGCTGAGCAATTAATGTACCATCCTTTTAACACGGTATATAAATTCATCTCTGATCACGGTGACCATAATATTCAAGGAGTAAGTATTCTGATTTACAGACTGTGAAAATACTGCACATGAACACAGTGAAATAGAAACCACAGATGCCTTCACCTGAAAAAAAAATGTCTTTTTACAGAAAAAGTATGGGGAGAAAATAAAGTTTGTTCAGGAGAGTGGTGTCAAACTCATTTTCACTGAGGGCCACATCATTAAATTTCTAGGTCGTCTAGGACCAGATAATCACTGAACATCATTCAACATGAATTACCTTTCAGACTATCGATTGATGCAAAGAATGCGAGATAATCATATTTTTTGAAAGCTCTATCGGACCACGGAAATTGAGTTGGTGGGCCAGATTTGGGTTAGACTTGAGTTTGCAGTAGCATGACCGTCCGTGTGCTTTGTAGTCAGTCAGTTACATTCAAAGAGTAAACCAATGATGATATATGTACAGTACTAACATTTATGATAGAGATCAAACTGTTCCTGTGTAATCTATATCTTCTTTTCCTTTTGGCTGTTCACTTTTTCTCAGGGGTCACCACAGCGAAACGTCGCATGTTGGATTCGGCATAGGTTTTTACGTTGGATGCCCTTCCTGACACAACCCTTTAGCAAGGGGTAGAAACACGCTGACGGCTATGCAGCTACTCTTTACGAAAGTCAGCAATGGTTCTTTTATATGAACCTCTCACCATAGACAGTGGTACATACAACATACATACATACATACATACATACATACATACATGAATGCATACATACATGCATGAATACATACATACATACATACATACATACATACATACATGAATGCATACATACATACATGCATGCATGCATACATACATGCATACATACGTGCATGCATACATACATACATGCATACATACATACATACATACATACATGCATACATACATGCATGCATGCATACATACATACGTGCATACATATGTGCATACATACATACATGCATACATACATACATACATACATACATGCATACATACATACATACATACATACATGCGTGCATACATGCATACATACGTGCATACATATGTGCATACATACATACATGCATACATATGTGCATACATACATACATGCATACATACATACATACATACATACATACATACATACATACATACATACATGCATACATGCATACATACATACATACATACATGCATGCATACATGCATATACATACATACATACATACATACATACATACATACATGAATGCATACATACATACATGCATGCATGCATACATACATGCATACATACGTGCATGCATACATACATACATGCATACATACATACATACATACATACATGCATACATACATGCATGCATGCATACATACATACGTGCATACATATGTGCATACATACATACATGCATACATACATACATACATACATACATGCATACATACATACATACATACATACATGCGTGCATACATGCATACATACGTGCATACATATGTGCATACATACATACATGCATACATATGTGCATACATACATACATGCATACATACATACATACATACATACATACATACATACATACATACATACATGCATACATGCATACATACATACATACATACATGCATGCATACATGCATATACATACATACATACATACATACATACAACACCATAGACATGGCCGGCCTTTGCTAACACAGTTAGCTGCACTAGAGGGACAGTGACAACCGTGTGGAGAGTGGGACTCGAACCCCCAACCTTAGGATCAGCGATCCAGCACCCTATACCACCAGGCCACCACCGCCCCTCCTGTGTAATCTATACCAAAAGCCCTCATTTGGTAAAATTGAGTTACACTGGGTTTACATTAAGGATATGATGTCTATGATCTTCACAATTCAAAAACATAGAGCTGTAAAATTTATGACCACACAAAAGGGAGGTGCAGCCAAGTGATGAAACTTGAAGGAATAGTTTTATTCATATTTATCAAGATTCCCTATGATGGCGTATCAAGGACGGCTATTTACTGTTTCGGTCTGTTATACTCAATTGGTACCGGTCTGCAGAAGAAATAATTAATTATTCCCCTTTTATTTATTGTCTGAGTCTGAACAATATTTATTTTTGAAAAATCTTTTATTTTGAAAAATGACCGGATTCTCTCGGTTACATGTCGGTTATTTGAGTGCTAAAATGTAACTCATAAAGGGACGGCACATGAACAGAGACGAATTGGACATATTTCAAACAATAGAAGGGATTTTGGATGAGACAGCCTGAGCGTTCATTCTCCCAGCTGGTGCACCATCACCTGTGTTTTTTTTTTTGTTTTTTTTTTTAGAAAAGTTCAAGCTCTACTTCCCTACCAACTTTATTTCAGCTGTTGAAAAATGACCTTCATGGAGTGCTTCTTCTTCTTCTTATTATTATTATTATTATTATTATTTAGTAATAATAATAATAACAATATTTAATCATCATCATTTTCTGTAACCGCTTCATCCTAATTAGTGTCACGGGGAGGCTGGTGCCCATCCCAGCCAACTCAGGGCGAGGGCAGAGTACACCTTGGACAGCTCGCCAGGCCATTGCAGGGCGGAAACACGCTGACGGCTTTGCAGCTACTCTTTACGAAAGTCAGCAATGGTTCTTTTACATGCCTCTCACCATAGACAGTGAGAGACATGGCCCGTCTTTGATAACCCAGTTATCTGCACTGGGGGGGGACAGTGACAACCTTGTGGATAGTGGGACTCGAACCCCCAACCTTTGGATCAGCAATCCGGCGCCTTATACCACTAGACCACCACTGCCCCTATAATAATATTTTATATAAATAAATTATATTTACAATGTATGGCATCCCCCGGTCCACGGTAAAATTGTCAAGCGTTGATAGGTCCGCGGTGATAAAAAGATTGGGGACCCCTGCTCTATTATGCTTTCCGTGTTCTATCACAGTTGGCCTGAAGACAAAGTAAATAGAAATACAGTAATTGGGGAATAATTCTAATTATCACAATTCTAACAAGTTCCCTCAGGATCATTATGATTCAATCCTATGACCCCCCCCCCCCCCCCATCCCACCCCACATCCTCATTATAATTCTCTTCAATTCTGAAGAGCGTGGAATCATGCCTCAATTTAAACCCAGAGTTAACTGCAATTTTCCTGCTTCAACAGTTTCTAACCTATTTTGTCATTTCATTTTAAAGGCGTGGCCAATATGCTGCTGACTGGCAATGTGAAATGTCATTAACAGCTGCTTGGTTAAATTTGGCACAAGTGTGAATCAGGGATGCTA
Organism: Plotosus lineatus; assembly: GCA_024760905.1. Classification (NCBI taxonomy): domain Eukaryota; kingdom Metazoa; phylum Chordata; class Actinopteri; order Siluriformes; family Plotosidae; genus Plotosus; species Plotosus lineatus. Next base: position 36,124,464 of record CM045739.1, read on the forward strand.
TTGCCAGAACTGTTTCATGATAAAGATGGTCATCCAACCCAAATATATTTAATGTCAGTATCTGGATGCAATATTCACCAATACTTCCACCAATCAAGCGAAAGAAGTCGTTTGTCACAGAAGTCAGATCTAGGAATACACTGCATGTGCTTTCATTTAAATCAGGATTTTTGCAGCATATTTAAACTTGCAGGTTTTTTGATGTTTTGGAGACAAAGTCAGAGAGGCTAGATTGAGATGGTTTGGACATGTACAGAGGAGGGATAGTGAGTATATTGGCAGTAGGATGCTGAGGTTGGAACTACCAGGCAGAAGGCCTCGAGGAAGACCAAAGATGAGATTTATGGATGTGATGAAGGAAGACATGAAGGCAGTTGGAGTCAGAACAGAAGATGCAGAGGACAGGGTGAGATGGAGGCGGATGATTTGCTGTGGCGACCCCTGATGGGAGCAGCCGAAAGTAAAAGAAGTAAAAGAAGAAGATTTAAATTGCAGGTTCGCAGTATTACCTACCTCGACTTTAATACAATGACCAATTTAGGAGAGTCGTGAGCTACTTCATAGATGGAAGCCTCTGTCTTTTCAGCTGAGCTGCATTTTCTAGAAGTCGCTACAGCCGATCACATGACTGCGATCACACACCTGAAGTTAGATTGTGTACATTAGCGCATTCATTTTTCATTCATTCGTTTTGTGAAACAGAGGCAGTGGTGGCTTGGTGGTACAGGTGATGGATCATTGATCCTAAGGTTGGGGTTCAAGCCCCACTCACCACAGGTTGTCACCAACACCCCCAACACACACACACACACACACACACACAGTGTTGTTAACTGGGTTATCGAAGGCTGGCCATGTCTCTCACTGTCTATGGTGACAGGCTCAAAAAGAACCATTACTGACTTTTGACAAGAGTAGCTGCAAAGCCATCAAAGTTTCCACCCTGTGACGGCCTGGTCAGCTGTCCAGGGTGTACTCTGCCCTCGCCCAGAGTTAGCTGGGATGGACTCCAGCCTTTCCGTGATCCTAAATAGGATTAAGCGGTTACAGAAAACGAACTGATCTGAACATTTTGTGAACCACTTAGGGTCGCTGGGAGGCTGGTGAACATCTCAGCCGACTCTATGTAAGGGCAGAGTACACCCCTGTACAGTTCGCCAGGCCATCACAGGGTAAAAATATGCCGACTGCTTTACAGCCTGCTCTTGACAAAAGTTAGCAATAGTTCTTTTACATTCCTCTCACCACAGACATGACCAGCCTTTAATAACACAGTGAGTTGGACTCAGGGGACAGCAGTGACAGCTCTTTGATAATGGGGCTTGAATCCTCTGTTTTCATGCAAAATGTTTGATTTTATTAACATAAACTGAAAAAAATGCTGTGGAATTTATATGACGTTTGTCAAAGTATGTATCGGAGCAGGGAATAGAGCAAATGTTTATGTCAATTACTCCAGAAGTGGTTTCTTCATAGAAAAAAACGATTATTTGTCCAAACAATTCCAGAGTAGGTAAAAAATATCAAACTCCCTCTCTTTCCTACTTCCACTCTCTCTCTCTCTCTCTCTTTCCTACTTCCATACATTCATCAGTTGACAGGTAAGCAGTCCTGCAGAAAGACATGCATCTCTGGATCCTAAGAAGAATAACCTAAGGAGAAATAAGGTTTTATTTGAAGCTTATTTTTTTACTTGTTTTTGAAGTGAGGTGTTTTGAACTTGAAAGGAAAAGACAGAGCTGAATGTGCTTGTCTTCATTCCACATGCTGGGACACCGAGACCTCTGAGCAGCCTCACAGAGCTGTGGAAAATAGACTTTTTCTGTGATGTAGATTTTTTTTATTATTATTATCCATGTTATTTTCATCTTTTGAAAAACAGAACTTGGCAAATGAAAATATGGATTAAGAATGATTGACCCAAATAACTTGTGTTGTGGCAGTGGTGGCTTAGTGGTCTAGTGGTAAAGGGTGCTAGATCTCTGACCCTAAGGTTGAGGGTTCGAGCCCCACTCTCCACAAGGTTCCCCCCCCACAGTGCCCTAACTGTGTTATCAAAGGTCGTCCATGTCTCTCACTGTCTATGGTGTGAGATTCATGTAAAGGAACCATTGCTGACTTTCGACAAGAGTAGTTGCCAAGCTGTCAGGGTGTTTCTGCCCTGTCCAGGGTGTACTCTGCACTTGCCTGGAGTCGGCTGGGATGGGTGCCAGCCTCCCCGCGACCCTAGTTAGGATTAAACGGTTAAAGACAATGAACTGATGATGAAATTATAAATATTCATTCATTTGCTCAAGACATTTGCTTTGAAATACCCATTAATAATAATAATAATAATAATAATAATAATAATAATAACGGAGCAGTGGTGGCCTAGTGGTATAGGGCGCTGACTTGCTGATCCAAAGGTTGGGGGTTCGAGTCCCACTCTCCACAAGGTTGTTACTGTTCCTCCCCAGTGCAGTTAACTGGGTTATCAAAGGCCGGCCATGTCTCCCACTGTCTGTGGTGAGAGGTTCATGTAAAAGAACCATTGCAGACTTTCGACAAGAGTCGCTGCAAAGCCGTCAGCGTGTTTCTGTCCTTTGCTAAAGGGTTGTGTCAGAAAGGGCATCCAACATAAAAAAAAAATAAAAAATACGCTAAATTAATCATGCGAATCAGGTGATTTGCTGTGGCGACCCCTGAAAAAAGGTAAAAGTCAAAAGGAGAAGAAGAACCAAATAACTTGTGCTATTCTCCGTTGGGTTTAATCTGCTCTGACCCGTTGATTTGCTGAGTTTATATCATTGCTTAGTTACTTGACACTCATTTGCAGTTTTAATACTTTCTCTTGCTGTAATTCATATGATAAATGACTGTTTCTTAAGCAGTGTTTGCAGCACTTATCATAACAAGCGTTGGAGTCAAGCAGGATATTGGTTTTGGGAAGACCTGAAAAAGCCAATATGTTTTCAGTCACTATTAAACCAAAACCAAGATAAAAGAATACGACAATATTGACTCCTTTATTTGTCTTATTCCTTCTCGGCTCACGGGAACCTATCTCAGCCCACTGGGCGAAGGCAGGGTACACCCTAAACCGCTCACTAATCCATTGCAAGGCCAACACACACCACCCTTTCACACTCACACCTGGGGCAATTTCAGTTCAGTTCATTTTTTGTAACTGCTTAATCCCAATCAGGGTCACAGGGAGGCTGGCGCCCATCCCAGCTGACTCCAGGCGAGGGCAGAGTACACCCTGGACAGCTTTCCAGTCCATCGAAGGCGGAAACACGCTGATGGCTATGCAGCTACTTTTGTTGATAGTCAGTAATGGTTCTTTTACAGCCTCACACCATAGACAGTCAGAGACATAGCTGGCCTTTGATAACCCAGTTAGCAGCACTGGGGGGTACAGTGACAACCTTGTGGAGAGTGGGCCTCGAACCCCCAACCTTTGGATCAGTGATACAGCACCCTATACCACTAGGCCACCACTGCCTGGGGTAATTTGAAGCGGGCAATTAGCCTAATGTATATGAATATGGACTATGGGAATAAATCCAATACCTGGTGGAAACCTAGCACGTATGGGGTGAACATGCAAACTCCACCCAGATAACCCATCCCCATGCCTGGACCTTAAACCCATGACTTTTTCTGAGAGACAGATATTAAAATATTATATTGCAAAAAAAAAAAAAAGGCATATGGTGGGAAAATAGTTACCTTTCAATACTGCAACAATAGTAAATGCCAAGATAATTAATATGAGGTCACGGAATTAAAGAAGCACCAGTCGGCCCTCTACTTACGAAAACCTTTGAATACGAAAAATCTAGGTTACAAGAAACATTTTCCTAAATTTCCGTCCTCCGTATACGAAACAAACTGTTCTTCCCAAAAGCGCCAAAACCTCCATTCAAAAATTCAAACGCGCCATTCAAACATTTAAACAATGCGCGAGTTGCTCTCTCACTGACTGTCTCCCAACATCCCGCCCCGCTGGCCTCCCATTGGCCAGGAGGGAGCTGAACACTACCCATTCCTGTACCCATACTTCCTGTTTGTCACTTCCTGTTTGTTCGTGAAGGAGAGTTGAATAGAACTGTTGGCTCGTGAGGTTTTTTGAGAGAAATCCTTGCAGCGTTATATTTCGTTATCTATCATGGACCCCAAGAAAGTGATTCCTGGTGACACCGAAAAGAAGAAGCGGGCTCCATTATCAATCAAAGTGAAGCAGGGGATAATAAAAAAATACGAAAGTGGGATGCGGTTGAGCGAAATTGCAAAGGAGTATGGCCGAAACCCCTCTACAATAGGGACGATATTGAAGGAGACCTTAAAAGCGGAGATACAATAACGGAGACGATTATTTCGGAAAAAGCAACCGCCATATTTAAGGACCTCGTGAAGGTGGGTGGGGGTGGAGGTAAGGCTTCTTCAGACCAGCAAACCCAGGAATTTAAAGCGTCGCATGGGTGGTTTGAGAGATTTAAAAAAAGGGAAGTATTTTATCTTTTACTTTTAACACATATTTCATACAAAATTGGTGTACTTTTATAATTTTTAAAGGGTTTATGGGGTAGTCTTGGGAGCCTTGGAATGAATCACGTGTTTTACATGTAAAATGCACCTCTACTTATGAAAACCCCAAGTTACAAAAAAGGCTCTTGAATGGATTAATTTCGTAAGTAGAGGGCCAACTGTAGATCTGTAGTAGTGGGGAATTTGTCCTAGGTGCAACCCTGACATTACTACAGTCGCTTTAGTTTATGCCTCAGATTTCCAAACTTTTGACAGGCCTGATCAGGAGCTGCATTTCTTCAAAATCCCAAGCACTCATCTTTTAGGAGGTCATGACATGAAGCATCACTTCACATAAACATCTTGTCAGAGCCGCTGACTAGTGCACTGTGAAGCAAGTGGTACTGTTACAAGTTACTGTTTACTTTTCTTTGCTGTTCTGGAAGTCGGATCCAGGAGAGATGATAGATGTCCTTGAACTTGTTTGGTTCCCTCAGTGCATGATGATAGAGAAACAGCTTATTTTGATTGCACTCTAACAAAATTAACTAGGAAATTGCCATGAAAATGACACCAACCACTCCGGTATTAAAAATTTTCATTTATGTCTCAACAACTTAGCTTAACGTTACCCAACAGCATTATGCGTTTTTGTTGTTTGTTTTTTCGTGCCTGTGGTTAATACTCAACTGGATAAACACCGCTGTAGTGTTCACTTTAGCCGGACACCAAAGGGAGCCACGGTGGTGAGAATGTTCAGTTCAGTTCATTTTCTATAAGTGCTTAATCCTATTAGGGTTGCGGGGTGGCTGGCGCTCATCCCTGCCGACTACGGGCGAGGGCAGAGTACACCGTGGACAGCTCGCCAGGCCATCGCAGGGGGGAAACACGCTGACAGCTTTGTAGCTACTCTTGTCAAAAGTCAGCAATGGTTCTTTTACATGAACCTCTCACCATAGATAGTGACAGACATGGCCGGCTTGTGATAACCCAGTTAAATGCACTGGGGGGACAGTGACAACCTTGTGGAGAGTAAGACTTGAACCCCCAACCTTGAGATCAGTGATCCAGCACCCTATACCACTAGGTCACCACTACCTGGTGAGAATTTTTTTATTCCATAACATCGTGAAACTCAATGCTGTCTATTTCGGAGTCAAAGGAAATGTTAGTTTGAACTGCTAGGAAGGAGAACTCTTATAATTACTTGAAGTCATGGTGCACAACACACATACATTCGGCCCTCTACTTACGAAATTAATCCGTTCCAGTTCCTTTTTCGTAACCTGGAGTTTTTGTAAGTAGGGGGTGCATTTTAAAAAACGTGATTCATTCCAAGGCTCCCAAGACTACCCCATAAACCCTTTAAAAATGATAAAAGTACACCAATTTTGTATGAAATATGTGTTAAAAGTAAAAGTAAATTATTTATTAAACCATTTAAACATTTTATTAACATATTAAACCATTTCATTAACATATTTATTAATTAAACCATTATTAAACATTTTTATTAACGCACATACACACACACACTCACACACACACACACACACAACACTGTCTCTCTATCTCTCTCTATCTCTCTCTCTCTCTCTCTCTGTCTCTCTCTGTCTCTCTCTTTCTCATATACACACACACACACACACACACACACACACACACACACACACACACACACTGTTGAAGCAGGAGTAAAATAACGATTGCTGACCTTCATCAAGAGTAGCCTTGCAATGGCCTGGCGAGCTGTCCAGGGTGTAATCTGTCCTCTCACCGAGAGTTGACTGAGGTGGGCGCTAGTTTAAACAGTTCAGCAAATGGATGGACGGATGGATGGATGGATGGATGGACTAAAGGTGACATAAAACAGAGTGCATAGATGCTTGCAGGGCATTGGGCTTCTCAGCACAGACCGAAATGGTGTTAATGTTACGGTTGATCTATGTTTCTCATACAATACAAATAGTTTCTAATGCAGTATATCATAAATGCAGGAATCATTATGTTCCATAATGCCCTCTAGAATATTCTAAATAAAGTGACTCTGCACAAAAGAGAATTTTATGCAAAATACTCAGACGAAATATTACCCCTTTTACTAGCTATGTAAGTTTTATTGAAAACATCACAACTTTTATTATACACTGGTGCATCATACAGGAAGCTTTTTTTGTAATCTACTGAATTTCTGCAAACAGTGTTTTTTTTGTTTTTTAAACTAACATATTTACAATGCACTTTTACAGAGGTCTTCTGAATATGTAATTATCACACATAAATTTTAAACATTCATTCATTTGCTGAAGAGCCTAATTCTACTAGGATGGCAGGGAGGCTGGGCGAAGGCAGGGTACACCCTGAAAAGTTCACCAGTCTGTCGCAGAGCCAACTCACACACACAACCATTCACATTCACATCTAGGGGCAATCTAGAACAGCTGGTTAACATAATGTGCATGCTTTTGGACTGTGGCACCAAACCGGAGTACCTAGATGAAACAATCTCAATCGCAGGAAAACCATGCGAAGTCTACACAGATAGGCCTTTGACAAGACTAGGACACAGATAGGACACGTACTCAAAACCTTTTTACTGTTAGGCAAATACGATCACCTCTCCACTCCATGCCGCCCCACTTTGAAACATGACTTTAAAAATGTATCTCTAATGAGCAAGGCTGGGGGACAGTGGAAAGAGAAACAGATAACACAACACCAGGTAATGTTAAAAAAAAAAAAAAGTTTGTTGGGCTTTTTACACCTGAGCCTAGTGGCTCATCAGACTGGCTCTTATCCCCGGTTTGCGTAGCGTGAAGTGACTAGGAGTTCAACTCCTGGATGGGACGCTAGTCCATCGCAGGTTACCTTCCCAGTATATGTTTACTGGTACCCATTTATACTGCTGGGTGAACAGAGGCACACTTGTGGTTAAGACCTTGCCCAGGGATCTTAGCACAGTAGGGGTCTAATTGGGATTTGAACACACAACCTCCTGATCATGAGCCCAGCACCCTAACCACTATGCCACCAGCCCCATTGGTAATCCCAGGTAATGTAGTTATAAATAAATTGCTTCTATACCCAAGAAACTGCAATTGCAAACAAATTGCAAATATGTACCGAAGAAATATATTATAGTTTAACCATGTAGTCTGTTTATTTTGTCTTTTCTTTCCTTTTTTACCGCAGTTTTTATATCACTTTTATTTTTTCCCCAGTTTTTCTGTCTGTCCAGATAAATTAATCACCTGTGTACCTGTCTGGGGATTTGCCGCTCTGTTTGGGCCTCCCTAGGCATTTAGGTCACAGGGGAATCAGTAAAAGCCACAGGAATTGCGTTGGTTTATTGTTACATCCATTGTCATGAACCCCATGAGGAGTTTTGCGGGCAAGTGAAGGAAAACCACAAAGGCTCACATAGTTCTGATGAGTGGCCCAATTTAGTCATTTTCCATTGTCTTTTCATGATTCATCAAAGGAAGCAGGTCCAGATTGAGTTCATTTTTCGCTTAACAACAGTATTCCATCTTGTTCAAGAAGTGCATTCGATCAGTAATGACACTTTCCATAGGTATGCTGTCCAGAGCTGATGAATGGAGAGTGTGGAGAAGAGGTGAAGAAGCGTGTGCAGGCAGGTTGGAATGGTTGGAGAAAAGTCTCCGGTGTGATGTGTGATAGGAGAGTATCGACAAGAATGAAAGGAAAAGTGTACAAGACGGTGTTGAGGCCAGCGATGTTGTATGGTTTAGAAACAGTGGCCCTGGGGAAAAGACAGGAGGCAGAGCTGGATTGAGCAGAGATGAAAATGTTGAGGTTCTCTTTGGGAGTAACGAGGATGGATAGGATCAGGAATGAGCACATCAGAGGGACAGCACATGTAAGAGGTTTTGGAGACAAAGTCAGAGAGGCTAGATTGAGATGGTTTGGACATGTACAGAGGAGGGATAGTGAGTATATTGGTAGTAGGATGTTGAGGTTGGAACTACCAGGCAGAAGACCTGGAGGAAGACCAAAGAGACGATTCATGGATGTGGTGAAGGAGGACATGAAGGTCGTTGGTGTAAGAGAAGAAGATGCAAAGGATAGGATGAGATGGAGGCGGATGATTTACTGTGGCGACCCCTGAAGGGAACAGCTGAAAGGAAAAGAAGAAGAAAGAAGAAGACTGAGTTGTACTGATTGATGTGAGGTGGCACCTCCTCAAGCGTACCTCCTATTTAATATCATGTAGGTTCACATTGTGCCACCAAAATAGCTCTGACCTGCCAAGGTATGGACTCCACAAGACCTCTGAGGTGTGATAATATCTGGAGCCAAGGCAGTAACAATCCTGGAAGTTGTGAGATGGTTCCTCAAAGGGTCAAAAGGGTTTGTACCGCACATATATCTTCAATTGGATTAAGATCACACTGCTTCCATCAGCTCGAAATCTGCCCATCGTGCATCCTGTTGCAATCTCTTCCCCAGGGCAGCAGTTGACACATGCCCAAACTCTCATATGATATAAAAGAGAATGTAATTTATGAAACCAGCTACTTTCCTCTATTGTTCCTTTGTCCAATCACGATGTTCACATGCCCAGTCAAGGTGCATTCAGCAGTGTATGGGGCCAGCATCTCTGGAATGCACACCACTTGGTGCGTTTTGGTTTTCTGTCTGAATTCATGCAATTCATCACACAGCAACAAATATGAGGCAATGCCTTGTAAAAAAAAAAACTGTACAGCTTAGCCCTGAAATGGGGGTTTGACATTTGTTTGGAAGATTGGAAGATGTTGTAGTTGATGGACAGAAAACACACATACACACACACACACACACACACACACACACAGCATATGCCAGTATTATAAATTTATCTTTTTACTGGAAGGAGCAGATGTTCATATATGAAACTAGTGGGTGGTGAAGAGAAACTTTAGTTAATGTGAAAAGGTACATAGTGTTTATATATTGATGTAATTATGTTATCCTTATAAATGCCTAGTCTGGTTGCTATGACGGTAGCATTGTGATATAGTGATTAGCACATGTTCCTTGCAGCAAAAAAGGTCCAGGGTTCAAGTCCTGAACTAGTAAATGAGTTTCTGTATGGAGTTTGCATGTTCTGTCCATGCAAGCATGGGTTTCCTCCCACAGCCGAAACAGTCAGTGTGTGTGTGTGTGTGTGTGTGTGTGTGTGTTGGCCCTGCCATGGACTGGTGAGCTGTCCAGGGTGAACCCCATCCACATCCAGAGTCACCTGCAATAAGCTCAAGTCTCCCTGTGACCATAGTAGGATGAAGTGGTTGAAGAAATAAATGAATTGGTTGATATTCCTAATAATTTTTTAGAAATATGCAATTGCAAAAAAACAATAATAACTACATGTAAGAGGGAAGTGGTGACCTAGTGGTATAGGTGCTGGATCACTGATCCTAAGGTTGGAGGTTGAACCACTCGCCGCAGGTGGTCCCAACCCCCACCCCCACCCCCACCCCACAGTGCATCTAACTGGGTTATCAAAGGCCGGCCATGTCTCTCAGTGTGTATGGTGTGAGTTTCATGTAAAAGAACGATTGCTGACTTTCTGAAAGAGTAGCTGCAGATCCGTCAGTGTGTTTCCGCCCTGCGATGGCCTGGCGAGCTGTCCAGGGTGTACTTTGCCCTCGCCCGGAGTCGTCTGGAATGGGCGCCAGCCTCCCCACGACCCTAATTAGGATTTAGCGGTTACAGAAAATGAACTGATGAACTGAACTACATGTAAGAAGGAATGACTGACCAATCAAGACTGTGAAGTAGCAGGAAGAATTGATCAGGATTGTGATCGGGAAGAAATGTACTTGATAGAAGCTTATTTCATCACAGGCTGTTGCATTTGAAGAACATCTGCTTCTTTTCACCATGTAATCTATAGTTGGAATTTTATCCCAGAGATATTTAAAGGTTTTATAATCAAGTTAACTCGCAGCTATGAACTGTTCATAAATTCTGGTGACCATGAATTGGAATGATCCAGTTATTTGTTGTATGGCTGGACCTACTTGTAGCCCTAGCAGTTTCCTCTCCAAACACACCCAGCATCTATTGTGGCTGAGCCTGGAGGACTCCAGCAGGAAGAGTAGAGCAAACAGTATAGCAAATTCCTTACAAGCATTAACATCAGGAAGGGCATCCAGCGTAAAACAAATGGCAAATAAAATATGCGAATCACAAGAAAGAATGTAATACCGGATCAATCGAGGTCCGGGTTAACAACGACCGCCATCAGTGCTGTTAACCAACAGGGTGCTGGTGGAAATTGGACTCCTGTTGGTCGAAGACGTCGAAGAAGGAGAGGCGTGAGGTGTGTCCGTAGGCAGAGAGAGAAGAGGAAAGGCATGAGTCTAGGACTGAAAGTAGGGACTTTGAACGTTGTAACTACCAGGCAGAAGGCCTAGAGGAAGACCAAAGAGACGATTCATGGATGTGGTGAAGGAGGACATGAAGGTAGTTGGTGTAAGAGATGAAGATGCAGAGGATAGGGTGAGATGGAGGCAGATGATTCGCTGTGGCGACCCCTGAAGGGAAAAGCCGAAAGGAGAAGAAGAAGATATCATGTCAAAGGCTGGGGCAGTGGTGGCTTGGTGGTAGAGGGCACTGGATCAGTAGTCCTAAGGTTAGTAGTTCGAGTTTCAGTCTCCACAAGGTCGCCACTGTTGATTACTCGCTGTGGTGACTCCTGAAAAAAGTTAAAAGGCCGAAAGGAAAAGAAGATATCTGTTTTTCTTGCAGCACACCATGCTATGCTTAAACTCAGTAGAGCCTCTGCAAACAAGAGTCAATTTCACCTCTAAATATAAAGAATAATCAGCAAAGCCTCAGAAGTTGAAGTTCAGTTCATTTTCTGTAACCGCTTAATCCTAATTAGGGTCACTGGGAGGCTGGCACCCATTCCAGCCAACTTTGAGAGAGGCAGAGTACACCCTGGACAGCTCACCAGGCCATCACAGGGCAGAAACACGCTGACGGCTTTGCAGCCTTTTCTTGTCGAGAGTCAGCAATGGTTCTTTTACATGAATGAACCTTACACCATAGACAGTGAGAGACATGGCCGGCCTTTGATAATCCAGTTGGCTGCACATGGGGCGGGGGGGGACCTTGTGGAGAGTGGGACTCGAACACCCAACCTTTGGATCATCAATCCATCTCCCTATATCACTAGACCACCACTGCCCCAGAAGTTGAAGTTAGAAAGGTCTCTCTTCCTTTCGGCTTTTTTCCCTTTTACTCGGGAGTCGCCACAGCGAATCATCTGATTCGCACGTTTGATTTGGCAGAGGTTTTTTTACGTCGGATGCCCTTCCTGTCACAACCCTTTTTAGCAAGGTACAGAAACACGCTGACGACTTTGCAGCTACTCTTTACGAAAGTCAGCAATGGTTCTTTTACATGCCTCTCACCATAGACAGTGAGAGACATGGCCTGCCTTTGATAACCCAGTTAACTGTACTGGGGGACAGTGACAACCTTGTGGAGAGTGGGACTCGAACCCCCAACCTTTGGATCAGCGATCCAGCGCCCTATACCACTAGACCACCACTGCCCCTTGTTGAAGGTAGAAAGATAAGTCATCATATCCCATGGTAAAAATGTGCATCTTCATGATTAGAATAAAGGAAAGTAAGTGGCAGACCATTAAAACACTGAGGGGGTTGCGTTTTGAAATATTTTTTTTCTTTTTTTCTGGTCTCACATGAAGGTAATTACAGCCAGTGTGACTTAATTCATGTGCTATTCAGTTATGCATTTTCTCCCCAATCACACCCACTATGCATCCCAAATGAATATGTTCTAATGAATGGGGTATTTAAAACAGAACAAGGCTGATTTTACAGCTACATGTATTTTGATTTGTGTGTAAATGTAGAACATGATTTCAACCATTTACCATCCTGCTTTCACTGAAATCCATTAAAACCACGTCAATCAATCAATCTGGATGCCGTGCCAGAATTGTGGCGTAGGCGGCGGCCTTTGTCATGGCTGTATACGAAGGGCAAAAAAATTTGCCATAGAGGCCCAAAGTTCTTTGTGTAGGGGTTTTTTATTGAGACACCATCTCTAGCTAGCTGGCCGTTGACTCTAAAGAGTTCATCCGCCCTTCGATAGGTTTTGTTTTTATTCCTACTGAGTTGCTAGCCACCCTCCTTACCAAATTTGAAACCTGGTGGGGGAGCCAGTTTAGTCGCCGACCACTCGACCATGCAACAGGTTGTACTGGCTTACATGTTACCAGTAGCAGGGCAACACCTGACATGACGAGATGTGTATAACACTAATAATGAACAATGATGTCGAATATTCATTCACTTTCTATAACTGCTTAATCCTAATCAGGGTTGCAGCGAGGCTGGTGTCCATCTCAGCCAACTCCGGGCAAGGGCAGAGTACACCCTGGACTGCTCGCCAGGCCATAGCAGGGCAGAAACACGCTGATGGCTAAGCAGCTACTCTTGTCGAAAGTCAGCAATGGTTCTTTTACATGAACCTCACACCATAGACAGTGAGAGACATAACCGGTCTTTGATAACCCAATTGGCTGCACTGGGGGAAATAAGAAATTTTGCCTACTGCCCGAGTTGTGCTTCAAGTGTGTATATCTGCATGTTTAATGTGTGGAGAAACTTTAATAAAAATCTTTTTTATACACTGCAAAAAATTGCTATCGAATCAATATTTAAAAGTCTTATCTCCAGCCAAAAATATTTTTTGATCTTGTTTCATGAATAAATAAAGTGGGGGCGGTGTGTAGTGGTTAGGATGCTAGGCTTATGATCAGGAGGTTGTGTGTTTGAAACCCATTTAGACCACCACTGACCGAACAAGAACCGACAAGATTGCCTGAGGGACATGGCCTTCTCCAAATCGACAAAACATATGTGGACATATTCAACAAACTCCCATCACCCCCCTCCAGGATCCTGTAGAGCGTATAGAGTTGGTCGAGAGTACCGTGGCCAGAATGAAACCACATTGTTCCTCCTGAATCCGCGGTTCAACCATTGGTCGGATCCTCCTCTCCAGCACCCCTGCATAGACTTTCCCAGGTAGGCTGAGGAGTGAGATTTCATGATCATTGGAATACACCCTCCAGTCCCCCTTTTTAAAAAAAGGGGACCACCACCTCGGTTCGCCAATCCAATCCAGCGGTTCGGCCCCTGATGACCATGCAGTGTTGCAGATACCTGTCAACCAACACAGTCCTACAACAACCAGAGCCCTGAGTTCTTCAGAGCAGATCTCATCCACACACCCCCCCCCAAGCCCAATCACAGAGGAGTTGTTTGATTACCTCAGTGACCTCAGCTTCAGTGATGGGTGGACCCCCACCCAAACCCCCAGGGTCTTCCTCCTCCACAGAGGGTGTGTTGGTGGGATTGAGGAGGTCCTTGAAGTATTCCTTTTACCTCCTGACAATATCCCCAGTCGAGGTGAGCAACTCCCCACTTCCACTGTTAACAGTATTTGTGGAGAACTGCTTCCCCCTCCTGAGGCGTCGGATGGTGGTCCAGAACCTTTGTGAGGCCGACCGATAATCACTTTCCGGGCCCTCACCGAACTTCTCCCACGCCCAAAATCTTGCATCGGCGTCAACTCAGGCTGCAGCACGTTTTGGCCTGCCAGTATCTGTCTGCTGCCTACGGAGTTCCACAGATCAATAAGATCTGATAGGTTTCCTTTTTCAGCTGGACGGCCCTCTTCACCTTGGATGTCCACCACATTGTAGCACCCACTGTAGAACATTACAGAAGGTTAGACTCAAGTATTAAGTGTGCAGTACTGACACAAGGGAGAAAAATGTGAGGGAGGTGATCTCCTTTTCTCACAACATTTGAAGGATTTTCTATAAATCATCAATGCTGATATCGCTTGCTACAAGACCATGGACTTCTACTATCTCTTTACCTCTGGCAGTGTTCATGAGCTCAGAGATAAGGCCTTGCAGGACAATGTACAACTGATTTTGCAAAGGTAAATGCTGTTTTTCTGTAGCTGCTTAGGAAAACTTCAGCTTGTGTCCATGTTAGCATTTGCTGTAGGCTGACTGTGCTGTTGTTATGCAAACTGCGTGCTTGGCATTCAGATCTTGTTTAGCATTTGCTGTTTTGTTCTCACTGTTGTGGTTGTTAGGGAAATATTCAAGTAGCATGCAGCTACTCTGTCTTCCTGTTGTAAGCAAATTTTCTTGTCATTGGCCTTACCTATGGCCGTACCAACGGGGTTTATGGAGGTTTTTATGATCACCCATAATGCATTACATGACGTTCTGATTTGAATATGAAACGCATTAAATATTACAAAATTTTAATGTCAAATCTCAATGTCAAATGTAATGCTTTCTTAAGCCTTCTGGAAGAAATCTGTCTGTAGAAATAATGTTGTATTCCTTGGTGTAGCAATCAAAGCAGGTGGGCAAAATAGGGGGAACTAATCAATGTTATTGCCAGTTTCAATTGTGTGTTGTGGGTAGTAGCTGCCAGGTGAGACGCCAGAGAATATAGACAATGAAACCAAATCTGCACTGATCATTATGACTTTGACTGTGTGAATGAAATTCAGTATACCTTTAACTCGATTTTACGATGCTAAATGTTGTACAGCATGAGCTTAAAAGTAAACTGGGTCAAATAAATGTCAATCGTCTTCTCATAAATAAATGAAACTTTCCAGTTATTTTATTCCGCGTATTTTTAGTTTACAAGCTAGTTATGTTTTTCATAGAACAATAACTGAATGTTGCTAGCAACATAATTTCTAATTCCCCCACCAAGATCTGACAGTCTGGAAAGAAGGAATGATGGACTTTGACACTTACACAGCAATTCATCACAAACAATCACTACTAATAAATACATCCATGCCAATGTCGCTGGCATCTGCACCAATCCTTTGACATGAGCAATTCAATTTCTGAAATAAGAGTGACATAATTTGCTTGCAATTTTATGGAAAAGCACAGTCGTTCTTATTCCCATGCTCTTTGTTTACTTGGGTCAAATGGAAATAGTACAAGGTGCAGCATTGTGAATTACTGTGAAAATTATAATGGTAGCAAAAATATGATTATGAGTACAGAAAGAAAAACATTTTGAGTGAGTATCATCTCCACGTCACGTAAGATTATGTTTATTTTATTGATCCAAGTTTTTAAAAAATGTATAAAAAAATGTTATGTACATCTATCCAGGGATCCCTCGCTATTTCGCGTTTCAAGTCATGCGGCCTCAGTGCATCGCGTTTTGTTTTTTAATACAATATTCATCGAACTAAAAAAATAAGGAAATTAAGGAAGAATAGGGGGAAAGTTAAGGAAAATGCCACAAAACAAGGCCAATTATGCAAAGAAACCCCCAAACAAACAAAAACAAGAAACAACCCACAACCCCCCGACAAAACTACATACATTTTTATGTGAGGTGTGCATCTGAGTGCGTACTCGCACATCTGCATCTTTATGTGTGTGTATTTATATTTTATTTACATCTTATGCATTACCTTTGAATTTGTAATTGTTATTATTAGAATTTATAGCGTTGAATATGTATTTATTGATATTATATGCACATACATGTACGTAAACGTCAGTCGGGGTAGGTTAGTCCTACTTAACGGAATTCGGCGGTCTCAGTCCCAATTATCTGCGGGAAGTGAGGGATCCCTGTATATCATCATGTAATATGTGATGACTTTGAATAAGTTTCCATAAGTTGATTGTGAATCATTAAAATCACCGTGCATTGTGTTTCAGAGAGATTTATCCAGAACAGGTTTATATACACTTGTGGTTCTCTCTCTTGGGACAATACACAAGACCAGGCATTTTGGTTTAGGATTAGAACATAATCAAGGCTTGATCCTATTTATATGTACAGTAGCCTAATTTATATGTTTCTGTTTTGTTCCCATTGAATTAATTATTTATCAGGCTTGTTCACAACACTGTGATATAAAACATTTGGGGGTTTTTTTCTGTTTAGCAAAGTACATTTACAGCATTTACACTTTTATCCACAGCAGCTTACAAAAGTACTTAAAAGTCACTATTGGTGAATGTGTTCTTATAGTGGTTCATCAGAACACAGACTATGTATACCATCAGTCAAACTCAGTGGGTAGGCATTGTGTGTGCTGGGTTTGTGTGTGTGTATGACATAGTGCTAATCTATGTACTACTGACAAAGATGGGCTTTCAGTCATCGTTTGATGATACCCAGTGAGTCAGCTGTACAGACATTCAGAGGAAATTCCTTCCACCACCTTGTTGTCTGAACAGAGACGAGTTAAGGTGCATTTTTCTCTTGTCCCTTGGTAGAAGGACAGACCAGTTTAGCAGTAGTAGAGGACCTGAGAGAATGAGGTGCAGTGCAGGGTATGATAAGTGCTTTCAGTTAGAAGAGTGCAGGTTCATGTTTGGCTTTGTAGGCAAGCGTTCGTGTTTTAAATCTAATATGAACAAGTACAGGAAGGAAATGGAGGGATTGGACACTGGAGTACTGTGGCAAAATTTGTGAAGGTTGAACACTAGCCGTGCATCTGCATTCTGGATCAGTTGCAGTGATTGAATCGCGCTCAAAGATAGACCTGTCTGGAGTGAGTTGCAGTAGTCTAATACTGAGCTAAAAATGGACTGAACAAGTATTTGAATTGCCTTAGTGAAAAGAAATAGAGGAATCCTTGGGATGTTAAAGAGGACAAATCAACATAATCGAGAAAGATTAGTGATATGAGAGAAGCAGGACAGGTAATTGTCCATCATTACTGCAAGACTTCGTGCAGTGATCACAGAGTTGTCCCGAGAGATTGCAATATCTTGATGTAAGGATGAGTCAGCTGGGATAAACAGCAATTTAATCTGGCTGGAATTTAAGCTTCAGCTGGTGAGCTGCCATCCATGAGGAGATACTTGCCAGACATGCAGAGATCTGGGCAGAAACATCAGTGCCTGTGGGAGGAAAAGAGAGAACAAGTTGAGTGTCATCTGCATAGCAGTGGTATGAGAACCCATGTGAGGAAATGACATTGCAAGGGGACCTGGTACAAAGAAAGAACAGAAGTAGATCAAGCACTGAAACTTGGGGAATGCCAGTGGAACACCAGCATAGAGAAGATGTAGAGCTCCTACATGTAACTTGATATGAACAACCTTCCAAGTAGGAAGAAAACCAGTGCCATGCTGAGCCAGAAATACCAAGACTCCTGAGGATGAGCAAGCAAATCTTGGGGTTGACCGTGTCAAATACTGCAGGAAAGTTGAGGATGATGAGGACTGATGAGATCTCGGCTGGTGTTGCACCATGTAGCTTCTCTTGACAACCAAGAGTGCAGTCTCTGTGGAATGTGCTGCTTTGGAGTCAGGTTGATTAGGGTCAAGAACGTTATTCTGCAAAATATAGAAAGGCATTTTGGTTATAAATAGTGAGTGCAAGAATTTTAGAAAAGAAAGAAAGAAGTGATACCAGTCTGTAGTTGCTGATGTCTGATGGATCAAGAGAGGGTTTCTTTAAGATGGGTAGAACCCTGGGTCTTTTTAATGCTGTTGGTACATGACCAGAGGATATGGAGTTATTAATGGCAATGAAGTTAAAGGGGAGAAGGTCTTGAGAGATAGCCTGGAGTATTGTGGAAGAGATTGGATCCAGTGAGCAGGTGGTGGGATTGCATGACTTGCTGGATGTTTTCAGTTGTGAGATTGCAAAACTGTATAAGGGAAAGGGATGTGGAATCTATGCAGTGTAGTATAGGAGTTGAGGTGGGAGTGAATGTCTAAAAGATTTGTTTAATCTTCACAACAAAAGAAGTCAGCAAAGTCTTCAGTGGTCAGGGAGTACGGGGCAGGTGGAGCAGATGGAATGAGTAATTCAAAATTCTTGCTCTGCAGTGTCTAACTTTTTCTCGTATAAGTTTTTAGCAGAAGTCACATCAGATGAAAATGTGGATAGGAGAGCGTGGTAGGAAGCCAGATCTGATTCAAGTTGAGATTACTTCCATTTCCTTTCAACCGCTCTGAGTTGTCTACAATTGCTTCGCAGCATCTCCAAGAAACAAGGAGCAGGAAATCTTCTTGGGCTTTATAGAGAGTGGACAGGAGAGTTCCATAGATGCAGAGATTAAAGAGAGGAAAGGTTCAGTAGCAGATTCAAATGGTCGGGAAGGAAAGCAGACTGGGTTAGAAATATTAGATAAAGTACAGGAAGCAAATGATGAAGGAGATACAGTGTGAAGGTTTTGGTCAGTGGGAGAAGAAAACTGAGAGCTGGTGGTAGAATAGGTAAGGTGATAGTACAGGAATCCAAGTGGTGGTCAGAGATGTGAAGTGGGGTGGAAGTACAGTAATGCCCAATGCTCTAAACAAATATCTAGGAGATTCCCTCCTTTGTGTGTGGGAGAGCAGTCGTTAAAAGTTAATTAAAAGGAATAAAGAAGGGGAAAGGCAGGGGGACTGGAGTCTGTCAAAGGGTAGGTTGAAGTCTCTCAGAAGAGTGAGAGAGGTGTCCATTCCTTCTAAAACACGCCCTAGGGTATTTTTACAAATTCAAGAAATGTTGGTGTAGTCTAAAACAAATGAAATAAGTTTAGATATGTTCAATTTTACTTGGACATGTATATTGATGTACAAATAAGTCAACTGACAACTTAAACAGAAATATGGTGCATTGCCATTTCATAGTGTTTGATTTACAATAGCCCTCAGAAGTGGTTCTTCAATACGAAATTCCCAAGTTTGGCATCATGCTGCCCAAAACAGGCAAGTCATGAGCAAAGCACAGACAGGGTGGGAGATGAAAATGTTTTGACTTATCCACATGAGAAAATTAAGCCCTAAGTGTATTATTCTGTAATACTGGGATCCCTCACTACTTTGCACTTCAATTCATGCAGCTTCAGTGGATCGGGGTTTTTTTTGTTGTTGTTGTTGTTTTTTGTTTTTTTAAATATTCATCGAATTAAAAAATAAGGAAATTGAGGAAGAATGGGGGGGGAAGTTAATGAAAATGCCACAAAACAAGGCCAATTATGCAAAAAAAAAAAAAAAAAAAAAAAAAAAAAACCCACAGAAACCCTCAACAA
This sequence comes from Plotosus lineatus, assembly GCA_024760905.1. NCBI lineage: Eukaryota > Metazoa > Chordata > Actinopteri > Siluriformes > Plotosidae > Plotosus > Plotosus lineatus. The sequence goes on from CM045739.1 coordinate 36,144,069, forward strand.
ACAAACAAACAAAAAACAACCCAAAACCTCCTATTACTAGTTACATTTTTGTGAAGTGCACATCTGAGTGTGTGTGTGCGTGCAAATCTGTATGTGTGTGTATTTATATTTTATTTACATCTTATGCATAATTATTTTATGTTTAATTAATATTATAAGCATTTATAGCATTGAATAAGTATTTATTGGTATTATATACAGACGCTCCCCGACTTGCATTCATCCATTTTACGTTTTTTCGATTTTATGTTTTTTGGGGGTTTTTTTCCAAAAAAAAAAGTCAAATTTTGAGTTTAGACATACCTACGTAGTACGCTGACGTAATGACACAATGATGCTGTGTCCATTGTTTACAAACGACAGGGTGAACGTGCCCCTCCTTCTTCCCAGTTCAATTATATATATATATATATATATATATATATATATATATATATATATATATATATATATATATATATATATATATATATATATATATACATACAGTATTCCCTTGACTATTCGTGGTTTTGCATCCACGGTTTGAGTATTTGCTGACTGCCGATATACATCTCTGTGATCTTTGTGTTTACACTGTTTTGCGGACTTTTGTAACCCGAAGCAAATATGCTTGGTCAGAAGCGTAAGCCTACTAGCATGGCTGCAAGTCTCATACACAGAGATAAATTAACTATCTGCTCGGATCGGCGCAATCTACTATGCATACTCAGTTAAGCAAAGAGAGTTGTATAATGAATGAAAACCCGATTCCAGGAAAGAGAACTCTTCGCTCTGCTGGTGATTCACATCAGTGAAGGCTGTGTTCTAAACGACTTCAACGGCATCCTTGCTCACTTGAAAGACCGGAAGTCCGTATAACCCACAGCAAGTACACTACTTTCGTTATTGAGCGCCTCACATATTGTAAGCATGATTGGCTGTTTTAAGCTTCATGTAAAGTGACTTGGTATAAATAAGTGACTTATTTGAAATGAATGTTGATATTATTTGATATTATTTCACAATGTTATGTTTATAATAATTGATTTATGGGTGTTTTATGAGATACGGTAATGGTATTTATGGATGTATAGTACAGTGGGTAGTGGTCATCTAGTGGTTAGGGCACAGGATTGCTGATCCTATGGTTGGGGCTTCGAATCCCCACAAGGTTGTCACTGTCCCCCCCAGTGCAGCTAACTGGGTTATCAAAGACAGGCCATGTCTCTCACTGTCTATGGTGAGAGGCATGTAAAAGAACCATTGCTGACTTTCGTAAAGAGTAGGCTGAAAAGCCGTCAGCGTGTTTCTACAACCTGGAGAGGGATGGGCTCCGCCAGGCCAAATCAGTCCGAGTCTCGCCATGAAGGCGCCCCAACGACATCCTCAGATGTTAAGGGTAATTGAAGTAAGTACAGTATGAGCGTCATACGTCACACGTCATACGTCACTGTAACAACTTACGTACACTTTCAACTTACGTTCGGCTGTCCGGAACCAATTAAAAACGTAAGTTGGGGAGCGTCTGTACACATATACATGTACGTATATATCAGTCGGGGGGGTCGATCCTACTTCGTGGAATTCGGTGGTCGCGGGGGAATCTCGGTCCCAATTAACTGTGGAAAGTGAGGGATCCCTTTATTTGTTGTAACACTGACAGTTTCTGACAACCATGTTCTTTACTGCATCTATAGTTTCTTGAAACTTTTGAGTACACACTCCGTCACCATTCCAAAGAAAGTCACTACTGTAGTTGTTTTTTTTCATCACCTGCATGAATTTTTATTTTTAATTTTAAGTGTTTTTGGGCAGTAGCTCCAAAATAATGTGACGTGATGATTAATGTGATACAGAGGCGATAGAGAAGGCTGTTTGAAATTGGACTAGCTCTAGGAGTGATAGAGCTGAAATATCATGAACTAGTAAATTGGACATAAACCTTTGACACATCGGTTAACACGAATCGCTGCAGGTGCCAGTTCTGAGGCTGCCATAGTCATTCATGGCACAAATGCAGCGACCCATAGCACCGTGTCTTCCACTCTCACCATCGATCATTTACCAACCTTATCTATTAAATTTACATGACAATAGTGACCACACCAGCTATCAGAAAAAGGACACTGAAGGCCTGTGCAAGAATGAACAGGTGACGTCCATCTTTAAATGAAGTCTCAATGTCCATAATAAATGTCTTATACTTAGCAAAACAATGCACTGGAATACTGGCAATGTTCTCTCAATTGATATTCTGGCCATGTTTGAACACCTAATGTATGAGTCAAGGTCTAGACCTCTTGATAGCTCATTTGCCTTGCCCTGTACTCTGATTTGGACTCAGAGTAGTCCACAGCAAATCAGCATCTTAATTAAACTGACATTTAATTAAACGAGCTATGCTGTTTACATTTTCTCTTCTCTACTTAAGATCCAAAGACCAAATTTAAAGAAGATGGATGGTGGTGTGTAGCTAAACAGATGAATGCAAATCACTGGCCTATTCCTTCCCTAAGTGCTCTGTATTAAATGGCACCGTAAGTTATTCAGGTCGAGAGAACTGATATTGCTGCATTTCTTAGTCATACATGAAGATCAGTCATATCAAAAAAGTAGTATTTTACTGATGTTAAGATATCAGTATTATACTCAGTTCCGGAATTTTACTTTTCATTTTGGACATCAGTTGAGAAACAAAGTATGATTCTCCTTCAATTCATGTTCTTTCCACTTTTTGTGCATGCTCTTCACTAAATGGACATCTGTCTGAAGTTTATTTCCTTTCAGTGCACTGTGATGCAATATTTCACCCTCCTCCCAAAAAAAAAAAAAAATTAAAAAATTAAAAACCTTAAAAATTTGGCCAGAACAAACAGTTCAGAGGGGAAACCTAAGCATGCACCGACCTTGTGATTTGACATTCTGACCTCATCTAATATAGCTGATTAACACATCTCTGCCCATCACAACCTTAATGGGTAAATGAAAAAGTGGAAAAGGCATAATACAGGGATCCCCCCTGTGACCACTGATTTCCATCTCACCCTATCCTCTTCATCTTTTTCTCTTACACCCACTGCCTTCATGTCCTCCTTCACCACATCCATGAATCATCTCTTTGGTCTTCCTCTGGGCCTTCTGCCTGGTAATTCCAACCTCAACATCCTACTACCAATATACTCACTATTCCTCCTCTGTACATGTCCAAACCATCTCAATCTAGCCTCTCTGACTTTGTCTCCAAAACATCTTACATGTGATGTCCCTCTGATGGGCTCATTCCTGATCCTATCCATCCTCGTTACTCCCAAAGAGAACTTCAACATTTTCATCTCTGCTACCTCCAGCTCTGCCTCCTGTCTTTTCCCCAGGGCCACTGTTTCTAAACCATACAGCATCGCTGGCCTCAACACCATCTTGTACACTTTTCCTTTCATTTTAGCCAATACCTTCCTATCACACATTACACCGGACACTTTTCTCCAACCATTCCAACCAGCCTGCACACGCTTCTTCACCTCTTCTCCACACTCTCCATTGCTCTGGATTGTTGAGCCTAAGTACTTAAAATCGTCCACCTTCCTTATCTCTGCTCCTTGTAACCTCACCGTTCCTGTTGGGTTCTTGGCATTCATACACGTGTATTCTGTCTTACTGAGGCTAACTTTCATTCCCCTCCTTTCCAGGGCATACCTCCACCTCTCTCGGTTTTCCTGCACTTGTGCTCTGCTCTCACTACAGATCACAATGTCATCTGCAAACATCATAGTCCATGGAGATTCTTGTCTAACCTCGTCTGTCAGCCTGTCCATCACCATAGCAAACAAGAAGGGGCTCAGAGCTCACCCTTGATGCAGTCCCACCTCCACCGTGAACCCTTCTGTCACACCGACAGCACACCTCACCACTGTCTTACATCTCTCATACATGTCCTGCACCACTCTAACATACTTCTCTGCCACTCCAGACTTTCTCATGCAATACCACAGTTCCTCTCTCTGAACCCTGTCATATGCTTTCTCCAGATGCACAAAGGCACAATGCAGCTCCTTCTGACCTTCTCTGTACTTCTCTATTAACATCCTCAAGGCAAACACTGCGTCTGTGGTGCTCTTTCTTGGCATGAAACCAAACTGTTGTTCACAAATGCTGACCTCTGCACTTAGTCTTGCTTCTACTATTCTTTCCCATAACTTCATCATATGGCTCATTAACGTTATCCCTCTGTAGTTGCCACAACTCTGCACATCTCCCTTGTTCTTAAAAATGAGCACCAGCACACTTCCCCTCCATTCCTCTGGCATCCTCTCACTCTCTAAGACCTTGTTGAATGTTCTTGTCAGGGAATCTACTGCTTCCTCTCCTAGACACTTCCATACCTCCACCGGTATGTCATCAGGGCCAACTGCCTTTCCATTCTTCATCCTCTTCAATGCCCTCCTCACTTCACCCTTACTAATCTTTGCTACTTCCTGGTCCTCAATAGTCACCTCTTCTACTCTTTTTTTCTCTCTCATTTTCCTCATTCATCAGCTCTTCAAAGTACTCTTTCCATCTTCCCAGCACTGACTGACTGACTGACATATAAGTACATGAATATATGTATATAATATCAATAAATACATATTCAATGCTATAAATGCTTATAATAACAATTAAACATTCAAAAATAACACATAAGATTTAAATAAAATATAAATACACACATATACAGATGTGCACCTCACATAAAAAATGTAAGTAGTTTTGCTGGTTTGTTTTTTGGTTTTATCTGTTTGTTTGTTTGTTTGTTTGTTTGTTTGTTTGTTTGTTTGTTTTTGCATAATTGGCCTTGTTTTGCGGCATTTACCTTAACTTTCCCCTATTTATCCTCTTTTTTTTTTTTACTTTTCGATAAATATTTTTGAAAAACCCATGATGAACTGAAGCCGCATAAAAAACTGAAGCACAAAGTAGCGAAGGATCACTGTATCTCCCCTTTAAGATCTTAAACGTCTCATTGGTCATTATATTTATACAGTCTGCCCTCTACTTACGAAATTAATCCGTTCCAGTGCCTTTTTCATAACCTGGACTTTTCGTAAGTAGAGGCGCATTTTACATGTAAAACGCGTGATTCGTTCCAAGGCTCTCAAGACTACCCCATAAACCCTTTAAAAATGGATAAAAGTACACCAATTTTGTATGAAATATGTGTTAAAAGTAAAAAAAAAAAAAAAAATTTACCTTTTTAAATCTCTCAAACCACCCATGCGACACTTTAAAGTCCGGGGGTTGCTGGTCTGAAGAACCCTCACCCCCACCCCACCCTCCTTCACGAGGTCCTTAAAAATGGCGGTTGTTTTTTCTGAAATAATTGCCTCAGTAACTGTTTCTCCACTTTTCAGGTCTCCTGCTTCAATATCGTCCCGATTGAAGAGGGTTTTCGGCCAGAGACCTTTGCGATTTCTTTCAACCGCATCCCACTTTCGTATTTTTTTATTATCTCCTGCTTCACTTTTTTAATTAATTAATCTTTGATTAATAACGAAGCCCGCTTCTTCTTTTTTCGGTGTCACCGGGAATCACTTTCTTGGAGTTCATGATGGATAAGAAAATATAACACTGCAATGATCACTCTCAAAAAACTCATGAGCCAACAGTCCTGTTCAACTCTCCTTCATGAACAAACAGGAAGTGACAAACAGGAAGTGACAAATTTGAAGTATGGGTATAGGAATGGATACAGTCCAGCTCCCTCCTGGCTAATGGGAGGCCAGTGGGACGGGACAGCCAATGAGAGAGCAACTCGCCCATTGTTTGAATATTTGAATGGCGCATTTAAATGTTTGAATGGCGCGTTTGGTGCTTTTCATAAGAAGAGGTTGTTTTGTATACAGAGGACGAAAATTTTGGAAAATGTTTTTTGTAACCTGGATTTTTTGTTTTCAGAAGTTTTCGTAAGTAGAGGGTCGACTGTATTTAAATTATTCTCATATTGGGATGCACAAATTGCAAAACTGATGAAGTAAATGGAGAATTGGGAAAGAATGTAACCTATTATATCACAGAAATCTGAAAATAGCAATAGCACCAAGAAAGTGCAAACCTCCACCAAGCCCAGCATATCCCTCATCTGAACTAAAAGTTCAAAATCATTGCATCTGACTATATTAAAAGTATTTACATATGCTATTTAAACTGTGGAATTTTTACTTTAATGCAGAAGAGAAATATGCTGCCTTCTTCACAGTTCAAACATTAAGCGTGTTATCATGATGCGTGTTTAAATAAACACAAATCTCACCCAATGCACATGATTTTACATTCGTTTCGTCTGTCAAAAACATGTTTCAAAATGTTTTATTAAACAAAAAACTAATATTGTGAAAACAATATCAATAAGAAATAATGAATTCAGTGATTGAGTGATTAACTCTCCATTTTAAAAATAATTGCAAACAGGCCATTATTATCTTTGAGAACTACCAATGTTTGTGTAACAGTATTCCATTTACTGCAACATTTTTTTAGCAGTGATATCTATTCATGGTAATATATTTCAATATATAATATATTTATTGTACTAAATTATTGTACCAATAAATTTCATATATTAGTTAGGTTCATTTTCTGTAACCACTTAATCCTAATTGGGGTCACGGGGAGGCTAGCACCCATTCCAGCCGACTCCGGGCGAGGGCCGAGTACACCCTGGACATCGCAGGGCAGAAACATGCTGACGGCTTTGCAACTACTCTTTACAAAAGTCAGCAGTGATTCTTTTACATGAACCTCTCACCATAGACAGTGAGAGACATGGCCAGTCTTTGTTAACCCCCAACCTTAAGATCAGTGATCCAGCACCCTATACCACTAGGCCACCACTGCCCTTCATACATTGGTATTTTGGTTAATTATGTAGATCTGAGCCATAAAATGTAATAATTCAAAGGCAATTCAAGGTCTCAATAATTTATAGTTTGCGATACCAACAAAATATTACTAAGGATGGGATTTCCTTTCGGCTTTCTCCCTTTATCAGGGGTCGCCACAGCGAATGATTCGAATATTTGATTTGGCATAGGTTTTTACGTCGGATGCCCTTCCTGACACAACCATTTAGCAAGGGACAGAAACACGCTGATGGCTTTGCAGCTCCTCTTTACGAAAGTCAGCAATGGTTCTTTTACATGAACCTCTCACCATAGACAGTCAGAGACATGGCCGGCCTTTGATAACCCAGTTAGCTGCACTGGGGGAGACAGTGACAACCTTGTAGAGAGTGGGACTCGAGCCCCCAACCTTAGGATCAGTGATCCAACACCCTATGCCAACATGCCACCACTGCCCCACTCAAGATATTACTAAGGAAACAAGGTAAAAGGGTGATGGGAAAATATATAAACTCAAGCCGACTGAACTTGTAAAGTTAAGTAAATCTTTTGCTTTTTAGAAGAAATGGTGGAGAATGTAATGAGGAAGGCAAAGAAGAACCCAAATATAACAATTTTCCAATAGCACGGCTTAATTCTTGAGGTTTCCGAGTGTCAACCAGTTGATGGAATTTCCATAACAACAACTTATTTGAAAGGTTTGCAAAAATGGTTTGCTGAGAACATACCTTTGGCAAATATTATAAGGCTGATCGGTGATGCTTGCTGGCTGTTTTGTAGCTAGTTCTCCAAAAACCTTCAGTAACGTTTGATGATTTTTTTTTAATTCCATCCAGTGCCAAAATCGCTTCCATAATCCATACAGTGAATGTTTTCCAAGTGAAATTAAGCCAGAATTAAACCTGAGAAATACAAACCTTCTACAATGAGATTTCCTTTCGGCTTTTTCCCTTTTTCAGGGGTCGCCACAGCGAATGATTCACACGTTTGATTTGGAATAGGTTTTTTTTTTTTACGTCGGATGCCCTTCCTGACACAACCCTTTAGCAAGGGACAGAAACACGCTGACGGCTTTGCAGCTACTCTTTACGAACGTCAGCAATGGTTCCTTTACATGAACCTCACACCATAGACAGTGAGAGACATGGCCCGCTTTGATAACCCAGTTAGCTGCACTGGGGGGACAGTGACAACCTTGTGGAGAGTTGGACTCGAACCCACAACCTTAGGATCAGCGATCCAGCACACTATACCACTAGGCCATCACTGCCCACTAAAAGACTTCTACAATAGGAAAAAGCACAGTACAGACGCTCCCCAACTTACGTTTTTGTTAGGTTATGGATGGCCGAACGTAAGGTGAAAAAAAAAAAAAAAACGTAAGTTGTTACTGTATGTTCCAATGACTATGACGTTCATACTGTACTATACATCCATAAATACCATTACCGTATCCCATTAAACACCCCTAAATCAATTATTATAAACATAACATTGTAAAATAATATTGTGTACCATAAACAGCTACTGCTACTAACTCAGCTGACGTCTTCAGCCGGGGACCACCCGTCAACGAGTGTTTTGACCCTTTAAACCCGGGACACTCTCAGGGTGGCAGGTCCACAGTGATGACGTCTCACCACTACGTGTCAGCTGATAGCTTCCAGCTTTTCTCCTCTCTCTTCAGCCACAGCCAGCTCGATGATCTTTCAGCTGCTTGGCATACTGCTTTTATAGTTTTCTTCCTGTCCCTGCCCTTGACACCTAGGCTTCCTAATGTTCTCCATAAGGACTGTGCAGCGAATCCTCTAGCTCCTACTTCTACAGGAAAAAGCCAACACTTCCAACCGCGTTGCTGGCACTGTTCAATCAACTCAGCGTACTTGGCTTTCTTGCGCTCGAACTCTTCCTCACATCTTGTTTCCCAGGATACCGTGAGTTGACGATTACAATCCTCTTGTTCTTTGTGCACCAAATGATGATATCAAGCCTCAGAGTAGTCTGGACTACCATCTGGAAAGACCAGCCTCTGGCCCAGGTCAACTATCATTTCCCACTGCTCTGACTCGTCAAACACTGATGATGTTGGTTGAGCCACTATAGTTTCCCTAGCCTCCATCTCTTTGACGGAGTTGATACATTTTCTTGTTTTTTTGGGGCTCCTCTTCTTTCTCCTTTCTCTGTCTAACGTCTCAGCCAGTTCCCGTAGAACTTTGCCATGTCTCCATCTATAGCGGCCTTGATTCAATGCTACATTGCAAGATACCAGCACATGCTCCAATGTTCCTACTTTGCCAGAGAGTACGCACTTTGGGTCTTCTCTTAAGCCCCACCTATGCAAGTTCGCCGGAGATGGCAGGAGGTCATACACCAATCTCAGTAGGAAACTCAGTCTGAACGGCTCGTATTGCCAAATCTCCGCCCATGTAAGCTTCCTTTCAGTAGTTGTCCATCTTGTCCAAGCACCCTACAGTACCAATTCAGCTGCTCTTGTTTTGCGTGACTCCTCTTCATTCAACGTTACTTCATCTTGGACCATTTTCCTCTTCTCACTGCCTGATGCAGCGGACCATCATGGGTTGCTAGTAGTTCTGAGGCCCTGCCATCCAACTGCTGTTGTGCCAGTTATATCTTTTAGTTTAAGCCTACTTTCTGCCTGGTTTACCGCCTGGCTGGCTGACCACTTTCTTCCTGTATGGGTTTCTATGGCTGCCCTCCTAATCATCTCATCCTTGGAGTTCTTCAGAGTCATCACCAGTCTTGATTTTGATACCTTGTATTCTTCCACCACTGATCAGACTGGAAGTTGCAGTTGATTTGTTCTTCCATACAGACCCATGCTTGGAAAACTTGGTGGTACACCCAGCCATCTTCGCAGATGTCTGTTAATGGTCCTTTCCCATCCTTCCACTGTTGAACTGGCTATTTCATAGAGCATGAGCGGCCACAATAGTCTTGGTAATAGTCCATGCTGATACAGCCAAACCTTAAACTTGCCTGGCAACCCTATCTGTTCTATTAGCTTTAGGTTCTCAAGGAGCTGACTTTTGACCTGAGCCGTGTTGTTCTTGTCTTTCAGGCTTGCATCGTACCACTTCCCCAGACACTTGACTGGGTTATCCACAATGGATGGGATGATTTCACCTTGTACTTGAGTGAATCTTACCCACCCCCTCCTGATAACAAGGCTCCTCGATTTCTTGGCCTTTAAATTCATCCTTGCCCAAGAAACAACTTCTTCTAGTGCTGCCAATATCCACCTGGCTTGTGCAGGGGTTGTACAAGCCAGGTGGATATTGGCAGCACTAGAATATATCAAATAATATCAACATTAATTTCAAATAAATTAAATTCAAGCAAAATCATTTCAAATAGCTAAATTTTAATCAAATTCACTCATCAAATATCAAATACAGTATAAAATATAACCTTTAACATGCTCTGTGATGCGATCTTTCTGCTTGTAAATGGTCCCGATGGTCGACAGAGCCATTTGGAAGAAAAGTACAACATTCACGTGTTTTTCACCAGCATCAATTTTCTTGAAAATAGCCATCTTTGTGTCTAACGAGATGGCTTGCTGCTTTTTCTGATTACCACTATCACTAGTAGGCTTACACTTCTGACCAACCATATTTGCTTAGGGTTACAAAAGTCCGCAAAACAGTGTAAACACAAAGATAACAGAGACAATGTCTTAACACAAGGGTAACACGCGGTGATCTGGGAAGAAGGAGGGGCACGTTCAGTCTGTCATTTCTAAACAATGGACGCAGCGTCATGCAGAAGTAGCGTATTACTTAAGCGTACTAAGTAGGTACATCTCGTACTACAGAGAGCATGCTAAACTAAAAATTTGACATTTTTGTTTTGTTTTTTTAAAAACGTAAAATCGAAAAATACGTAAAACAAATGAGCATAAGTTGGGGAGCGTCTGTAATGTTATTTTCAGAGCTCAAGAAGTCTGAATTGTGGTGCTTCTGAGCATTTTGAAGGCAGTTTGCCATGAGAAATAATATATTACTTAAAGGAGCATTAAATAAGCAAATTAAGGTTTTTTTTTATAAGAGAAAGTCAACCTCCGGCCTTTATAAACTGACAGATGCACATATGTGGTCCATTTTTCCATGGCTGTATATTGAACCATACATAACCATACCGTGCATGGGATATTTCATATTATAATAAAATATAATTTATACGTTAAAGTTCTAATGTTATTATCCATTCAAAAAACACTTTGAAGAGCAGCAGTAGCAGTAGCAGTGGTACTAATCTTTAAAGGAAGTATGCTCTGGAGGTTTCAATTCCCAGCACATAATAAATCAATGACTTTTAGTTAGATGTTATATTTTAAGTGTTTTATGTGCTAGGAGATTACACTTTTTTCAATTGAAATTTCTACTTTGCTTCAGTACTGTGAGCAAAGAGAGGTGAGTGGTTGTGCATTTGTATTGCACCTTTGACTGCTGGGAAAGGAGAATATAAATCAGGCAGAGCTGAGAGCAAGAGCAACAGCACCCATTATGATTCGCTCTCCGTCAACTGGATGTTTTTCTACTTTACATCATCAAACATGGGAGCAAATGTGGAACTTTAATAAAGTACACTCCTACGAATGCAACCAAGAAGTCTGAATATTCTGTTTTATTTTTATTATTTGTTTCAATACATGTTCATCCTCTGCAAGTGCAGCTAACTGGGTTATCAAAGGCCGGCCATGTCTCTCACTGTCTATGGTGACAGGTTCATGTTAAAGAACCATTGCTGACGAATGACAAAAGTAGCTGCATAGCCATCAGCATGGTTCTGCCTTGCGATGGCCTGGCAAGCTATCCAGGGTGTACTCTGCCCTTGCCCTGAGATGGGCGCCAGCGTCCCCGTGACCCTAATTAGGATTATGCGGTTCAGAAAATGAATGAATGAATGAACATGTTCATCCTCCATTTCAGAGAGTGTGCTTGGATGTGAACATCTTATGTGAGCTAATGTCTGTTTAGTATATTTAACTCTGCCCTTCACAGTTCGTTTTATTTCCCATCTGTTTCTCATCCTGGGTCTCTGAGCTCAGGACTGATTATTTTCGATGACAAAATGAAAGACACTCTTAATTCACACTACCGCTTCCCCACTGAGAATCATTATCTGAACCCGCATGATAATCCAGAAAGGTCATGCAGATTCCTTCAGACTGGTACACCACTTGCTAAATCGCTAAGATTAATCTTCTCACTCCATTGTCACCCAGATCTTCTGGTTGTGGTCTCCTTATACAATACATTTTTCACACCACCCTAAAATACACCCCCGGCTGATTTGAGCCACAATAGACTTCCACAGTATTATCTTTTAAAATCATGTTAATTATATCTGCTTTCCTGGTAGTGATTGGAATAATGTATACTAAGTGCTGTTACAGGAAAATAATAGACAGTGAAATAACCTGATGTGGTGATGTGAAGTAGAGTAACTCTTAGCGGCGAGAAGTTTTATTATATTTATAATTAGTTTTTTGAAAGCAGTGTATACAGTAGTGTTTTATTTTTCTTATATGAGTTTGTAATGAACAACAAATTTGGTCCGTTTATATTTGTTTCAGGTTGTGCAATACCCTTTAAGAAAAACTAAACCCAAACTTATTAAAAGCTTGCATACATCATATGCAGGGATCCCTCACTTTCCATGGTTAATTGGGACTGAGATACCCCCTCGCCCCCGCGACAGCCATATTCTGCTAAGTAGGATTGACCCCCCCCCCCAACTTATGTACTGTATATGAACATGTATATGTGTATATAATATCAATAAATACATATCCAATGCTATAAATGCTTATAATAACAATTAAATATTTAAAAATAATGCAGAAGTTGTAAATAAAATATAAATACACACACGCGAGCGCACACAGATGTGCATTCACACTAGAGCCCTGCGCGAACCAAGATCACAAGCCCACGCCCGCTCTGCAAATTAGAATTGTGGCCCACAGCCCGCCCTACACATTTACCCTTGTAGGTCAGCTCACCCCGCCCGGCAAGTGAAATTCTAACCTTGACAGCATCCCGCCCCACACAAAATACTTCAGCCCGCAGCCCGCCCTGCCCCGTAGTGAGTTTATAATTCTGAGCCTGCACCCGCCCTGCAGCCCGCACAACACAACTACATATTAACATTCAACCTTTAATTCACTCAAACCATAAAAAGTTACATTAAAATCAACAATTTTCCGAAACAGCCTAATAATGTATATTTACCTAATACAAAGTGTTCACTGCATATTCTACTGTATTCTGTAGGATTCCAGTCTTTCCTATTTACTGCCATGATCCACTTGGCTTTTCTCTCCGGGTCAGATGGAAAACGATAAAATGACAGTGCAGGCTTACTTCTCGTCTATTTGCACAGCCCATAGTGCAGTGCTTCTCAAATAGTGGGGCGCGCCCCCCTGGGGGGGCGCGATGGGATGCTGAGGGGGGCGCGTGTGACCCAGGAGAACATGCTTTTTTTCCGCCGGACTCCAAGAAAGTGTAATTGCACATCCACTCCAGTAGTTGGCAGTGGCGCCCTCATTGCACATTGAGCAGGAGCAGGAGAGTTGCAGTGTCATGCTTCAAACCTCGCTTTGAGAAGCTGTGTGCTGCAAAACGTGCTCATTGTAGCTATTAATCTTGGCTTCCTCATTTTGAGAAAAAAAAATCAGCACAAATTGTTCTATTTGTTCTTGTTTTGTAGGTTAAAGTGTTTATATATTGTGCTCCTGAGTTAATGTTTCTGAAGTCAATTTGAATTAATTATTTATTGATTTTATTTTCAGCAGCAAATGGTGTGGTAAGTTTGTCAAACATGTAACAAGGATATTATTATTTTTAAATTTAAGGCAAATTGATGCACTTTCTTTTCCAGACTAATAAAAAATGTTAAAAAAGTTATTCTTGTAAGTTCAACTATATCTCTTTCTTTTTGTTTTATTTTTGTTAACAAGGATACGATATAATGAAGAGATATACCTGTAACTATATTATAGAAAAAGTTATAATTTATAGTTGCGGCGGAAAGTGGGTGGTGGGGGGGCGCGAATTGTTTTCTTCTTGCTAGGGGGGGCGTAACAGAAAATAATTGAGAAGCACTGCCATAGTGCAACACAATATAACCGTACTCACTGGTTATTTTGTATCACTCCAGGGAAGTTAGTAACTGAAAAACAACATCCAGTTGGGTAATGTTGAACCACTATTACTGATTTTAAAATGTTTAGCAATGTTGAATGAGCGAGCGCCGTCCGAATCATGCCGTCCAATACGGCAGATAAACCAAAGTCACGTGACCCTGTGATGTCACGTGCAAAACCTCAATATGTAAGGCGCTCAAAACCGAAAGTAGTGTACTTGCGGTTCCATTCTTTCAAGTGAGCAAGGGCACCGTAGAACTCATTTAGAACTCAGCCTGCACTGATGTGAATTACCAGCAGAGCGGAGAGTTCGCTTTCTTTTCTGGACAGTCCACATGAATCTGTGACATAGCCTGCAGCCCGCCCCGCACAACTTGGATCATTCTCAACCAGCCCCGCCGCACATAAGTTTCAAATTGACCCGCCCCGCCCCGCAAACTAAGAAGTCTGACTTTAAATTTGTGCCTGCGGGGGCCCACGGGCTGCGAGGACCCGCGGGCTGAAACCCGCCCCACGCAGGGTTCTAGTCCACACACTCAGATGCGCACCTCACATAAAAATGCAAATAATTTTGATGGGGGGTTTTGGGTTGTTTTTTTGTTTTTGTTTGTTTGTTTTTTTGTTGTTGTTTTTTTGCATAATTGGCCTTTTTTTTGCGGTATTTTCCGAAAGTTTTCCCCTATTCTTTCTCTTTATTTTTAATTTCAGTTCAGTTCATTTTCTGTACCCGCTAAATCCTAATTTGGGTCGCGGGGAGGCTGGTGCCAATCCCAGCCAACTTCAGGCGAGGGAAGAGTACACCCTGGACAGCGCGCGAGTCCATCGCAGGGTGGAAACACGCTGACGGCTTTGCAGCTACTCTTGTCGAATGTCAGCAATGCTACTTTTACATGCCTCACACCATAGACAGTGAGAGACATGGCCGGCCTTTGATAACCCAGTTAGCTGCACTGGGGGGGGGACAATGACAACCTTGCCCCCAACCTTTGGATCAGCGATCCAGCACCCTATGCCACTAGACCACCACTGCCCCATTATTTTTAATTTGATGAATATTTTTTTAAAAAAAGAAAAAGCATGACATACTGAAGCCGCATGAATTGAAGCGTGAAGTAGCGAGGGATCCCTGTATATGTCTTTGCACATCAAAATGCATTATTGTTATTACAGGTTAAGTCATGAATAAAAATAAAAAAAAAACACAAGTAATAAATGAATACATTTATACAAGCCACTTGGCATGGCATCGTTTTACTGCCAAAAAGTCACATCCGAGTCACATTTTTGTGATTGTAAATATAGAAGTAATTTGCATATGAATAAATGGTGGTAAATACAATTTGTTCCGATAAAGGGGCGTACTCTTGTCTGATGTATATGAATGTAATCTCGTAAGATGTGAAGTCGTGCATAGTTTGATTTTATTCAGAAGTTCACTGGTTTATATTTGGCTTGTTAGTTTAATATGTGTATATTTGTATTATTTTTGCTATTAACTTGATTTATATGAACTGAAGAATTCACATGCTATTCTTATGAGTTTGCACACTTACAAGAATAAAATGGCAGCCTCTAAATCTGGCTAAGGCAAATTATTAAATTGATATTAGCATCTTGCAAATTTTTTTCTTAATTATTAATAGTAACGGCACAGTGGCAGATTAATTAGCACATAACACATAACACATGGGGCAGTGGTGGTCTAGTGGTATAGGGCGCTCGATCGCTGATCCAAAGGTTGGGGGTTCAAGTCCCACTCTCCACAAGGTTGTCACTGTCCCCCTCAGTGCAGCTAACTGGGTTATCAAAGGCGGGCCATGTCTCTCACTGTCTATGGTGAGAGGCATGTAAAAGAACCATTGCTGACTTTTGTAAAGAGTCGCTGCAAAGTCGTCAGCGTGTTTCTGTCCCTTGCTAAAAAGGGTTGTGACAGGAAGGGCATCCGACGTAAAAACCTCTGCCAAATCAAACATGCAAATCAGATGATTCGCTGTGGCGACTCCCGAGTAAAAGGAAAAAAGCCGAAAGGAAGACAGAATTCGCCTCACAGCAAGAAAGTCTCAGGTTCGATTCACAGCCCGGAGCTTTCTGTGTGGAGTTTGCATATCCTCCCCATGCTTGCATGGATTTCCTCTAGGTAATCCGGTTTCCTCCTACAGTCCAGAAACATGCACAGTAAGCTGATCAGCGTTTTCAAATTGCCCCAGCTGTGAGGGTAATTTGTTTTTTCGTGTGTTGGCAGTGCAATGGCCTGGCAAACACCCCCCATACCCCTACACACCCCACCCCCTGCCCCAATCTTTGCCCAGAGTTGGCTAAAATGTGACCAAAATTAGTATAGAATGAATGAATAATGGTTCTGCTGTTAACTGCTGTTATAGAACATTAATCATGTTAAATATAAATAAACTTTAATCAACACTGTGGCGGTGGGGGTGTGATCAAGAGCTTTCTGCAGGTGGAGAAGAGTCAGCTCAAGCTAGCCTGCAAGTTATTGAATGCACATTAGCAGCCCTGTTTATGTGCATATTGTGTGTGTGTGTGTGTGTGTGTGTGTGTGTGTGTGTGTGTGTGTGTGTGTGTGTTTCAAATGAAGAGAAGAGGGCAGTTGGAGAGAGAGACCTGGGTGCAGTAGCTGTCAGCGTACGCATCAGTGCATGTTTAAGTGTGACTCGCAGACTGTGGCAATAGTAACGGGTGGTTTAAAGCTAGTGGCGAAAGTGAACGAACAGAGTAAACTGTCCCTCTGTCTCTGCGTCTCTTGCATCCCTGTCTGGGAATCTGTTACAAGTATGTTAGCGCAAAGATTCCAGAATTCAATAGCAGTGGGGGTATAAATAAGTTAATTTTATAAATACATTAATTTTATACTCAATCACTCAATACAGGGATCCCTCACTTTAAGAGGGTAATTGGGACCGAGGACCCCTGCGACCGCCAAATTCCGCAAAGTAGGATCAACCTCCCCCTGACTGACATATGTGTACGTGTATATGTGTATACGGGGCCGGTGGTGTAGTGGTTAGGGTGCTGCGCTCATGATCGGGAGGTTGTGTGTCCAAATCCCACTGAGACCCTCACTGTGCTAAGACCCCTGGGCAAGGTCTTAACCACAAGTGTGCCTCTGTTCACCCAGCAGTATAAATGGGTACCAGTAAAAATATACTGGGAAGGTAACCTGTGATGGACTAGTGTCCCACCCAGTAGGAGTTGAACTCCTAGTAACTAGGACCTAGTTGCTTCACGCTACAGAAGCCCGGGATAAGCACCAGCCTGATGAGCTGCTATGACTCGGGTGTAAAAATGCCACAGACTTTACCTTTACCTACCACAAGTGTGCATATCATATCAATAAATAAATATTCAATACAGTACTATAAATTCTTATAATAACAATTAAACATTCAAAAATAATGCATAAGATGTAAATACTAGTCCTTCTCAAAAAATTAGCATATTGTGATAAAGTTCATTATTTTCTGTAATGTACTGATAAAAATTAAACTTTCATATATTTTAGATTCATTGCACACCAACTGAAATATTTCAGGTCTTTTATTGTTTTAATACTGATGATTTTGGCATACAGCTCATGAAAACCCAAAATTCCTACCTCAAAAAATTAGCATATCATGTTCAGGTAGTCTAAACGAGCTATTAACCTAATCATCTGAATCAACCAATTAACTCTAAACACCTGCAAAAGATTCCTGAGGCTTTTAAACTCCCAGCCTGGTTCATTACTCAAAACCGCAATCATGGGTAAGACTGCCGACCTGACTGCTGTCCAGAAGGCCATCATTGACACCCTCAAGCAAGAGGGTAAGACACAGAAAGAAATCTCTGAGCGAATAGGCTGTTCCCAGAGTGCTGTATCAAGCCACCTCAGTGGGACGTCTGTGGGAAGGAAAAAGTGAAAGAAGGGCCGATTCCAGATCTTGGGGGACCTGTGGAAGCAGTGGACTGAGTCTGGAGTAGAAACATCCAGAGCCACTGTGCACAGGCGTGTGCAGGAAATGGGCTACAGGTGCCGAATTCCCCAGGTCAAGCCACTTTTGAACCAGAAACAGCGGCAGAAGCGCCTGACCTGGGCTACAGAGAAGCAGCACTGGACTGTTGCTCAGTGGTCCAAAGTATTTTTTTTGGATGAAAGCAAATTTTGCATGTCATTCGGAAATCGCGGTGCCAGAGTCTGGAGGAAGACTGGGGAGAAGGAAATGCCAAAATGCCTGAAGTCCAGTGTCGAGTACCCACAGTCAGTGATGGTCTGGGGTGCCATGTCAGCTGCTGGTGTTGGTCCACTGTGTTTTATCAAGGGCAGGGTCAATGCAGCTCGCTATCAGGAGATTTTGGAGCACTTCATGCTTCCATCTGCTGAAAAGCTTTCTGGACCTGCACCTGCTCACAGTGCCAGAACCACTGCTAAATGGTTTACTGCCCATGGTATTACTGTGCTCAATTGGCCTGCCAACTCTCCTGACCTGAAGCCCATAGAGAATCTGTGGGATATTGTGAAGAGAAAGTTGAGAGACACCAGACCCAACACTGTGGATGAGCTTAAGGCCGCTATCGAAGCATCCTGTTCCTCCATAACACCTCAGCAGTGCCACAGGCTGATTGCCTCCATGCCACACCGCATTGAAGCAGTCATTTCTGCAAAAGGATTCCCGACCAAGTATTGAGTGCATAACTGAACATAATTATTTGAAGGTTGACTTTTTTTGTATTAAAAACACTTTTTTTTATTGGTCGGATGAAATATGCTAATTTTTTGAGATAGGAATTTTGGGTTTTCATGAGCTGTATGCCAAAATCATCAGTATTAAAACAATAAAATACCTGAAATATTTCAGTTTGTGTGCAATGAATCTAAAATATATGAAAGTTTAATTTTTATCAGTACATTACAGAAAATAATGAACTTTATCACAATATTCTAATTTTTTGAGAAAGACTAGTAAATGCACACACATACAGACATGCGCACCTCACATAAAAATGTAAGTACTGTAGTTTTGTTGGGGCGTGTTGGGTTGTTTTTTTGTTTTGTTTGGGGTTTTTTGCATAATTGGCCTTGTTTTGTGGCATTTTCCTTAACTTTTCCCCTATTGTTCCTTAATGTCCTTTTTTTTTAATTCAATGAATATTAAAAAAAAAAAAAAAAAAAAACGTGATGCAGTGAAGCTGCATGAATTGAAGCGGGAAGTTACGAGGGATCCCAGTATTAGCAATGTGCTGCTCTGATTCGCTAATTACTCCAAAGATATCAGCTGGTGTACAGTCAATATGTGTATATTTTTAAGATAGAATAAAACAGTTATTCTGCTCCCTCTGTTTGAACGTGGCCAAACAGCTATAAAAGATATCATCCAATTTAAGGTCACAGAATAACTAGAGCTGCGCAGTAAAACTGGTTTATCGGTTTAAACCGGTTCTAACATGCAAAAAATACGTATTGCAATACTCTGACGCAAAACTGGTTTTTTGACATGCATTTGGAAAACTTCTGCTTTCTTTCATTCTTTCATAGGCTTTTTCCCCTTCTCGGGAGTCGCCACAGCGAATCATCTGATTCGCACATTTGATTTGGCAGAGGTTTTTACGTCAGATGCCCTTCCTGTCACAACCCGTTTTAGCAACGGACAGAAATACGCTGACGACTTCGCAGCTACTCTTTACGAAAGTCAGCCATGGTTCTTTTACATGAACCTCTCACCATAGACAGTGAGAGACATGGCCCGCCTTTGATAACCCACAGTTAGCTGCAGTGGGGGGACAGTGACAACCTTGTTGGGACTCGAACCCCCAACCGTAGGATCAGCGATCCTGCACCCTATCCACCAGATCACCACTGCCATTACTGCCATAAAGTATTTGTAAAACTTCGGCTATTTCCAGTAATTGAACCGGAAGTAATGCTTTTGTTGAAAAAAAAAAAAGGCGACCGCAGAGGTCCCGGCCTGTAATCCTGACACAATCGTGTTTCCGTCCTCTTATCTACAGTCATTCAGTTTGTGGAGAGCCAGGTATAATAAGAGCCATGCTGTGATTGGGCAGTGTGGAGTTCACAAAGGCCTTCAGCCAATAGAATTTGTTTTTATATAGGATACGGAAATTCCCGCTAAAAACAAAACCACGGTTCATGTTGCTAATTGCTCAGAAATGTACTGATCTACTGCATCTAGATTTTTGCTTAAACATTTATTTTAAAATGAGCAACAGAGGGAAGTGGTCTAATGAACCTGATCTCCAACAAGGCACATTAACCATGAATGTTTGGGGTTTTTTTTCCCTTTTTTTGCTTAACGTGGCAATAATATCTGCCGACTCTGAAATGTTATATTCAGTTTGCATGACTGCTGTATAACTGAACAAATAATCGCAATCATGATGTCATTGTGTACGATTATATAAACACAAAAGAATGCATTTAATTTAATAACACTGAGTGTGTGGGGATATATTCTGCTTTTGTGTCCAATCTGTTTATTACTTAAACTCACAATGTGCAGACAACCAATCAGCAAAAACTGTGTGTGCAGTGTATATATCTTTTTGATGCAGATATATTTCTGAGGTATTTTACACAGTCAGAGGGAATTTATTTTGTAAAATTTCCACCATTTTATTTTAATTTAACCCACCAATACAAACCGTAAAACATTTCTTTTTTTTTTTCATAGAAGAACACCAGTTTAATTGTGCTAGCTACCCATCCAGTTAGCATTCGAGAAATCTTTCAGCACAGGCAATAACACTTTATTTGCTCATCATTCATGTCCAAATCCAGACAAACCTATTATAGTTGGGATACAGAGGTGCAAGATGAAAATGTTGAGGTTCTCTTTGGGAGTAACGAGGATGGATAGGATCAGAAACGAGTACATCAGAGGGACAGCACATGTTAGATGTTTTGGAGACAAAGTCAGAGAGGCTAGATTGAGATGGTTTGGACATGTACAGAGGAGGGATAGTGAGTATATTGGTCGTAGGATGCTGAGGTTGGAACTACCAGGCAAAAGGCCCAGAGGAAGACCAAAGAGAAGATTTATGGATGCGGTGAAGGCGGACATGAAGGTCGTTGGAGTAAGAGTAGAAGATGCAGAGGATAGGGAGAGATGGAGGCAGATCATTTGCTGTGGCGACCCCTGAAGGGAACAGCCGAAAGGAAAAGAAGAAGAAGAAGACAGAGGTGCAACTCAATAATAATAAAAAATGTACAATAGATAGTGTAGGGATGTGGTTTGGTTGAATAAATACATTTTTTGTTTTGTTTTGTTTTACTTTTAATCGTATTTAATTTATAGAAAGTTTCATGTTTACGAGATCGGCACCAAAATCTCTCAAATGTTTCTATATATATTAATAATTACGGTAAAAGGTAAGTCTGTTGGGTTTTTACACCCGAGCCTCGTGGCTCATCAAGTCGGTGCTTGTCCCCAGGTTCCATAGCGTGAAGCCACCAGGAGTTCAACTCCCCCTGGATGGGACGCTAGTCCATCGCAGGTTACCTTCCCAGTATATTTTTACTGGTACCCATTTATACTGCTGGGTGAACAGAGGCACACTTGTGCTTGAGACCTTGCCCAGGAGTCTTAGAACAGTGAGGGTCTCAGTGGGATTCGAACTCACAACCTCCCGATCATGAGCAAAGCACCCTAACTATTACGCCACCAGCCCCACATTAATAATTCAACAGTTGAAAATTAAAAGGTTAAATTTTTTATTTTAAAGCATCACAAAACATAAACACGTTAAACGTATAAATAAATTAACAGGACAGGTGATGCAAATCATCAAAGGGCAGTGAACAGAAAGCACTGTGCTAGCTTTTCCATCTTTTGTTTCGTAATTGGAAATGCAGGTAAGACTGATTTATTTATTTCCTTCCTTAAACCTGGGTTTACCCTCGGGCCACAACCGCCACAATCTGAGCGTATTGTGATGAATGTGAGGGGTCGTGGGATTGAATTATGATGATCTCGGGGAACTTAGTGGAATCCTAAAGATTGTGACAAAATCTCTGTCAAAGTTTTTGTCAGGCTTATTATGGTTCATTATGATTCAATGCCAATCGAGATAGAAATTGGGTATCAAAACAGAGCATAGTAGAGGTGAACAGACCTGAACGCAGCATAACAACCTTGATGCTCCATTGTAGGGCTCTTGATGAAATTGAAAAAAAATAGATGATTCCTACAAGTTTTAGTTTTTTGGATGCGCCCTGCCTCCTTTTTATACCCCAATTATGCTCCCAGCAGGCTCATAAATCATAGCGCGCCACACTTTTTTGAATCGTGGAGAATGTGGACATTGTCGCCAAAGTGTCATTCCAGTTTAAGGGAGCCATGCAACTCCATACAATCAGCCTCAGACACCTATCAACAAGCGTATCCATTGGAAGCTCTGTACCTAAATCTTTATATTATGGGTTTATTATTTTTTTTCTAAAACATGCTCTTAAATAATATGTGGCCCTATTTACTGATACAAACAAGTTTCTGTCACATTTAATTTTGTACAGGAAAATGTTCATCAGTTAATTTTCTGTAACCGCTTAATCCTAATTTGGGTCGCGGGGAGGCTGGCGCCCATCCCAGCCAACTTTGGGCGAGGGCAGAGTACACCCTGGACAGCTCGCCAGGCCATCGCAGGGCGGAAACACTCCAACGGCTTTGCAGCCTACTCTTTACGAAAGTCAGCAATGGTTCTTTTACATGCCTCACGCCATAGACAGTGAGAGACATGGCCTGCCTTTGATAACCCAGTTAGCCGCACTGGGGGGACAGTGACAACCATGTGGAGAATGGGACTTGAACCCCCAACCTTTGGATCAGCGATCCAGCGCCCTATACCACTAAACCACCACTGCCCAGGAAAATGTTTAGGACTCTAATAACATTGAAGTTGGCAGTGGTGGTGTGGTGCTGGATTACCTATCACAAGGTTGGGGGTTCAAGCCCCACCGTCAATGGTTGTCACTGCTGTACCCCCAGTCCAGCCAACTGGGTTATCGAAGGCTGGTCATGTTTCTCACTGTCTATGGTGAGAGGTTCATGTAAAAGGACCATTGCTGACTTTTGTCAAAAGTAGGCTGCATAGCAATCAGCATGTTAGCCTGAGGAGCTTTCCAGGGTGTACTCTGCCCTCGCTCAGAGTTGGCCGAGATGAGCGCCAGCCTCCCAGTGACTCTAATTAAGATTAAGCGGTTCATAAAATGGATGGATTGAATAATGCTGAAGTTTGTGCTAAAGAATAGATTCCTTTGGATGTGAGGCGGGGGGGGGTTCTCACTATATAATAGTATATGTATGTTCCGTGCAACTGACCCCATTTTCTCAATCATGTAGAGTTTTGACCTGTGCTGGCTTTTTAGTGATGTAAAGGAATGGCCCCTGTGTTTTCTCGGTATGAGTCTTGAGTGTGTATTTAAACACGTTGTAAACATAACAGGCAAGAGTGTGATGTTTAAAAGATTGGATAAATGCCTTGCGATGAACCAATCAATCACAAATTATGAAGCAAATGTGCCTGACATGCAAGGTATGGTAGACTGCTTGCCAGAATGCACTCAATACAGGTAAACAGTCACATTTGTAATGACCATGGCTGGTAATGATCATCTAAGCTAGCATGTAGCTAACATGTTAGCTGCTGCATTAAATCATCAGCTAACTGAGGCGAACTTCATAATTATACTCCACTGGACCAGAATGAGTGCTCTGTTCATGAATCAACTTTATAAACACGCATAATAGGTTTAGTTATTCCTGAACATGCCAGTATGTTGCTAAATGATGACATCAGGCCTATGTTAAGGCTGTGGACTATACTGAAAATGATTATCTTATGATGAAGTCCATTTACGAATGGCATGTAAATTTATATTTGCATGTTCTACTTCTTCATCAGACGACTAGAATTCAATCCGGTTCATTTTCTGTAACCACTTAATCCTAATTAGGGTCGCGGGGAGGCTGGCGCCCATCCCAGCCGACTCCAGGTGGGGGCAGAGTACAAGCTGGACAGCTTTCCAGGCCATCATAGGGCGGAAACACGCTGACGGCTTTACAGCTACTCTTTACTGAAGTCAGCAATGGTTCTTTTACATGAACCTCTCACCATAGACAGTGAAAGACATGACAGACCTTTGATAACGCAGATAGCTGCACTGGGGGGACAGTGACAACCTTGTGGAGAGTCGGACCCCCAAATTTTGGATCAGCGATCCAGCGCCCTATACCACTAGGCCAACACTGCCCACTACAATTTAATAAATATATGTAATTCATATGAGAGGCAGAACGGTGGCACAGTAGTTTGCATGTCTGCCTGACAACAAGAATGTCCTGGGTTCGATTCCCAGCTTGGGCGCGTCAGAGTGGCGTTTGCATGTTCTCCCCATGCTTGTGTGGGTTTCCTCCGGGTACGCTGGTTTCTTCTCACAGTCCAAAGCGTGCACAGTAGGTTACGTGGCTGTTCTAAATCCCCCTATGAATGGTTGTGTGACTGTTGGCCCTGCGATGGTCTGGCGAGCTGTCTGGGGTGTACCCCACCCTCGACCAGAGTCGGCTGAGATGGTCGCAAGCCTTAATTAGGATTAAGCGGTTCAGAAAATGAATGAATTAATATGATGAGCTTTTATTTTATTTTTACATTTTTAACCACAGAGATGTTCTACAATGTACTTTTTATTTTTCAGCTATTTTGTGTAAGAACACAAAGAGGATTGACCCCTTTATAGAGAGTGACATGTAGAGGTTTGGCCTTTATATACAGAACAGGATGTAAATTTTTTTCCACCCCTACCCATGCTGGTAACTAAATGTAAAACTTTGACCCCTGTTTTATGTAATCTTGTAGTGTTGTCTTCGTCTAAAATTCCTCCAGACACTACGTCCATACAGTATGTAGACACTTTCATATGGAAACCTTATGACCATTGGGCTAAGAGCCTTTGGACTATAGACTTAGGCATGAAAAAAAACATTCAGACTCCTCATCGAAATGCTCCCACCAGTCACAGGGTTCAAACACAGCATTTTTATTCTTGCTTTGAGGTGACAGTGCTCAGTGCTGCATCTCCTCATGCTAATTCTTCTTTTTAGTCACAAATCAAAAAGAAGAGCCTGTCAAGTGCAGGAGATTGTTGGTGCATTGGGGTTATATGATCTGTATCTTTTCTGGGGAGGCACACACACACACACACACACACACACACACTGACTTCATTTCTGGAACTGCTTCATCCTAATTCGGGTCACGGGGAGGCTGGTGCCCATCCCAGCCAACTCAGGGCGAGGGCAGAGTACACCCTGGACAGCTCACCAGGCCATCGCAGGGCGGAAACACGCTGACGGCTTTGCAGCCTACTCTTGTCGAAAGTCAGCAATGGTTCTTTTACATGCCTCACACCATAGACAGTGAGAGACATGGCCGGCCTTTGATAACCCAGTTAGCTGCACTGGGGGGCGACAGTGACAACCTTGTGGAGAGTGGGACTCGAACCCCCAACCTTTGGATCAGTGATCCGGCGCCTTATACCACTAGACCACCACTGCCCCACACACTGACTTGCTTGTCTCATATGTAACCCGGTGAATCTGAGGCTGCGATTAGACAATTATTTTCACATTTATGGCAGCAGGCATTATCAGCAAATAACTGCTGTTTCAGAATGACAACCATGGAAATATTGGTTTTAAAACATTTTTTCAATCTAATGTGGAGGATTCTCAAACTCACAATTTATATTTTTCAAATATAGCTCCAATTATTTTTGGAAATGTATCTCCAATTGTTCATGGCAAAACTAAGTTTCTCTGTATATTATTTACTGTCTGCCTTTTGTATTACTTTTTCTTTGCGATCAAAGAGTCATCAGTCTTGTATAAATAATTGTGCATATGAATATGTGGCATTTAAAACATATTTCACCTGTGACAAAATCACACAGTGTATACTTACACGGTAATGTACGTATTTTCATTTGACTCAAGACCATAAAGAAGTGGTGAATATACTCGGCTCCCTCACTACTTCACGTCTCAATTAATGTGGCTTCAGTGCATCCCTTTTTTTTTTTTTTTAATTTTCATTGAATTAAAATAGGGCGCTGGATCACTGATCCAAAGGTTGGGGGTTCGAGTCCCACTCTCCACAAGATTGTCACTGTCCCCCCAGTGCAGCTAACTGGGTTATCAAAGACGGGCCATGTCTCTCACTGTCTATGGTGTGAGGCGTGTAAAAGAACCATTGCTGACTTTCGTAAAGAGTAGCTGCAAAGTCGTCAGCGTGTTTCTGTCCCTTGCTAAAAAGGGTTGAGACAGGAAGGGCATCCGACGCAAAAACCTCTGCCAAATCAAAACATGCAAATCACATGATTCGCTGTGGCGACTCCCGAGTAAAAGGGAAAAAGCTGAAAGGAAGACAGACAGACATTGAATTAAAAAATAAGGAAAATGCCACAAAGCAAGGCCAATTATGCAAAAATAAAAAAATAAATAAAACCCAAACAAACAAAAACCAAAAAAAAACAAAACCCCGCCATCAAAACTACTTACATTTTTATCGGAGGTGCATCTGTGTGTGTGTGTGCGGGTGTCTGTAAGTGTGTATTTATTAGAGGTGTGACGATTCAGTTATGAAACGATTCGATTTGAATCCCGATTTTTGCCCCTCGATTCAATTCGATTCAATTCATATGTGGATTCTAGTTTCATTTTCTGTAAAATATGCACTTCAAATGTATAAAGTAATAACTGTCTGAACTGGTTATTCAATACCATCATTCAACTACAATTATTAACATATATCAAAACATGAAAATAAACAAACATAACCTTTATTTGTTTCCAGTTTTTCACCAGTTACATATTGTGAATGTAATCTTAATCTACCATTTACAGCGTCAGTTTCTGCATTGAAAACAATAATTCAACAACAAATACCTGCTTCTCAGGTCTTACTTTTGGAATTTGCACAGATCAAATGCACATGTTCATTTTAAATCCAATTCACATTCACGCTGGAGTATTTATATTTCAAATGTCAACTCAATAGCGTAAAGATATTAAAGAACCAATCCTTAATCTTTAAGGACTCTGAACAAAGGTAATGTTTTCTTCCTAATGTTTAAACTATGAACATTAACAGTAAACAGTCATAACACAAATTAACTCATTTGTCAACACAGTCAAACCAGACGGAATTAAGATTAAACTAATTTCGCAACAACAAATTCAAATTATTAAATAAATTATTGTAAAACTGTTCCTGCTAAACCGGGTTAATGTGTTGTGAATAATACTGGTTGATGACTTGATATTCACATCTGGAAGTTCTTTTTAAGGAATATCATCCTGTCAACATGTTTCCACTTTAATGCAGCCTGCTGTGCTGTGATCGCATCTCACCGTGTAGGCGAACTTTCGGTTTGACATCGATGTCAATTGTCTTGTAATGATGACGAATGTGATTCTGCAGATCAGTTGTGTTGCCGTGGTAAGGGAATTTTATTTCGCAAAGTCTGCACAAAACTTGTTTCTTGTCATGGGATTGCAAGAAATGAGTCCAAACTGGGCTTTTGTGTGCCGCTGCCGGCTTGACGAATTCAGTCGCAATCGCAATTTTTGCTTTTGCGAAGTCTTGTTCCTCGTGAGATTTCCATAGCAACGGAGGAAAATGGCAGCACCCATTGACAATTGTAAGATGTAATTTCAGCGTTATTTTATAGAGTTTTGCGAATCCTTTATTGCTTTACATGAATCGATAAAAAAATCGTAAAAACAGAAAATAAATCGATTTTAAAATTGGGTTTGAAAATACATCGATTTATTAGTACACTAAATCAATTTATCGTCACACCTCTAGTATTTAGTATTTTATTGACATCTAATGCATTATTTTTGAATGTGTTGAATATGTATTTATTGTTATTATATACATATTATTTATTGTATATTATATTATTATTAACATTTATAGTGTTGAATATGTCTTTCTGTCTTCCTTTCTGCTTTTTCCCTTTTACTCGGGAGTCGCCACAGCGAATCATCAGATTCGCATGTTTGATTTGGCAGATGTTTTTACGTCGGATGCCCTTCCTGTCACAACCCTTTTTAGCAAGGGACAGAAACACGCTGACGGCTTTACAGCTGCTCTTTACGAAAGTCAGCAATGGTTCTTTTACATGCCTCTCACCATAGACAGTGAGAGACATGGCCCGCCTTTGATAACCCAGTTAGCCGCACTGGGGGATAGTGTTGAATATGTATTTATTGATATTATATACACATATACATGTACGTATACATCAGTCGGGGGGGGGGGGGGGGTTGATCCTACTTCGCGGAATTCGGTGGTCGCGGGGGATTCTCGGTCCCAAATAACCACGGAAAATGAGGGATTCCTGTACTGAGAACCAATACAGAGCGATGTCCAGGGTGTACTCTGCCTTCGACCAGAGCCAACTGAGATGGGCGCCGGCCTCTACGCGACCCTAATTAGGATTAAGCAGTTCAGAAATGAGTATTGAAAATTATTGAGTCATTATTACACCTGAAATAGGAGCGTGAGATCGACAGATGGATCGCTGCAGCCTCTGCTGTTAAGCGGTGCCTGTAACGGTCCGTCGTGGTGAAGAA
Organism: Plotosus lineatus; assembly: GCA_024760905.1. NCBI lineage: Eukaryota > Metazoa > Chordata > Actinopteri > Siluriformes > Plotosidae > Plotosus > Plotosus lineatus. The sequence goes on from CM045739.1 coordinate 36,172,742, forward strand.
GGAGCTGAGCCGGCAAGGCGAAGCTCTCAATTTACCAGTCGATGTACGTTCCAATCCTCACCTATGATTCACAAGCTTTGGATAGTGACCGAAAGAACAAGATCACGGATACAAGCGGCTGAAATGAGCTTCCTTTGCCGGGTGGCGGGGTTCTCCCTGAGAGATAAGGTGAGACGCTCTACCATCCGTGGAGAGCTCGGAGTAGATCCACTGCTCCTCCGCATTGAGAGGGGCCAGTTGAGGTGGCTCAGGCATCTGGTCAGAATGCCTCCCGGATGCCTCCCTGGTGTGGTGTTTCAGGTATGTCCAACTGGGAAGAGACCCCGGGGTCGACCTAGAACACGCTGGAGGGACTATGTCTCTCGGCTTGTCTGGGACCTCCTCAGTGTCCCCCCAGGAGAGTTGGAGGAGGTGGCTGGGGAGAGGGACGTCTGGAACTCTTTGCTTAGGTTGCTGCCCCCGCGACCCGACCCCGGACTTAGCGGAAGACGATGATGATGATGATGATGATGATGACGATGATATTACACCTGAAATAGTTGCACAGAAAAAGAATTACAGACGATATGACATTATACATTTAAATTTGATAGGCAAATAGCACCTCAAGTATTGAATACAGGAATATTTATCGATGTCCAAATTATCTGAGATTGAAGTAAATCTACTTATTACGTTCCTCCATAAAGCAAAATCCTAAAGCAAATAATAACTTTTTAAAATTAATAATTTACTTTACAAACCTTCAAGCATATGGAGCATTTATGTATTGATGCTTGATTGCAAATAATATGCTAAAATAGATGCAGGTGTTAATCTGTACCGTAAGGGTACCTTTACATGTCAGGTTATTTCTTTAACAGTCTGAATCGTTTGTTCAGAAATTGAAATATGTGCACAGGTCTACTGCAACCTACATAAATTATGACCCGAGGCATTCTACCATTTGCATACAGGTAATGAAATACTCAAAGTGCCAGAGCACTTCGTAGACAGAGCGGCTGAGTCAGTAATGATGACATAAAGTCCGCTAAGGAACCAAGGTGATTAATGGGATGCGAATAAGTGTCGCAGCAACCTTACACACCCAAATATCCAGGAAACTGGGCCAGGCTCACAGGTTAACACTGCCAAGCCTCTCAGCACAGAACACTGCTGTCATTGAGTTCCTAAAGTTGAGCTACTGTAAGTGAGATCAAGGAGAGAAATCGAGTAATTTTACTGTTTTTCAGGAGACAAGTCACCATCAATGACCTCATTCTTAATATTTGCTGAATTGTATTTTGATTTTAGAACAGCCTATCAAGCGCATGTACATGGAGCTGCAAGCAGAGAACTTTGAACACCAAGCCTTCAGCTGGCTAGCATCTACTATTATATAGGACTTTTATCTTTAACTCATGCATTTATATTTGTAAATGTTTGAACTTAAAATAGGGGCAGTGGTGGTCTAGTGGTATAAGGCGCCGGATTGCTGATCCAAAGGTTGGGGGTTCGAGTCCCACTCTCCACAAGGTTGTCACTGTCGTCGTCCCAAAGTGCGGCTAACTGGGTTATCAAAGGCGGGCCATGTCTCTCACTGTCTATGGTGTGAGGCATGTAAAAGAACCATTGCTGACTTTCGACAAGAGTAGGCTGCAAAGCCATCAGTGTGTTTCCACCCTGCGATGGCCTGGCAAGCTGTCCAGGGTGTACTCTGCCCTCGCCCTGAGTTGGCTGGGATGGGCACCAGCCTCCCCGTGACCCTAATTAGGATGAAGCGGTTACAGAAAATGAACTTAAAATGTTCATTAACTTATTTTATTGGGTTAAAATTTTGTAGAGTAAATGTCCTATCATTTTAATTACTTTACATTTCTGCTCCACCGCTTTTTTAGCTGTCCAGGAGTGAAAAGGCTTGTCATATGGCTCAAGCCCTATTAAGAATGGCTCAGCACACTTTAGTTTGGAATCGAACATTCATTCATTCTTTCATTCATTTTCTGAACCACTTAATCCTAATGAGGGTCATGGGGTGGCTGGCGCCCATCAGCCGACTCTGAGTGAGGTCACAGTACAGTCTATGGAGCTCGCCATTCTATCACAAAGCAGTAACACACTTTGGGCCACGCAGCCTACTCTTTACGAAAGTCAGCAATAGTTCTTTATATGCGTATTACCACAGACAATGAGAGACATTGCCAGCCTTTGATAGCCCTGTTAGCTGAACTGGGGGGACAGTGACAACCTTGTGAAGAGTAGGACTCGAACCCCCAACCTTAGGATCAATGATCCAGCGCCCTTTACCACCAGGCCACCACTGCCCTGTGCTTCTTCAATCAATTATTCAACTAAAATATTAATAGATGTAATATTATAGAGTGTACCTGCACCACTGAGGGCAGTGGTGGCCTGGTAGTATAGGAGCTGGATCACTAATCCCAAGGTTGGGGGTTCAAGCCCCACTCTCAACGGGTTGTCACTGTACACCCAGTGCAGCTAACTCGGTTATCAAAGACCGGCCATGTCTCTCACTGTCTATGGTGTGAGGCTGTAAAGGAACCATTGCTGACTTCTGACAAGAGTAGCTACAAAGCCGTCAGAATGTTTCTGCTCTGCGATGGCCTGGCGAGCTGTCCAGGGTGTACTCTGACCTCACCCAGAGTCAGCTGAGCTGGGCGCCAGCCCTCCCACAACAAACTGGAATCACATCCAATTGCTCATATGATGACTGGAAATGTATCACACACAAGTCTTTTAAGTCACAAAATGATTGAAATTGTTTGAAGATTTGTTTTAGGGCGGAATGGTGGCGTAAGCACAGCATGGTCTGCCTCACAGCTAGAAAGTTCTGGGTTTGATCCCTCTGCAGTGGTCTGGTGAGCTCTTTTGGGTTTACCTCACCTTCGCCCATTGTATGCTGAGATAGGCACCAGCTATTTTGAGATCCTGGTAGGATTAAGTGGTTTGGCAAGTGAATACGTGAGAGTGAGTGAATTGCTATACATAATTAATTGTTGTGTATATATTTAAATCAGACATTGAACATCAAACAATAACCGGCAGATAGTGTGGCATGGAGATTAGCACTTCTGCCTCACATCAAGAACATCCTGGGTTCACGTAGCGGACTCATCGAGGGTGTTTCTAAATGGAGTATGTATGTTTCCACGGGAGTTCACCAGGACAGATGAAGTGTATACTCGCCTTCTTAGGAGTGCTCATAATATAACCTTATCAAGTAGGGAGACCAGCATGTACTAAATTCTGGTCTCTCCAAAGGAACAGTACAAAAAAGAGAATGAGGCTTGTAGGATATTGTATCCAACACCCAGAACTCACATAAAATTTGCTCAGTTTTTTGGTTCCAGCTCAAGGAGGTATTAGAGCAGGGGTCGGGAACCGATGGCTCGCAAGCCAGATGTGGCTTTTTTGATGACTGCATCTGGCTCTCAGATAAATCAGGTGGCCTTATTTCACTGTCATTTAAATAAAACTACAGAAAAAAGCCATCAAATAAAACAAAAACATAAATAAATCTCACGCATTGTAATCTATACATCTATACACCAGCTGATTGCCAAAACTTGAGACGCGCTTCCTGTCACATAAACACTGCAGTGTGAGTCCTGTCGTATTGACCATGTTTGGCTCCACATGCGCACGCGAGCAGTCCTTCTCACGCCTGAAAAGCATCAAGACCAACCTGCAGTCATGTGTAATAGAAGGAAGCCTAAACGCCTGCATGAAGCTGAACCTCAGCACGTATCAACCAGACTACAAAGCCATCAGCAAAACCATGCAGCACCAGAAGTCGCATTAATAGTAAAAAGTACTTTTCTTATTAATAAGTGACTTCATTATTACAATGTCATTTAAAATAAATTCAGAGTCTTATTATACTCTCAAATTGTTGGTCTCAGTATTAAAACATATTTGGCTCTCAGAGGATTACATTTTAAATTGTTTTTTTTTTTTTTTCTTGGTTCACTTAGTCAAAAAGGTTCCCGACCCCTGCACTAGAGGATAAGGGAGATGTAGTACTGTAGTACTAACACTGACTTGCTAAAATAGAACACAGGTATGCACAGCACCGGAAAACCTCAGACTGCCATGCTAGAAAAGAAAACGTTACAGAGAAAATGTCTTCATGGTTCATGAGATGGAACTGGTTAAATGTTCTGTGGTTGTTTTGATAAAAACACACACACACACACACACACACACACACATAGTGAATTGAAACTGAACCAGTGACTCAGTCACAATATCTCTGCTAGAACGGCTGATGACCATCACACATCTTTGCATGCCATACAGCACAGTGCAGTCAAATATTATCCGTGAGTTTGCAAAGACAAAGGCAGGAGGAACAGGTATGAGCTCGGATGATCAGTGCTGCATGATGATTTGTCAGTCAGAGTAAGGTAACACAGAATAGAAAACAATCATTGGAACCACACAGGAAAGGACAACTACATACAAATATATCACATAGCAGTGGTGGTCTGGTGGTAAAAGGTGCTGGATCACTGATCCTAAGGTTGGGGGTTCGAGTCGCACTCGCCACAAGGTTGTCACTGTCCCCCTAACTGTCCCTAACTGGGTTAGCAAAGGCCGGCCATGTCTCCACTCTCTATGGTGAGAGGTTCATGTAAAAGAGCCATTGCTGACTTTTGTCAAGAGTACCTGCATAGCCATCAGCGTATTTCTGCCCTGCGATGGCCGTTGAGCTGTCCAGGAGGGATTCCGCCCTGGCTAAGAGAGAGCTGATATATGCAAGGGCCAATGATGCCAGAAGCATGTCAACACACCAGTAACCAGTAATATATCACATATACATTTTAGGTAAATGAAATATCTTGTATACTATACATATTTAGTTTAGAAATAAACTGCACAATTTAAAAAGTAATTACAACACCTGGCAAAAATTATGGAATCACCACACAGACTATTTGTACAAATTAGCAAATCATAGACATGACACAAAACTATTTTTTCATACAGAACACTCTGAATTCACATAAAGTGTAAATTATATTCAGTTCAGTTTCTGTAACTGCTTAACCCTAATTAGGGTCGCAGGGAGGCTGGCGCCCATCCCAGCCAACTCAGAGCGAGAGCAGAGTACACCCTGGACAGCTTGCCAGGCAATCGCAGGGCAGAAACACGCTGATGGCTTTGCAGCTACTCTTGTCGAAATTCAGCAATGGTTCTTTTTCATCAGGGGTCGGCAGCCTATGGCTCGCGAGCCAGCCGTGGCTCTTTTGATGACTACATCTGGCTCTCAGATAAATCAGGTGTCCTTTCTTCACAGAATAATACATCATTTTACTGTCCTTTAAATAAAAATACAGAAAAAAGCCATCAAATAAAACGAAAACATAAATAAATCTCACGCATTTCAATCTATACATCTATTTTCAACGCCACTTGTCGCTGTGGCATGCAGCGGAGAGCCAATCCTTTATGTACTCCAGTGTGTGGGCGGGGCGGATACCTTGAAACTCTAATTTTATTCGATTATATGCAACAGCCAGCACGAATTGTTTTTGGGTAAAGAGGTAAATTTCCCTCGTTTTGATCAGCTCATGCGCAAGGAGCCAAGCAGAATGGGCAGGCAAAACACAAATAGACAGAATGAAAAAACTTCAACTCGAAGACCAGCTGATTGCCAAAACTTAGGACACGCTTCCTGTCACATAAACACTGCAGTACTGCAGTGCGAGTCCTGTTATATTGACCATGTTTGGCTCCACATGCACACGCGAACGGTTCTTCTCATACCTGAAAAGCATCAAGACCAACCTACGGTCACGTGTAATAGATGGAAGCCTAAACGTCTGCATGAAGCTGAACCTCAGCACGTATCAACCAGACTACAAAGCCATCAGCAAAACCATGCAGCACCAGAAGTTGCATTAATAGTAAGAAGTACTTTTCTTATTAATAAATAATTTCATTATAACAATGTTGTTTAAAATAAATTCAGAGTCTTATTATACTCTAAAATTGTTGGTCTCAGTATTAAAAAATATGTTTGGCTCTCAGAGGATTAGATTTTATTTATTTATTTTTTTGTCTCTCTTAGTCAAAAAGGTTCCCAACCCCTGTTTTACCATAGACAGTGAGAGACATGGCTGGCCTTTGATAACCCAGTTGGCTGCACTGGGGGGGACAGTGACAGCTTTGTGGAGAGTGGGATTTGAACCCCCAACCTTTGAATCAGTGATCCAGCATTCTATACCACTAGGCCACCACTGCCCTTTCAATTATATTCAATAATTCAATGGAATGCTTTTTCAGAACAATGAGATAAATTATGTTTAACCTAATTCATTCATTCATTTTTTTGAACCATTTAATCCTAATTGGGGTCGCGGGGAGGCTGGTGCCCATCTCAGCCGATTCTGGGTGAGGGCAGAGTATACCCTAAACAGCTCGCCAAGCCATTAGAGGACACTGACGTCTATGCAGCCTACTCTTTAGGAAAGTCAGCAATGGTTCTTTCACAACATACTGACATGGTCGGCCTTTGATAACCCAGTTAGCAGCATTGGGGGGGAACAGCAGTGACAACCGTTGCCAGTGGGGCTTGAACCTCAAACCTTGGGATCGGTAATCTTACACCTTAACACCAGGCCACCATTACCTTCACCTAATTAATTAATTCACCCATTCACTCATTCTTTCATTGACCCTGATCCATTAAATCCTACTAGGGTCACAAAGAGTATGGAGACTATCTCATCCAACTCTGGGCCAAGGTGTGGTACATCATCATAAGATCAATTCCATCATTTTGGGTATTCTTTTTAATAAATGCTTCAAGTCAGGCTGGAACAGGTAGTAATTCTGTTAGGACGTTAACATTTGCATTCACATTACTTCATGTTGTCCACGCGCTGAAGAAATTTTATACAATCACTTATTTTTCTTAATTAGTGAAGCTACAGAAACAAAAAAGAATGACCTAATCACATAACCACTTCCCAAGACAAAAGCTACTGTCCTTTAAATGTAGCAGGCAAATAGGCCAAGGCTAAGCGGCTTATATGCGCTGCTGCCTGTGTTGATTATACAGGAATTAATTTGCACTGAGCAGTAAGTCACAGCAGAACATCTTACCAGATTCCTTATTTAAAATTGTTGTGAATTGATGGTAATTTAGTTCTTTTGCTCCTGTAGCCATCTTGCTTTCTACCTTAGTACAGACAATCACTCGAGGCAGCATTCTTGAACTCCAGCTCCTTCTGAGCTTCCCATTGGCTGCTAGCATGCAAATGGGGCCAGATGGCAGGAGGCCTCTGCTGAGGCCTTGTCAGGTGAGCACTGGAATTCTCAATGAGGCTGTGGTGATGCGCTGGAAACAGAAGGAGACAGGTACTACTTGTGCACAACTGAACAGCCCTGACAGCTAGTGCCACAAAAAAAAAAAAAAAAAATCCAGCTATCATGGAGGATTTGAGTCTCTGGGATGATGCAGTTTGAGTTTCTTTCTGTTTAGTTTCACTGCAGGACTAACAGGGTATGACCAGATGAGCTGGGCCTCTGGGCCTCACTAAAAACTTGTTAATAGGGATGCTTATGGAAAAGCATGTGATTCACAAATTACTGAGTGTGAAATCTTCTATTCAGTTTATTTGTGATAGCAAGTACCGTCATCCCTTGAACATTTGTATTCATTAAAGTTATCCATGAAATACAAACCGGATTCCAAAAACGGCACACTATACAAATTGTGAATAAAAACTGAATGCAATGATGTGGATTGCCAAATTTCAATATTTTATTACGAATAGAACGTAGATGACAGGGTCAAAGGTTTAAACTGAAAATATGTTTATTTTAAATTTCATGGTGTCAACAAATCTCAAAAAAGTTGGGACAAGACCATTTTCACCACTGTGAGGCATCCACTCTTCTTCTTAAAGCAGTCTACAAATGTCTAGGGACCGAGGAGACAAGTTTCTCAAGTTTAGAAATAGGAATTTTGGAATGTCTGCCTTCCTTATGGCTTTTTCCCTTTAACTCGGGAGTCGCCACAAGGAATCATCTTGATTCGCATGTTTGATTTGGCAGAGGTTTTTAGGTCGGATGCCCTTCCTGTCACAACCCTTTTTAGCAAGGGACAGAAACACGCTGACGACTTTGCAGCTACTCTTTACGAATGTCAGCAATGGTTCTTTTACATGCCTCACACCATAGACAGTGAGAGACATGGCCCGCCTTTGATAACCCAGTTAGCCGCACTGGGGGGGGAGGGGGGCAGTGACAACCTTGTGGAGAGTGGGACTCGAACCCCCAACCTTTGGATCAGTGATCCAGCGCCCTATACCACTAGACCACCACTGCCCCGGAATCTGGTTTGTAAATTACCCACAAAAATATCTGTATACTGTACTTCTGAAATCACTATGGCCATTTATTTACTGTCATAATTATGAATATTAGGGCCATAAAGGACATTGGTTTAATTGGGTTTTAGGAGATACACATTTCTGTCTTGATGCATGTTCAGTAATCCAGGTACGGGAAATCCCAGAAAGTTTTAATCCATTCATGTGGACAGAAAGGAAGTACTTTCTGTCCAACATAGGCAAGATAAGGTAGTTTGTTGGGCTTTTTACACCCAAGCCTAGCGACTCATCAGGCTGGTGCTGATTCCTGGTTTCCGTAGCGTGAAGCTACCAGGAATTCAACTTCTCCTGAATGGGATGCTAGTCCATCACAGATTACCTTCCCAGTAAATTTTTACTGGTACCCATTTGTACTGCTGGGTTAACGGAGGCAAGACCATTAAGACCATTTCCAGAGTTCTCAGCACAGTGTGGGTCTAACTGGGACTTGAACACACAACCTCCTGATCATGAGCCCAGCACCCTAACCACTACACCACCGGCCCATTCTGTCCAACATGCCTTGCCAGAAATTTGTCAACCCCAACAATCGGGTCCCCGGCAAAACCAGAGTGAACAATGTATACTTTAAGTACCGAAAGATTGAATTGTTCTTTGGGGAAACCAAACAACCTCTGGCAAATTGGATGGCAAAGAGTCATCTGTCAAGCATGGAAATCATTTTTTTAGGCCTCCATAATAAAATTAGTGATCATGTGATTTATATGTAATTTCTTATGAAGGCTGGCAGGGTGGCGATCCCAAGCCTTCCACAATTATGTAAACCTGTTTGATGGATGACTCTCTTGTTGTGAGTTTTATCGTGAGCACACTCGGCTCGCATAGTTGGATTGTATTGTCTGAGCTATGCAGAAACCTACATAGCTTTTGTATCCTCATTGACTCAGGACATATTTTCTGCAAGTCTGCCTGTCCTACACTTTTTGACTTGGGCACTGTTTTCTTTCACAGTAATGTAGTGTTTAGCATTACAGAAAGAAGGTCCTGGGTTCAAGTTCCGGGCTTGGCAAGAGCGCATTTGTGGAGTCTATACGTTGTTTACATACTTGCTTGGATTTTCTCCGGGAACTCTGGTTGCCTTCCATATGATTGCACTGATTGGCTGTTCCAAATTGTTCCTAGTGGTTGATGTGTGTTTGTGTGTGGGCAGTGGTGGTCTAGTGGGATAGGGTGCTGGATCGCTGATCCAAAGGTTGGGGGTTCGAGTCCCACTCTTCACAGGGTTGTCACTGCCCCCCCCCCCCCCCCAGTGCAGCTAACTGGGCTATCAAAGGCGGGCCATGTCTCTCACTGTCTATGGTGAGAGGCATGTAAAAGAACCATTGCTGACTTTCGTAAAGAGTAGCTGCAAAGTCGTCAGCGTGTTTCTGTCCCTTGCTAAAAAGGGTTGTGACAGGAAGGGCATCCGACGTAAAAACCTCTGCCAAAATCAAACATGCGAATCAGATGATCTGCTGTGGTGACTCCTGAGTAAAAGGGAAAATGCCGAAAGGAAGACAGACAGGTGTGTGTGTGTTGACTGTGATGCACTGGAAAGTAATTCAGGGTGTACTTCATCTTTTCCTAGAGTCGGTTGGATAGGTTCCAAAATCCCTGTGACCCTAATGGAATGAAGCAATTCAACAAGTGTATATATTTATAATCTAAGGTCTTATGATCCTGTTTTTTCCATAAGGTTGTCACTGCCCCCCCAAAGTGCAGCTAACTGGGTCGGCCATGTCTCTCACTGTCTATGCTGAGTTTCATGTAAAAAAAATAAAAATAAAAAACATTGCTGACTTTTGTCAAGAGTAGGCTGCATAGCCGTCAGTGTGTTTCTGCCCTGCGATGGCCTGGAAAACTGTCCAGGGTGTACTCTGCCCTCGCCTGGACTCGGCTTGGATGGGCGCCAGCCTCCTGTCGACCAAAATTAGGATTAAGCTGTTACAGAAAATGAACTGAACATTTCAAAATATGACATTGAGTGAGACAAAGATACACAAATTTATCTTTTTCATATTCATTGTTTTCTCATTCAAATTCTTACCAATAATGCCTCTAACAGTGGCACTGTGAATACATTTTAGAATTTATAGTGTGTATCTCAGTGCACAAACTGCACATCTTTGAACAAAATCGACTGAATGATCGGAATATCGGCTCAAATCAGACCATTTTTACCAGGATTATAGATGCCTAATGTGCAGTATATATAGTACATGTATACTATATAGCATTGTCAGTATGATACAGTATTTATAGTATTGATTTTATGAATGAAAAACTTTTTAAACAAGTGTTTTCACATTTAAAGGTTAGCCTTAGAAACAACAGCAAAAAGGGATTTTGATCTTTATATTTTATTCTGCAGCAAATAGAAAAGAAATGGAGTACATTTCATATTATCACCATGTCTGGTGGGATTAGCCAGGGAGAAATAATCAAAATTTTATCACGTTTTGATTGTCATTGTTATTCATATACTGTGCCATTTACAATACAATACACTTCATTATTGCTACCAACCACAGCTAACAGATTGTATTCATTTTTTATTGAATCAAATGAATTGTAAAACATTCATTCAATACATCAGGTAACCTATTCAAGCCATCAGGTTTAATTCAATTTTTTTTTTTTTTTTACATTTTTGAATGAAACCTCTTTGCTATATTTGGTAGCAATAATGAAGTGTATCATAATTTATTTGATGATAAGAGGAACACCAGAAAGCACGGCTTTACAATATGTAACCGTCCTGGTAATCACGGTTTCAGTCAATTTTAGCTGAATATTGATTCGTACTACACTTCCAGTGAACCTTGCACCTTTCTAGTCATGTGACCTGTCACTTTCTGTTAACTTGCACATCTGAGTTCAATGTACTTGTTTAGACTACTTTAAAAAAATAAATAAAAGGAAGGCTTTCCAAACTCTTGGTTACACTGAACATGTGGGGTTGTTTTTTTTTTTTTATCATCAGGTGGTATTACTAACATTTTCAAAAATTGAAATCTGCTATAGTTTGCATTAGCCGTTTTTTTGTTTGTTTGTTTGTTTGTTTTTTGTTTGTTTTTTTTTAAAAGGCCATCACTACGACAGCAAAGCAGACAGTTTAGTTGGCAAACTATGGCAGTTTAGGTACAGGAGGTTGAAAACAGCCTATCTATACAAACTCCATCACACAATTTATTTATTTATTTATTTATTTATTTTTTTTTTTTTTGGGGGGGGGCGTGAAGAGTGGCTGAGATGACTTGGGTACAAGGGCACCTGCTAGAGTAAAGGATAAGCTTTATAAGACAACATCTATGCTGTATGGTTTGACGACAGTAGCGTTGAATAAAAGTCAATACAGGGATCCCTCACTACTTCACGCTTCAATTCATGCGGCTTCAATGCTTTGCGTTTTTTTTAATATTCATCGAATAAAAAAAAAATAAGAAGATTTAGGACGAATAGGGGAAAAAGTTAAGGAAAATTCTACAAAATCAAAACCAATTATGCAAAAAAAAAAACCCTACACAAACACAAAACAAAAAACAACCCAAAACCTCCCATCAAAACTATTTACATTGTTGTGAGGTGTGCATCTAAGTGCGTACACGCGCATCTGTGTGCACGTCTGTATATGTGTGTATGCATACATTATTTTTTAAAGTTTAATTATTATTATAAGAATTTATAGCATTGAATATGTATTTATTGATATTACTAGTATATACACATATACATGTACGTATACGTCAGTCGGGGGGGGGGGGGATCCTACTTCGCAGATTTCAATGGTCGCATGGGGATTGCGGTCCCAATTAACTGCGGAAAGTGAGGGATCCCTGTATACACAAAATGGCAAGAACTTGTAGATCCAAATAAAAGTGACTGTGAAGCAAACAAGAAAAACAAGAAAAAAGACTTGAATGATAACTATTCACTGCATAAGTCAGCACTTTGAGAGATACATTTTGAAGTAATTCCAGCTGCAAATCTCTCAGGTATGTCTCTATAAAATTGACACATCTCGTCACTGGGATTTTTGCCCATTCTTCAAAGCAAAACGTCCCTAACTTCTTCAAGAACTTCTCTTCCTCAAGAATTTGCATGAATTTAGCATCATCCATCATTCCCTTAATTCTGACCAGTTGCTGAGTTCCTGCTGATGAAAAACATTCCCACATCAGGATACTTCCACCTTCATGTACCACTGTGAGGAGGGGGGTTCTTGAGGTGGTGATAGTTGTTGGAGTTACGCCAAACATAGCATTTTTATTGAACACCAGAAAGTCGCATTTTAGTTTTAACTTTCCAGGTGACTTACTTCCGTATGTTTCAGCAGGTCGCCCCCAGTTTTTTAGAAGAGGATCTCTAACGCTCAGTTCTGTGGTGTGTATGGTTAGTGTTCATATCACCAGAAATACCAGCTTCTACTGTGGACTCCTTTCCAGTTACAACTGGTCTTGGTGATTAATGCACACCCCCACACTCCCCTCCACCCTGTCTGTGAAGGTAAAGGTAAGTCTGTTGGGTTTTTACACCCGAGCCTAGTGGCTCATCAGGCTGGTACTTAGCGTGAAGTGAACTCAGCCCGGTTTCCGTAGCGTGAAGTGACCAGGAGTTCAACTCCCCCTGGATGGGACGCTAGTCCATCGCAGATTACCTTCCCAGTATATTTTACTGGTACCCATTTATACTGCTGGGTGAACAGAGGCACACTTGTGGTTAAGACCTTACCCAGGGGTCTTAGCACAGTGAGGGTCTCAGTGGGATTCGAACTCACAACCTCCTGATCATGAGCGCAGCACCCTAACCACTACGCCACAGGCCCCACCCTGGTTAGTGTTCATATGAACAGAAATACCAGCTTCTACTGTGGACGCCTTTCCAGTTACAACTGGTCTTGGTGATTAATGCACACCCCCACACTCCCCTCCACCCTGTCTGTGAATTTGATGAATATTCCTGTCCAGTCAGGCTTATTGTGATGACATATTGTTTCTATTTTGTGATGAAGGCTTTAATTGGGCTCTTTTATGGTTAAAACATTTTTGTCATATAATCCAACCCTAATGAGTACATCAGAGGGACAGCTCATGTAAGAGGTTTTGGAGACAAAGTCAGAGAGGGTAGATTGAGATGGTTTGGACATGTACAGAGGAGGGATAGTGAGTATATTGGTAGTAGGATGCTGAGGTTGGAACTACCAGGCAGAAGGCCTAGAGGAAGACCAAAGAGACGCTTTATGGATGTGGTGAAGGAGGACATGAAGGTAGTTGGAGTAAGAGAAGAAGATACAGAGGATAGGGTGAGATGGAGACAGATGATTCACTGTGGTGACAACTGAAGGGAACAGTCGAAAGGAAAAGAAGAAGAATCCAACCCTGACTTACACTTATTCACAACTTTGTCCCTGACTTGTTTGGAGAGTATTCATGGTGTCATTTGCTTGCTGGTGACTCTTGAGTAAGTAGTATTGTACACTCTGGGGCCTTTCAGTACCAGAGAGGATACATATATATGCGCGCATCCCTTTTTTTTTTCCTATTTAACTTTTTTAACCTTTCACGGTACTAAGTTGAATACTTTTTGTTGGCCCATTATATAAAATCCCTTAAATTTTTTTCCACAAATATTACATGCTGTAAGATAGGGGTCTCCAACCTTTTTATCATCGCGGACCGGTCAACGCTTGACAATTTTACCGCGGACCGGGGAGACGGGAGGGGGGTGTCATAGATTGTTTATATTGTAAAAATAATTTATTTATGTAAATTATTATTATTATTTATTATTAACAATAATAATAATAATAGTAATAATAATAAGCACTCCATGAATGTTATTTTTCAACAGCTGAAATAAAGTTGGTTGGGAAGTCGAGCTTGAACTTTTCTATAAAAAAAAAAAAAAAAAAAACCCACAGGTGATGGTGCACCAGCTGGGAGAATGAACTCTCAGGCTCAGTCTCACCCAAAATCCCCGCTATTGTTTAAAACATGTCCAACTCGCCTCTGTTCATGTGCCATTTAGTGCTCAAATGACCGACATGTAACCGAGAGAATCCAGTCATTTTTCAAAATAAAAGACTTTTTAAAAATAAAGATCATTCAGACTCAGATAATAAATCTTCTTCTTTTCCTTTCGGCTTTTTTTCCCTTTCTCGGGAGTCGCCACAGCGAATCATCTGATTCTCACATTTGATTTGGCAGAGGTTTTTACTCCGGATGCCCTTCCTGTCACAATCCTTTCGCAAGGGACAGAAACATGCTGATGGCTTTGCAGCTACTCTTTTTACGAAGGTCAGCAATGGTTCTTTTACATGAACCTCTCACCATAGACAGTGACAAACATGGCCCGCCTTTGATAACCCAGTTAGCTGCACAGTAACAACCCTGTGGGGACTCAAACCCCCAACCTTAGGATCAGCGATCCTGCGCCCTATCCACTAGACCACCACTGCCCCTTTGAGACTCAGATAATAAATAAAACGGAAATAATTAATTATTTCTTCTTCGTACCGATTGAGCCCGGTGGTTGGGGAGCTCTGCTGTAAGGAAACAAAATTGAAAATTGCCAAGGGAGTTAGTATAAGCCACTGTGATGAAGACATTTGGAGCATATTGTGTTTTGAAGATGTTAAAAAAGGTAATGCAAAAGCAAACAAACAAACAAACAACAAAAAGTCTCAACAGTTTCAGTCCATTTGCAAAGCACCCAAAGGTCAGACTGAATAAAACCTTGCATGAAGTGGTGGATGCTGAAATGAAGGGAAAATGCATTGTCTTGGAGGATGTTGAACGCAGAGCCAGGTGCAGGCGTCTGATCAAGCATTGAAAATAATATTGGAGGGGTTATATATTATTATATTATATGGTTATGTCTATAAGATGTTTTGTAAGAACTTTTTGACGGCAAGCTCACAGTCAGTTCCTTCTTCTTTTCCTTTCGGCTTTTCCCTTCAGGGGTCGCCACAGCGAATCATCTGCCTCCATCTCACCCTATCCTTTGCATCTTCTTCTCTTACACCAACGACCTTCATGCCCTCCTTCATCACATCCATGAATCATCTATCCTATCCTATCATCCTATTACCAATATACTCAC
The DNA here is from genome assembly GCA_024760905.1 of Plotosus lineatus. Lineage (NCBI taxonomy): Eukaryota > Metazoa > Chordata > Actinopteri > Siluriformes > Plotosidae > Plotosus > Plotosus lineatus. The sequence continues at coordinate 36,188,224 of CM045739.1, forward strand.
TATCCCTCCTCTGTACATGTCCAAACCACTCACAGTCAGTTCCTGAGGTCTTTATTTGTGTATAGTCCGTTTTGAATTGCATGCCACCCCTGGCTACTAATTTAGTCATGGAATTTTCATTATTCAGGAGTATTTAGACCAAAGGTGACTGCCCTAACATCTACTGACCCTGAAATTAATCGAGAGGATTTCAAAGGGCACCAAGGCAGATCCCCTGATATAGTCATCCACTTTATCTTAGCCAGCAGTAAAAATCTGCAGCACAGACAATGATTTAGTGTCTGGGCTCAGAGAAAAGGTCAAAGCTCTCTATCACAGCAGAAGACCCATCACCCCCCACCCAAACCGCAAATACCTTGCAGCTTCAGGTTCATCCTCGTGAACTATGTTCAAGCAGAAATAATGATGTAGGATCAGTGTTCTTCAGTGGTTTAAATGAGAGAGAGAGAGAGAGAGAGATAGAGAGAGGTTGGTCCAGAAACAGTAATATTGTTTTTAAAAATGAATAAATACAAGCCCAGATTGCCTAGAACATGTTTGTGTTGAGTCTGCAATAGTTTATTTTTGTCCAAAAGAGCAATGCTTTTACCAATACCGGCACATTTAACTTATTAGCCTTAAAGTTTATCCATTGGATCATCAGTTCAGTTCATTTTCTGTACCCGCTTAATCCTAATTTGGGTCACGGGGAGGCTGGTGCCCATCCCAGCCAACTTCGGGTGAGGGCAGAGTACACCCTTGATAGCTCGCCAGGCCATCGCAGGGCGGAAACACGCTGACGGCTTTGCAGCTACTCTTGTCGAAAGTCAGCAATGGTTCTTTTACATGTCTCACACCATAGACAGTGAGAGACATGGCCGGCCTTTGCTAACCCAGTTAGCTGCACTGGGGGGGGGGGGGGGACAGTGACAACCTTGTGGAGAGTGGGACTCGAACCCCCAACCTTTGGATCAGCGATCTAGCGCCCTATACCACTAGACCACCACTGCCCCGTTGTCCATTGGATGATTGATCAATTTTGTATAAAAAACATCAAAATTTCCGAGCGCCTAAACTGGGGGATTTTTATACAGTACTTCACTTACCTTCACAGCAACAGAATAGATCATCCTGCAATAGTCCTTCTGAATCTTTTTTACTTAGCTTTAGCCACAGAGATAATGGCAGAGACACCCTAAGTCAAAGATAATTTTAACTGTAATGCCTAATATTGCTTATTAAAGAGATTTTCTTATTTCTGATTGGTGATCATTTCTGATGAGATCATTGCCATCAGATAACTGAAATATTGCATCATAGTCATTGGAATAGTTGAATGATTATTGTACGACTAACACTGGGGACAAAGTCACGTGATGGTCTACTTTGAAAATATTTTTATTGATCAATACATCAATTATAAAATTCAGCTTTCATATTATGACGGCACGGTGGCGTAGTGGTTAGCACGTCCGCCTCACAGCAAGAAGGCCCGGGTTCGATTCCCGGCCTGGGTGTTTCTGTGTGGAGTTTGCATGTTCTCCCCGTGCTTGTGTGGGTTTCCTCCGGGTGCTCTGGTTTCCTCCCACAATCCAAAGACATGCACTGTAGGTTAATTTGCCGTTCTAAATTAGGGACTACAGATGGAAACTAGCTATTAAGCTATAATCTGGTACAGTACATCTCTGTCTCTATGAGCTTAATGTTCCTGTACATTGTCCCTTAAATAAATAAATTGTTAAATTTGGAGGGTTGTCTTGTCTGAGAGGGTATTGTTCATAACTCTTTCACACAGTAATTCTCTATATTATACCTCACCTCATTTGATAATTGCTTACAGTTTTCTTCATTGGTTTGGCTCATTTCTTGAAACAGAAATTACATTCTCAAAATAAAATGAACAAACCTGCACACCACTTCACAACAGAATTATGTGTATATATATATATATATATATATATATATATATATATATATATATATATGTGTGTGTGTGTGTGTGTGTGTGTGTGTTATAGGCCTACAGTAATATCTTACCTCAACAAGATGTTATGATACTAAAAATGACAAAGAAAAATATTTGATAAACTATGGAATTATTGATGATACAGCAGGGAGCCCTCACTTTCTGCAGTTAATAGGTACCGAGACACACACACACACACACACCCCCCTCGTAGTGACCACCACCGATTTCCACAAAGTAGGATCGACCCCACTGACGTATACGTACACGTATGTGTATATAATATCAATAAATACATATTCAAGGCTATAAATGCTTCTAATAATAATTAAACATTCAAAAATAATACATGAGATGTAAATAACAAACACACACACAAACATACACACACACACACACACACACACACACACACACACACACACACACACACAGATGCCCACCTCACATAAAAATGTAAGTGGATTTGTTCGATTGTTTTTTGTTTGTTTGTTTGTTTGTTTTTTGGCATAATTTGCCTTGTTTTGAAGCATTTTCCTCAACTTTTACCCTATTTTTCCTTAATTTCCTTATTTTCATTGAATACTGTATTTTTAAAAAAAAAACCCGCTATGCACTGAAGCCGCAGAAACTGAAGCACAAAGTAGCGAGGGATCACTGTCGTATTCCAGTCACTGTGCAGTGATGCATTATAATTGTGGTAAATGTACTGTATGATTACATTGGTAACTCATTCTGTAAGAAATACATAAAGCTTACATTGTGAATACAGTGGTACCTCACCTTACGAAATTAATCCGTTCCAGAGGCGGTTTCGTAACCTGGATTTTTTGTAAGTAAACCTCATTTTACATGTAAAACGTGTGATTCGTTCCAAGGCCCCCAATACAACCCCCTAAACCCTTTAAAAATTATAAACGCATACCTTTGAAGGTACTTACTTCGTGTTGATCATGTCTTTTTAGCAGAGTTATAATCTTACAAATGTTTATGCAAGGTAAAAAGCCTGAGCCAAAAAATAAAGTTGCAATGAGCACACTCGAAACTGTCATTTACACGAAAAGTATCATGGGAATTATGGAGATACAGCTCCATAATAGCCAATGGGAGGGAGCTCCGTCATCCCTCCTAGCCAATGGGAGGCCAGCGGGGCGGGATGTTGAGAGATAGCCAATGGGAGGGAGCTCCGTCATCCCTCCTAGCCAATGGGAGGCCAGCAGGGCGGGATGTCGGGAGATAGCCAATGAGAGGCCAGTGGGGTGGGATGTTGGGAGATAGTTGATGGGAGAGCAATTAGTGCATTGTTTGAATTTTTGAGATGGTGCTTTCATAACATGAACTTGTTTCGTATCCAGAGACAAAAATATTAGGAAAATGTTTGTTTTACCCTGGATTTTTCGTTTGTTGGGACTATCTTAAGGTGAGGTACCACTGTACAGTGTTGTCCTTTGAATTCTATATCTAGGATTAGATGATAAGTGCACAGGTGGCAGAGGAAAACTTCTCAAGGAACAAGAACAACAAGAAATCTGTAACATGGTAGTGGCAAATAATGATATCACCCTGAGACAGATCCACACTGTAATCCTACAATGTGATGCCATATTCCAAAAAGTCAACTCTATGAGCAGTTCCACAATAGAGCCTATATTGAACAAGCATCAGATGACCATGAAGCAATTTCCAGGGTACCAATTGTAGACCAAATCTGAGAGTGAAGGAGCTGCAGTACCAGTATGTACATGTAGGTAAGTTACTGGTTGTCTACCATTATAGCCTTTTCACAACCAAGCAGTGGTTTCCAAACCTTTTTGGCTGCATTCCTCCCTTTACCTGATTTCTGAATCCAAGTATTTGCTTTATGTGATTCACAATTTTGCCTCAAAGCTTCAACAGAAAACTACAGCTTACTGTATGATACAATTATCATTATAATACTAATTTTGAAAAATATATAAGAAAGGTGTCAAGGAGCTACAATTAATGCATCCCAATGAGATCTATGTAATGCTTGGTTTTGCTCTATCCTTTCAGTAAGTCAAGTCATTGATGATCTCTCCAGCACTTTCTCTAAAATTCGTTCCCCAGGTTTGGAGCCACTGGAGTAGTGGCCAGTAGTATATTGAATTTGGAAGGAACATTGGAAGGAAATGAGAATCCTCACATCCTCGTGTTTGCGGACGAAGCCAGCTACAACTTCATCAAGGCCTGAAGACATGGTTGTAATATTATTGGCCACTGGGTGACGGTGGATGTCCCAGGCAACTGTCGGGGTCAATATAAGTGTATGCTGCTATTTCCAAGAATGGTGTGATCATTCTCATCCCTACCATGGCCCATACAATACATATAAGCTCCTCACTTTCTTGATCCATCTTGATTCTTGATTTGACAATGTGAATATCCACCATAGCTCACTCATTAGGGCCTGGGTCACTACTACTCATCCAAGGATTGTCATGGTATTCCTACCATCTTACTCTCCTTCCCTCAATCCTATTTTCCTCTGCTTGCAGGTAGCGAGTGTGTGAGCATGTAGTAGTAGATTTATATTGCGCTTTATCCATACTGAATATAATGCTCAAAGCGCACTGGGGAGTGTTCAGTTAATGATAATAACTCTTTATTGCCAAAGTACTTTACATACATTATTTTATTTTATTAATGCTCTGGGCATTGGTCGCCACTGTGCAGTGCTAGTTGTTGCGTTGTTCTTTCCTTTGATGCTGAGCACCAAGCCGGAAGCAACAACTGCCAAATTTTGACGCCCTATGGTGTGACGTGGCCGGATTCGTACTCTGACCTTCCAGAGGATAAAGCGAACGCTCTACCAACTGAGTTAAATCCTCATCAGGCTCAAAATCAGAAATACCTGCACCATGCAATGGATGGTGCATTTGAAGATATTACAGGAGAGCAGTGTACGGGATGGTGGCAACATGCACACTGTTTCTTCCCTTGTTGCACCACTACACTATGATGTGGACATAAAATGACAAAATCCTAATAAAATACAATTATGGTTGTAGTTATAAGGTGGAAAAAAATGTGGAAACTTCAAAGGGTAAGAATACTTTTGCAAGCCAGTGGAAATGGCAGACTTGAACAAAGAAAAACGATAGGTCTATTGGGCAAGATTAAAAAGTAAAAACAGTTCACTCACCCTGAATCTTGTGGTAATGACAGGTAAAGATAAGGTCCTTTGGGCTTTTTACACCCGAGCCTAGTGGCTCATCAGGCCGGTGCTTATCCCTGGTTTCCATAGCGTGAAGTGACCAGGAGTCCATCTCCTCTTGAATATATATATAAAAACAAATTGAGAGTATAATAAGACTGAATTTATTTTAAACGATGTTGTCATAATGAAGTTATTTATTAATAAGAAAAGTACTTCTTACTATTAATGTGACTTCTGGTGCTGCATGGTTTGGCTGATGGCTTTGTAGTCTGGTTGATACGCGGTGAGGTTCAGCTTCATGCAGGCGTTTCGGCTTCCACCTGTTAAATGTGACTGCAGGTTGGTCTTGATGCTTTCAGATGAAAAGGACTGCTTGTATGCACATGTGGAGCCAAACATGGTCAATACAACAGGACTCACACTGCAGGGTTTGGTATGTGACAGGAAGCGTGTCCCAAGTTTTGGCAATCAGCTGATCTGCGGGCTTGAAGTTTTTCCATGTCTGTCCGTTTGTATTTGCTTGCCAGCTGTGCTTGGCTTCATGCAAATGAGCTGATCAAAAACAAGGAAATTTACCTCTTTCCTCAAAAACAACTCGCACAGTCTGTGGTTGTTGTTATAATCCAATAAAATTAAAGTTTCAAGGTAACTGCCCACATACTGGTGTACAGAAAGGATTGGCTCGCCGCTGCGTGCCACAGTGATGTGGCATTGATTATTTTTGTTTTTGTTTTATTTGATGGCTTTTTTTTGTATTTTTATGTAAATGAAAGTGAAATTATGTATTCATTATTCTGTTAAGAAAGGCCACCTGATTTATCTGAGAGTCAGATACAGTGATCAAAAGAGCCACATCTGGCCATAGGTTCCCGACCTCTACTCTAGTCCATTGCAGGGTTACCTTCCCAGTATATTTTTACTGGTACCCATTTATACTGCTGGGTGAACAGAGGCACACTTGTGGTTGAGACATTGTCTTAGCACAGTGGGGATCTAACTGGGATTAGAATACACGACCTCCCAATCATGAGCCCAGCACCCTAACCACTACGCCACCGGCCCCACCGTTAATAACAGGGGGAAACAAAAAACTTTGTCAAAACCAAAACTATTGTTACATTATTTTTTCTTAATAAAAGTCTGACAACTGCTCTATTATTCATCAGTCTTGGTGTAATTCCATATTTGAGGAAATCATATGATGAAGTACCTTGTTATCAATGTTGCATTGTTCATTTATCAAAGAGATGTCTCACTCTTCCCAGAATTCAATTATTTGATTTTGTTTTAAAACCATGTGACCTACCTACTTGCGCTCTTGTGAAAAAATCTGTGCAAATAACTGGTATTGATCCCTTGGTCTTCATTCACCCGTCATATGCTTTGAACAAAATATTATTGATCTTTTTAAACCTCAAAGTCATGAGAGTGATGGTCACGGTCTCTTCGTGTGCATTACAATATTACAACACATATGAAAATGAAATGTTATAAATTATGATTTTTAAATACTTTGACAAAATATCCTAATTTCACATGTCATGGTGTGGGAAAGAGAACTCTTTACTTAATGCTTTTTTTCCAGCCATGCAAGGTTCAGGATGTTTAGTAATAAATGGTAGTGTGAGCCATTTTCATCCACTAAAAATTTGATCTTCATTTATTTTCTGTAACCGCTTAATCCTAATTAGGGTCGCAGGGAGGCTGGTGCCAATCCTAGCCGACTCCGGGCGAGGGCAAAGTACATCCTGGCCAGCTTGCAGGACCATCGCAGGGTAGAAACATGCTAACAGATATGCAGCTACTCTTGTCAAAAGTCAGCAATTGTTCTTTTACAGCCTCACTCCACAGACAGTGGGAGACATGGCCGGCCATTGATAACCCAGTTAGCTGCACTGGGGGGGACAACCTGTTGTGGGTGGGGCTTGAATCCCCAACCTTTGGATCAGTGATCCAGCATCTTACCACCAGGCCACCACCGCCCTCCTGATTTTCATGCATTCAAAAAATTGTCAATATTTACACCAGCATTGATTAATTTAATTGTATTAAAATCATAATGTTTGCTTTGTGGCTAAAAAAGTACATTTAAATTTATTTGCATTAATTTCTTAAGTGTGGTCTTTAGAAGCCTGGATAGCTAGTAGTCACTTCCTGTCTCAGCTAGCATCTTAGCTGCTATTTTGACCAAAAAGTCAACCTTGAAAATTAAAATTAAATAAGAGTTGTAGACCAATGTCGAAGATTTTACATTAAAAATCTGAGAGTAAAAAAATCATCATGTGATACTTTAGATAATATGGTGTGAATATAAATCTTCATGTTATATCCATGCATTATTTACCTCTCTTAACCATCTGGGTCATGGAGGGAATCTGGAGCTGGAGCAATCCCAGCTGAATTCAGGTGAGAGGTGGACATACCTTGATCGGTTCATCAGACATCTATCAATACAAGACATCTACAAGAAATTTAGAATAACCAGTTGACTGAATGTGCATGGTTTAGTGGTATAGGGCGCTGGATTGCTGATCCAAAGGTTGGGGGTTCAAGTCCCACTCTCCACAAGGTTGTCACTGTCCCCCCCAGTGCGGCTAACTGGGTTATCAAAGGCGGGCCATGTCTCTCACTGTCTATGGTGAGAGGCATGTAAAAGAACCATTGCTGACTTTCGTAAAGAGTAGCTGCAAAGTCGTCAGCATGTTTCTGTCCCTTGCTAAAAAGGGTCGTGACAGGAAGGGCATCCGACGTAAAAACCTCTGCCAAATCAAACGTGAGAATCAGATGATTCGCTGTGGCGACTCCCAAGTAAAAGGGAAAAAGCCGAAAGGAAGACAGACAGACAGTTGACTGAATGTGCATGTGTTTGAACACTGGGAGGAAATCGGAGTAACCGGAGGAAACCTATCTCAAGCACTGGGAGTTCGATTGTCACACAGAAAGACCCTAAATCTGTAAATTTGGCTGTTGCAACAGTTTTATCCACTATGCTTCCTGATTATTTAAAATTATTAAATTACTTGAAATCCCATTTACAAGTAAAATATAGTCCATATTTCAGAAAATAAGACGAAGTACTTAGGCTCCACAATCCAGAGCAATGGAGAGTGTGGAAAAGAGGTGAAGAAGCGTGTGCAGGCAGGTTGGAATGGTTGGAGAAAAGTGTCCGGTGTGATGTGTGATAGGAAAGTATCGGCAAGAATGAAAGGAAAAGTGTACAAGACGGTGATGAGCCCAGCGATGTTGTACGGTTTATAAACAGTGGCCCTGAGGAAAAGACAGGAAGCAGAGCTGGAGGTAGCAGAGATGAAAATGTTGAGGTTCTCTTTGGGAGTAACGAGGATGGATAGGATCAGGAATGAGGACATTAGCTTTCGGAGACAAAGTCAGAAAAGCTAGATTGAGATGGTTTGGACATGTACAAAGGAGGGATAGTAAGTATATTGGTAGGAAGATGCTGAGGTTGGAACTACCAGGCAGAAGGCCTAGAGCAGAGGTCCCCAACCACAGACCGGTCAATGCTTGACAATTTTACCGCGGACTGGGGGGGGGGGTCATAGATTGTTCATATTGTAAATACAATTTACTTATATAAAATATTATTATTATTATTATTATTATTATTATTATTATTATTATTATTATCAATCATCTTCTTTTCCTTTCAGGCTGCTCCCTTCAGGGGTCACCACAGCAAATGATCTGCCTCCATCTCACCCTATCCTCTGCATCTTCTTCTCTTACTCCAACTACCTTCATGTCCTCCTTCACCACATCCATAAATCTTCTCTTTCATAATAATAATAATAATAATAATAATAATAATAATAATAAGCACTCCATAAATGTTATTTTTCAATAGCTGAAATAAAGTTGGTTGAGAAGTAGAGCTTGAACTTTTCTAAAGAAAAAAAACCCACAGGTGATGGTGCACCAGCTGGGAGAATGGAGGCTCAGTCTCAGGCTCACTCAAAATCCCCGCTATTATTTGAAACATGTCCAACTCACCTCTGTTCATGTGCTGTCCTCTTGTGGGTTACATTTTAGCTCTCAAATGCCCGACATGTAACCGAGAGAACCCGGTCATTTTTCAAAAGAAAAGATTTTTCAAAAATAAAGATCGTTCAGACTCAGATAATAAATAAAACGGAAATAATGAATTATTTCTTCTGCGGACCGGTACCAATTGAGCTATGGACCGGTGGTTGGGGACCCCTGGCCTAGAGCAAGACCAAAGAGAAAATTTATGGATGTGGTGAAGGAGGACATGAAGATAGTTGGTTTAAGAGAAGAAGATGCAGAGGACAGGGTGAGATGGAGGCAGATGATTTGCTGTGGCGACCCCTGAAGGGAACAGCCGAAAGGAAAAGAAGACAATTGCAGGAAATAAGACATGTCTATCTAAAAGTGTATATTAAAATAAACTTAATACGGTTTGTATTTTCTTATTAAAAATAGTAATTTCTGTAAAATTAGAGATTTCATATTTACCTAGTGACTACTGAATAACAACCAAATTCACTTTTTTTTTTTTTTAACTCCAAAGTTCTCAGTGACCTTTCAAGCAAGTCTGACTCCTTAATGATCTTCCCCACTCACTTGCAGGACAGAAACATGTCTTTTTCACATTGAACTGAGATAACAAGGTCTTGACTGCAACACAGTGACAGAAATGTGGAGATTTTCCTCTCAATCCTGTGGTCCATCTACGGCCTCTGATTTCCTGAGCAGCAGGTTGAGGCACCCTGATGCTTCTGACCTTTCTTTCACATGGTTGCTATGATACTCTGTAAGTGTGGATATGCCAAGCCACTCTATAACATGGCTTTGACTTTTGTGATTTTATCTCCAACTAATTTTATTTTGTGAATTTGAAGTAGCCTATTTTTCCCCTCTACCTTTCTTTTCGTCAACCTTTTTTCTTATGTTCCAGCAGCTTATTGGTCCGATAGCCCTCATATAAGATGGGCACCATGTTTAAATCACTTCAGTTGGGTGAGGATTAGAGCTGTCAGTCTAATGAACTTTTGGACCAATAGGCTGTCAGAATATTATTCTTCTTTTCCTTTTTTTTTTTTCAGGGGTCGCCACAGTGAATCATCTGATTCACATGTTTGATTTGGCATAGGTTTGCCCTTCCTGACACAACCCTTTAGCAAGGGGCAGAAACACGCTGACGGCTTTGCCGCTACTCTTTACAAAAGTCAGCAATGGTTCTTTTACATGAACCTCTCACCATAGACAGTGAGAGATGTGGCCGACCTTTGATAACTCAGCTGCACTGGGGGACAGTGAGAACCTTCTGGACAGTGGGACTCGAACCCCCAACCTTTGGATCAGCGATCCAGCACCCTTTACCACCAAGCCACTACTATATGGGCTATCAGAATATAGGACTGTAACCCTATCTTTTACATCATGAAGCACTTGAGAGCTGCTGTGTTCTGAAGCACACCCACAACACCTGCAGGTTGACCATCACTGGAGCTGCAGGTTGACCAAATATTTTGCAAAGATGTTTCTGACGTCAGTGCAGTGCTTTTGGATGTCTGATTGTTCTTGTAATTGGCAACATGCACTTGGAAATCCAAAGATAACAATTTTTTCCCTTGTACTGCTTGCTTTCTCCATCTCAAGGTCATTAAGACTGAAATGTCAAGACCTACATATGCTAAAACCAAAGGTTTTCATTATCTGTCTGTATGCTGGCATTTCTGGAAAAAGGTTAGCGCAAAGAAACTGTAATTCTCTGAGTGTAACTGTGACTCACTGTGCTGACTCAAACATTCATGTCTTTTCATCCATCAGCTCATGTAGTTTACATTTACATGGCTACAGGCAGAGAGAAAAATGAAGAGCTGGTGTGTATTTTTAGGATTTATTTTACAGCGAAATACTGCTCATTTTTAAGAGGTTGTACTCTACATAGTGGAGAATTTGTTTATTCCCCATTGTTATTTGATATCTAATATTTTCGGCAGGAATTAGATTGGATGGTTGGTTAGTTGATAGGTAGGTAGGTAGGTAGGTAGGTTGGTATGTAGGTAGGTAGATTGGTAGGTAGGTAGGTAGGTAGGTAGTTATGTAGGTAGGTAGGTTGGTAGGTTGGTAAGTAGGTAGGCATGTAGGTATGTAGGTAGGTAGGTTGGTAGGTAGGTTGGTAGGAAGGTAGGTAGGTAGGTAGTTATGTAGGTAGGTTGGTAGGTTGGTAAGTAGGTAGGAATGTAGTTATGTAGGTAGGTAGGTTGGTAGGTTGGTAAGTAGGTAGGTATGTAGGTATGTAGGTAGGTAGGTTGGTAGGTAGGTTGGTAGGTTGGTAAGTAGGTAGGTATGTAGGTTGGTAGGTAGGTAGGTAGATTGGTATGTAGGTATGTAGGTAGGTAGGTTGGTAGGTAGGTTGGTATGTAGGTAGGTATGTAGGTAGGTAGGTTGGTAGGTAGGTAGTTATGTTGGTAGGTAGGTAGGTTGGTAGGTAGGTAGGTAGGTAGGTAGGTAGGTAGGAAGGGAGGTAGGTTGGTAGGTTGGTAGGTATGTTGGTATGTAGGTTGGTATGCAGGTAGGGAGGTTGGTAGGTAGGTAGGTTGGTAGGGAGGTAGGTTGTTATGTAGGTAGGTAGGTAGGTTGGTTGGTAGGTAGAAAGAAAGAAAGAAAGAAAGAAAGAAAGAAAGAAAGAAAGAAAATTTGTCAACATCTCCGAGTTAATGATCTTAGGTGATCACTGATCCAAAAGGTTGAGGGTTCGAGTCCCACTCTCCACAAGGTTGTCACTCTCCCTCTACCCCACCCCCATATAGCTAACTGGGTTATCAAAGGCCGGCCATGTCTCCCACTGTCTATGGTGAGAGGTTCATGTAAAAGCTCCATTTTTGACAAGAGTAGCTGCAAAGCTATCAGCATGTTTTTGCCCTGCGATGCCCTGTCGAGCTGTCCAGGGTGTACTCTGCCCTCGCCCCGGAGTCGGCTGGGATGGGCGCCAGCCTCCCCATGACCCTAATTAGGATTAAGCAGTTACAGAAAATGAAAATGATGAACTATCTGTCAACAATTATTGTGGCCTAGTGGTCAGCATGTCTGAAAGCGAGAAGGTCCGGGTTTCAAGTCCTGGACTCGGGACTTTCTGTGTGGAATTTGCATATGCTCCCTGAGCTTCAGTAGGTGTTCCTATGTTGGTGCTCCTAGTTGTAGGTTGACTCTGCAATAGTATGGCGAGCTGTTCAATGAGTACCCCACCTTCAGCCAGCTAAGATCTAGCCTCCCCGCGACCCTAACAGGATCAATGATTCAGCAAATGAGTGAGAGTAAGTGATCAACAATTGAACATCTGAAAATAATTTTCAAATCTAATAGAAGTGAAAGACCAAGCTTATGCAATCGACTGAAGTTGCATTCAAAGCCATTTTACTTTTTATGTTCTCATTTATTACAGCAGAGAGATCCTTAGATGCACAAATAAATGTAGTATGCCATTTTGCTAAGTAACCAGGGTTCTGTAATTATATTCTGAACATCATGAGGAAATACCGATACTGTACCACATACATTTTCGTACAGTTTTTCGGAATGGTTCTATGTATAATATGTAACGGTAACCGTGTGTTTTTATAGAACTCAGACACTCTGCTCTGTCCTTCTGAACATGTTGAAGCTGATATGCTTGGAAAAGAAATAGGTCAGCATATTGGTGGGTTGTTGGAGAACAGTACAAAAGCCTGCCAGTCTGTTATAGGTCCAACACACACACACACACACACAAACTTAGAGGCAATTTGGAACAGCTCATTAGCCTAATGGTCATGTCTTTGGACTCTGGAAGGAAACCAGATTACAGAAATAAATGGTCAAGCATGGGGAGAACATACAAACGCTACACAGAAACACCATTGCCAGGTCTGGGACTCCAACCTTGGAGCTTTTTGCTGTTAGGCAGACATGCTAGCCATTATGCCACTATGCCACCAACTATACTGAGTCATTAAAAACTGTGAGAGAAACATTTCTGTTTATCTGTACTAGTGTATGTATGGGGCGTGGCGGGGGGAGGGGGGTATTCCCTGTGGCTTTATTGATGACAATATTCAGGCACTTGAGAAAATGATGAGTTGTCATTTTGTCACACTTCATTGCACATCTGTAGGTCAATTTTCAAAGGTGGACCAAATATAGTTTAACAAAACATAATGTGTATCTGTGCAATTTGAGGAGTGACATAAAGGCTCAAAAATGTCCTCTATTTTTAGTCTAGTGCATGTCGTAATGCCACGTCTATCATGTCAATAATGTCTCTGGGCAATAGGTATGGTGGAGGCCAAGCTGAGCTACAGTGAGACAGGGAGGTGCATGGGCTGTACACAACCCACCATCAGAAACCTGATTGACCACCACAGCATGACAGGGTTGGCTGATGACAGGCCACATCCAGGGTGAGAAAGCGTGACGACTCATGAACAAGATTGCTACATCCAGTTGCAGTACCGTGTTTCTAAAGAAACATGTCAAAGAATAAACTGTTTTGATTGTTTTGTTTTTCCAATTTCACTGAGATAAGAATTATACAATCACATACTGTATCTACCATCTTCTGAAAGACTATTCTTTTAAAATACACTTACACAGAATCCATGTACAGAGATCCCTCACGTTCTGCGGTTAATTAGGATGGAGATCCCACCCCGCAATTGCCGAATTCCGAGAAGTAGGATCAACTCCCCCCTGACTGACGTATACATACATGTATATGTGTATATAATATCAATAAATACATATTCAACACTGAAAATGCTTATAATAACAATTAAAGATTCAACAATAATGCATAAGATGTAAATAAAATAGAAATACACACACATTCAGATGCGCACGTGCACACAGATGCCCGCCTCACATAAAAATGTAAGTAGTTTTGCTTAGGGGTTTTGGGTTGTTGTTTTTTTTTTGTTTGTTTGTTTATTTGGGTTTTTTTTTTTTGAATAATTGGCCTTTTTCTGTGGCATTTTCCTTAAGTCCCCGCCCCCACGTCCCCCCATTCTTATTTAATTTCTTTCTTTTTTTTTAATTCATTGAATATTAAAAAAAAAAAAAAAACGCGATGCACTGAAGTCGCATGAATTGAATCGTGAGGTAACGAAGGATCCCTGTATTTCACTTGATAATGTGTGGGTTTGTTACTTTATGTGCATATATAACGTCTTTATCTATGAAACATAAATAAATCACAGAAACTTGTTCTAGGGACGGGTTAAGAGAATGACCCACAGCTAACAGTCATGGCCACCATGACCTTCAACACACCTCTCCAACATGATTAGATACACGGCATACCCAGTCTCAGTCACTTATACCCTAAACCAGTGTTTCCCAACCCCTGTTCCGTGTACCGTGAGAAATCATCAGGTGTGCCGCGGAAGATTAATCAATTTCACTTAGCGTGTAGTAACAGTGCTGTTCTGCTAGAGGGCAATATCATTTTTGTTCCGTGGTGTGCCTCGTGATTTTTCTAATGTAAAAGGTGTGCCTTGGCTCAAAAAGGTTGGGAAACACTGCCCTAAACAAATATAAACTAAAGTTATTCATAATTTTCAACCAACAGGGAATGGGGCCTTAACTGTTTTCTTGCTTTCAGAGATATGACCATCCTGTGATTCCGCCAGTATTGGGCAGAACAATTGTTATTGAGGTCGGAGTTGGACAATGAACAGAATAAATAATAGTAACAACAATTGGTATCACTCTGGTCACCTGTGAGATTTTCGTTGTTATTCTAAATGTTTGTCTTATTTATTCATTTTCGTTGCATTTTTAATTGCTGTGTTCTGTTTAGTCTTATGACTAATAACTTGCCCACTAATGCCATTATAGTCTGCACTGGTAAAACAGTAATCATTTTATTCTAACTGGAAAATATTCATTTATTCATGTCATGCCGTTTAAACCTTTTTAGGGTCGCAGGAAGGCTGAAACCCATTTCAGCCAATGCTGGGAGAAGGCATGGTACAACCTGAACAGCTCGCCAGGCCATCGCAGGGAAAAACACATACAGTACAGTGGTACCTCACCTTACGAAAGACCCAACAAACAAAAAAATCCAAGTGACAAAATGCATTTACCTAAAATTTTGTCTCTGGATACGAAAAAAATTCACGTTACGAAACGCGCCATTTCAAAAAGTCAAACAATGCACGAGTTGCTCTCCAATTGGCTATCTCCCAACACCCTGTCCCGCTGGCCTCCCATTGGCTAGGAGAGAGCTGTATCTCCATAATACCTACGATGCTTTTCGTGTGCCTTTGACCCATTGTTCGTCACGGAGTTCTAACACGCGTAAAGGACACAGTTACTGCTGTTTCGTGAGTTTTCCGAGTGTGCTCATTGCAACTTTATTTTTTGGCACAGGCTTTTAACCTTGCATAAACATTTGTAAGATTATAACTCTGCTAAGAAGACATGTTCAACACACACGCGCACACACACACACACACACACACACACACACACACACACACACACGGGTGCACACACACACACACACACACACACACACAGCAAGACGCCGCACGCAGACACACACACACACACACACACACACACACACACACACACACACACGCACACACACACATGTGATTCCCAGTGAAAGTGATTCCCAGTGCGAGTGAAAAGAAGAAGCGGGCTCATGGCATGCGGTTGAGTGATGTCGCAAAGAAATATGGCCGAAACCCATCTACCATCGGTACGATATAGAAGCAGAAGGAGGCCTTAAAAGGTATTTTTTATAATTTTTAAAGGGTTTAGGGGGTAATATTGGGGGCCTTGGAATGAATCAGGCCTTTTACATGTAAAATGTGGTTCAATTTATGAAAAAATCAGGTTAGAAAACTACTTCTGGAATGGATTAATTTTGTAAGGTGAGGTATGGCTGTACAACCATTCACATTCTCACATATAAGGGCAATTTGTAACTACCAGTCAGGATAGTGTGCATGTTTTCAGACTGTGGGAGGAAACCAAAGTACCTGGAGGAAACTATGCAAACATGGGGAGAATAAGAAAACTATTTTTGGTCAGAATGTTCTGAGCACATTACAAAAGGTGACAAAAAACAGTTTGTGGTTATTTCAGATTGGGGGGAAGCTGTAGGCAACTTGGCTTTATTTTTACCTCAGCATAATTTTGGGTGATGTCAACCTGGAGATCAATGCATCAGTTTCAGTGTTACTATTTGCTTGTGTGGTGTAAACAACAAAATGTATGTGGAAACCAATATTGCCATGGTGACTCTGACATTTCTTGAGAAATTATTTCTTGTCCTGGAGGTTTAGTTTGCTGTTGAGTGGTGCAGTATTTGAGGGCGTAGGACCCATGACATGGCCATATTGTGAACGTCATCTGCAGTGGCTGAAATGCATAAATAAAGGTCTCTTTTTTCAGAGCTCTAGATCACTCCTGAGAATGGCACCGGTTTGGTTTTCAATTGAAAGAAAAACCGGGCAAAAATTGTGAATCTGCAGCAGGAGACACTGTCAGACCAAGGCACTAATGAGTGTTGAGGCATAAACAGCGAGCAGTGTGGTAGAGACGAAAAGAAAAAATAACTTCCTATGCTTATGTATCACCAAGCATTCATGCACTCATCAGCTCCTTCACAGCTCTCTCCTAATAGCACAATGAATCATGACATTTGGAGAGGATGTGAACAAAGAATGAGCACAGTACGGGGAACAGATGAAGACACCAGAAACAGAAGGTGGCCAGTGTATTATGCATTGATAAATATCATTCTCTTTGCTGAGTACAACCAATTTATGAGACTGAAAATTCTTATAAAAGTCTTATTTGTTGGAATAAGAATTCCTTTAGTAAATAGAATAGAGATAGGGACGGTTCTGATCATTTGTGTAATTTTACTATTGACACAAAAGAAAATCTTCTAATCTTCATTTAACCAACCATGTTATCCTACTGGGGTCAAGTAGCAGATGGAACCTATTTCAATCATGTCTGGGCAAACTTGGGTGATACTCGGAACACAGCCAACACACACACACAACATCCACACGCACACCTAGAAGCAACTTGGGCTAATTCGCCAAACTCTCATGGAAGGAGGATGGCATACACTCACCTCTCTGTCACTCACTGCGATCACCAGACAATCATATCTTATTTGTAAAAAGAGGAAGATGCTCACCCTCTAAGTGTATGAGACTGCCTCCAAATACAGGTGCACAGCACTTCGTGTACGGCATAAAAAAAAACAACAACAAAAAAACCGATGGGGGGCATGTGCATGCTTTCGCTTGTCCTTGCTTGGTGGTAGTCACATATGATCAGCAGACAACTCTTGACAGGTGGGATTTGGATACAGCTAAAATTAGGGGAGAAAATGGAGGAAAAGGTCATCTCTACAGCATCAGTTGGCTTACATGGAGTTATTGTAAACATTGCACTTGACGGTCCAAAAACACCTGTCAGGGAGTTCAGGTTGACATGAGCGGGAGATCGTTGACTTGTTGTTTCTGCTGGTGAATTTTATAATCACTCTGCTGACTGTGGTTATAGGAATCACAAGGTTTTGTATAATCACAGTGCATAAGTCCACCCTCAGATTACCACACAATGCCCTTCTTCTTTTACTTTCGGCTGCTCCCTTCAGGGGTCGCCACAGCAAATCATCCGCCTCCACCTCACCCTGTCCTCCGCATCTTCTTTTCTGACTCCAACGACCTTCATGTCTTCCTTCACCACATCCATAAATCTCTTCTTTGGTCTTCCTCGAGGCTTTCTGCCTGGTAGTTCCAACCTCAGCATCCTACTGCCAATATACTCACTATCCCTCCTCTGTACATGTCCAAACCATCTCAATCTAGCCTCTCTGACTTTGTCTCCAAAACATCTTACGTGGGCTGTCCCTCTGATATACTCATTTCTGATCCTATCCATCCTCGTTACTCCCATAAAGAACCTCAACATTTTCATCTCCGCTACCTCCAGCTCTGCCTCCTGCCTTTTCTTCAGCGCCACTGTTTCTAATCCATACAACATCGCTGGCCTCACCACCGTCTTGTACACTTTTCCCTTCATTCTTGCTGACACTCTCCTATCGCACATCACACCGGACACTTCACCTCTTTTCCACACTCGCCATTGCTCTGGATTGTTGAGCCTAAGTACTTAAAATCCTCCACCTTCGTTATCTCTGCTCCCTGTAACATCACCGTTCCTCCTGGGTCCTTCTCATTCACACACATGTATTCTGATTTTCTGAGGCTAACCTTCATTCCTCTCCTTTCCAGGGCATACCTCCACCTCTCTAGATTTTCCTGCACTTGTTCTCTGCTCTCACTACAGATCACGATGTCATCTGCAAACATCATAGTCCATGGAGATTCTTGTCTCACCTTGTCTGTCAGCCTGTCCATCACCATAGCAAACAAGAAGGGGCTCAGAGCTGACCCTTGATGCAGTCCCACCTCCACCTTGAATTCGTCGGTCACACCGACAGCACACCTCACCGCTGTCTTACATCTCTCATACATGTCCTGCACCACTCTAACATACTTCTCTGCCACTCCAGACTTCCTCATGCAATACCACAGTTCTTCTCTCGGCACCCTGTCATATGCTTTTTCCAGATCCACAAAGGCACAATGTAGCTCCCTCTGACCTTCTCTGTACTTCTCTATTAACATCCTCAAAGCAAACATTGCATCTGTGGTGCTCTTTCTTGGCATGAAACCAAACTGTTGTTGACAAATGCTGACCTCTGCCCTTAGTCTAGCTTCCACTATTCTTTCCCATAACTTCAACGTATGGCTCATAAACTTTATCCCTCTGTAGTTGCTGCAACTCTGCACGTCTCCCTTGTTCTTAAAAATGGGCACCAGCACACTTCTCCTCAACTCCTCCGGCATCTGCTCACTTTCTAGTACCTTGTTGAATGTTCTTGTCAGAAAATCTACTGCTACCTCTCCTAGACACTTCCATACCTCCACAGGTATATCATCAGGACCAACTGCCTTTCCATTCTTCATCCTCTTCAATGCCCTTCTCACTTCACCCTTACTGATCCTGCTCCTCAATGGTCACCTCTTCTACTCTTTTTTCTCTCTCATTTTCCTCATTCATCAGCTCTTCAAAGTACTCTTTCCATCTTCCCAGCACACTTCTGTCATCAGTCAATACATTTCCCTCTCTGTCCTTTATCAATCTAACTTGCTGCATGTCCTTCCCATCTCTATTTCTCTGCTTTGCCAACCTGTATAGATCATTTTCTCCCTCTTTACTTTCCAACCTATCATACAAGTCAACATACGCCCTCTGTTTGGCCTTAGCCACTGCTACTTTTGCCTCACGCTGTGTCTCCCTGTACTCCTGTTTACTCTCTTCGGTCCTCTCAATGTCCCACTTCTTCTTAGCTAACCTCTTCCTTTGTACACACTCCTGCACTTCCTCATGCCACCACCAAGTCTCCTTATCTACTTTCTCCAGAGGACACACCAAGTACTCTCCTACCTGTGTCCCTGATCACATTTGCTGTGGTTGTCCAGTCATTTGGAAGCACTTCCTGGCCACCCAAAGCCTGTTTCAACTCCTCCTTGAAGACAACACGACACTCTTCCTTTTTCAGCTTCCACCACTTTGTCTTCTGCTCTGCCTTTGCCTTTTTTACCTTTCTCACCATCAGAGTCATCCTGCACACCACCATCCTATGCTGTTTGGCAACACTCTCACCCACTATGACTTTGCAGTCACTGACTTCCTTCAAATTACATCGCCTGCACAAGATGTAGTCTACCTGTGTGCTCCTACCTCCGCTTTTATAAGTCACCCTATGCTCCTGTTTCTTCTGGAAGAAAGTATTCACCACAGCCATTTCCATCCTTTTTGCAAAATCTATCAACATCTGTCCTTCTGCGTTCCTGTCCTGGATACCAAACCTGCCCACCACTTCCTCGTCCCCTCTGTTGCCTGTACCAACATGTCCATTGAAGTCTGCACCAATGACCACTCTTTCACCTCTGGGGGTACTCTGCATCACTTCATCTAAGTCACTCCAGAATCTCTCCTTCTCTTCTAGCTCACATCCTGCCTGTGGGGCATAAGCACTAACAACATTGAGCATTACACCTTCAATTTCTAACTTGAGACTCATCACTCTGTCTGACACTCTTTTCACTTTTAGAACATTCCTGACAAACTCCTCCTTCAAGATGACTCCTACTCCATTTCTCTTCCCATCCACACCGTGATAAAATAGCTTAAACCCTGCTCCTAAGCTTTTAGCTTTGCTACCTTTCCACCTGGTCTCCTGAACACACAGTATGTCCACTTTCCTCCTCTGCATCATGTCAGCCAGCCCTCTACCTTTTCTTTGCATAGTTCCAACATTCAAAGTCCCCACTCTCAGTCCTAGACTCATGCCTTTCCTCTTCTCTCTCTGCCTATGGACACGCCTCCCACCTCTCCTTCTTCGACGTCTTCGACCAACAGTAGTCCAATTTCCATCAGCACCCTGTTGATTGACAGCACTGATGGCGGTCGTTGTTAACCCGGGCCTCGATCGATCCGGTATGGGGGTAATACTTCTGATTTGTATCATAAATATTTGGCATTGGTTTTACGTCGGATGCCCTTCCTGACACAACCCTCTGCATTTCTCCGGGCTTGGGACCGACATGAGGGGGAGAGACACTGGTTAGTGCCCGAACCTCAGGGCTGCATTTTACCACACAATGCCCCTCTTTTAAAATCAGACAGCTCTTTTGCACCCCTTATTATGGGCATTGCTATTCACTATAAACAATTTATATAATTTCAGCTGACGTTGGAACTACCAGACAGAAGGCCTAGAGGAAGACCAAAGAGACAATTCATGGACGTGGTGAAGGAGGACATGAAGGCAGTTGGTGTAAGAGAAGAAGATGCAGAGGATAGGGTGAGATGGAGGCAGATGATTCGCTGTGGCGACCCCTGAAGGGAACAGCCGAAAGGAAAAGAAGAAGAAAAATCTAAAATAAAATAAGCTGATCAAAATCTGGAATGAGGGGTCTCTGTAAGACAGTGCTTCTCAAATGGTGGAGTGTGGTATGATGCCAAGGGGGGTTTGACCCTGGGGAACATACTTTTCTGGAATAGTGTACGACAATTAAGTGTAATTGCACCTCCACTCCAGTAGTTGGCAGTGGCGCTCTCATTGTCGCACTACGGTGTAGCGGTTTTTCGCACAAGCAAACGATATGACGTGTAGTAAACAACACTTCAAGAAACAGCACGGAAAAATTTCTAACAGGAACGAAGAGAAAGATGGAGAGTGACGGAGCTATTAAGACATAAATAAGTTGAATGAGTTTAAATAAGGATGTATTTTTTACTTTCAGGCATATTGGTGAACTTTAAATCTTTTCAATTACAGATTAAAAAACAATGTTTATGAAGTTTTTCTTTATTGTAAGTAGAGCTATATTTCTTTTTTGTTTTTAATGTTACTAAAGATACAGTGTTATGCAGAGGTGTACTAAGAGTAATTTTATAGACAAATAATATTATTTATATTCGCTCGCAGAGCGGTGGGGGATGCTTTTTTCTTCCTAGAGGGGGTGCCACAGAAAATACTTGAGAAGCACTGCTGTAAGAATACGTGATGCAGGCAATTGCATAGAGTATAGCTATATTTCAGAAGAATAGAAACGTAGAGAAAACAATTAAGTATGAAATACTCATCAAAACATGCTTTCTATGGTAAACAGAAGTGCCCAGGAGATCCAGTAGGGCAACATACCACATCTATACAAGTTAATTCAGTTTGTATTACAGATCATATTTACATTCATACTTGCGCTATAGCTGAAAACGTTTTAAATAATATTACACCTGTCAATTTTTAATGTCAGAAAATGCTGTGTGTATATATATATATATATATATATGTTGTACATCAGCATTTATTCGACTCAACTTTTTAGAGTATTGGATGAGTAACTGTGCTCCATTTCAAATTTCAGATCAATAATCATCTGCCAGTAAAAACTAGAGACTTTTTACCAATAGGAAGTTGTTGGCTTTAGTGGTTAAGACGATGGGTTACTGATTCGAACTGTCGTGCCCCCGAGCAAGGCCCTTAACTCTCAATTGCTCAGTGTAAAGAATTTTTTTAATGATATTTATAAGTTTCTTTGGATAAGAGCTCTGCCAAATACTGTAAAAGTCTTACAGTGCATATATTCTGCTTCTACTCTCCTCATTTATAATAGACAGAAATGTTGAAGGCATTCTGTATGAAAGTATGAAATCAGTTATATTACTGTGCAAAACTCGGACTTTCCAAGCAATTTTGTCATGTTTATTTTAGGTGTTCTGCATTCACGTCATTAAAAAAACCAGTGAAATTTACAATTAATAATTTGCCACATTAAGGTGGCAGACGGGTTGGAACCTATCCAGGAGTGAAAGTAAGATAAGATTCTTGCAGAAACTGTGCAACTTATCATGGTGCATATATGATTGTTATAAAATCTAATAATGAAAAAAAAAATTAATTACCAAAAATCTTCTTTAAGATATTGCCTCATTGAATAAGGCTGAACAACAACTAAAAAAGTGTGCTACCAGAGTAAACACAGTTTTTCACTGTTAAATTGACATTAATGACTCAGAATTTAGAGGCAGAAAGTTTCTTTAGGTCAAAATTTTGAAGTTATTGCTAGACCTCAAAATAAATTCTACTTAGTTTTAATGTTTTGAATGATAATTTCAAAGGCAATCATAATTTTCTTCTTCTTCTTCTTCTTCTGCTTCTTCCAGGGTCAGCTCGTGGGGGCAACAACCTAAGCAAAAAGGTCCAGACATCCCTCTCCCCAGCCACTTCCTTCAGCTCTTCCGGGGGGGCACCAAGGTGTTCCCAGACAAGCCAAGAGACATAATCACTCCAGCATGTTCTAGGTTGACCCCGGGGCCTCTTCCCAGTTGGACATACCCGAAACACCACACCAGGGAGGCATTCGGTAGGCATTCTGACCAGATGCCTGAGCCAGCTCGACTGCTCAATGCAGAGGAGCAGTGGATCTACTCTGAGCTCTCCCCAGATGGCAGAGCTTCCCACCTTATATCTAATGGAGAGCCCTGCCACCCGGCGAAGGAAGCTCATTTCAGCCACTTGTATCCACAATATTGTTCTTTCGGTCACTACCCAACGCTCGTGACTATAGGTGAGAGTTGGAACATAGATCAACTGGTAAATTGAGACCTTCGCCTTGCGGCTCAGCTCCTTCTTCACCATGATGGACCGGTACAGACTCCGGTTAACAGCAGAGGCTGCAGCGATCCGTCTGTCGATCTCCTGCTCCATCCTTCCCTCCCTCATGAAGAAGACCCCAAGATACTTAAACTCCTCCACTTGGGGCAGGACCTCATTCCCCACCCGAAGGGTACATTCCACCCTTGTCCTACTGAGAACCATGGCCTCAGAATTGGAGGTGCTGATTTTCATCCCTGCCGCTTCGCAGTCGACTGCGAATCGCTCCAATGAAAGCTGGAGGTCCCGGCCTGATGAAGCCAAAAGGACAATATCATCCACAAAAAGCAGAGACAAGATCTGATGGCTGCCATATCAGAACCCCTCAACGCCTCAGCTGCACCTAGAAATTCTGTCCATAAAAATTATGGACAGAATCGGTGACCAAGGACAGCCTTGGCAAACTCCAACCCTCACCAGAAACAAATTCGAGCTTTTGTTACCAGTATGGACCAAACTCTGGCTCCAGTGATGCAGTGATCGAATGGTGCAAAACACAGTACTCCCGGAGCACACCCGACAAGATAACCTGAGAGACACGGTCGAAAGCCTTCTCCAAATCCATAAAGCACATGTGGACAGATTGGGCAAACTCCCACACCCCCTCCAAGATCCTATGGAGCCTATAGAGTTGGTCAAGGGTGTTACGGCCAGGATGAAAACCACATTGGTCGTCCTGAATCCAAAGTTCGACTGTCCTCCACTCCAGTACCCCTGCATGGACTTTCCTGGGTAGGCTGAGGAGTGTGATTCCCCGATAATTAGAATACACCCTCCGGTCCCCCCTTTTAAAAAGGGGGACTACCACCCCGGTTTGCCAATCCAGAGGTACAGTCCCCAATGACCACGCGATGTTGCAGAGACATGTCTACCTTGACAGTCCTACAGCATCCAGAGCTCTGAGATATTCAGGGCGGATCTCATCCATCCCCAGAGCTCGACCACCAAGGATCTTTTTGATTACTTCAGTGACCTCCACTCTAGTGATTGGCAGACCCCTGCCCAAACCCCCAGGGTCTTCCTCCTCCACTGAGGGCATGTTGGTGGGATTTGGGAGGTCATCAAAGTATTCCCTCCATCTCCTGATGACATCCCCAGTCAAGGTAAGCAGCTCTCCACCTCCACTGCACAGTGTTTGTGGAGAACTGTTTCCCCCTCCTGAGGCATCGGATGGTGGTCCAAAACCTTTTTGAAGCCAGACAGTAATCACGCTCCAGGCCCTCACCGAACTCTTCCCACGCCTGAGATTTTGCATCTGCGATAGCTTCGTCTGCAGCATATTTGGGCTGCCAGTTCCTGCCTGCTGCCTCGAGAGTCGCACAGGCCAATAAGATCCGATAGGCCTCCTTTTTCAGCTGGACGGCCCCCATCACCACAGGTGTCCACCACCGAGTTCGGGGGTTACTGCCATGGCAAGCACCAACGACCTTCCAGCCACAGCTATGGGCTGCTGTCTCAGCAATGGAGGCATGAAACATGGCCCATTCGGATTCCATGTTACCCGCCTCCTCCAGGACATGGTTGTAGCTCTGCCAGAGGTGGGAGTTAAAGGCCTCTCAGACAAGAGACTCTGTCAGACGTACCCAGCAGACCCTAATTACACGCTTGGTCCTGCCAGGTCTCGAAGGTTGCCTCCCCCATCATCGAAGCCAGCTCACCACCAGGTTGTGATCGGTTGACAGCTCAGCTCCCCTCTTCACCCAAGTGTCCAGAACATGCGGCCGCAAGTCCGATGGCACGACTACAAAGTTGATCATCGAACTGTGATCTAGGGTGTCTTTGTGCCAAGTGCACTTGTGGGCACCCTTATGTTCGAACATGGTGTTCGTGATAGATAAACAGTGACGAGCAGAGGAAGTCCAACAACAAAACAGCATTTGTGTTCAGTCTGGAGAGGCTGTACCTACCGATCACATCCTTCTAAGTCACACTATCATTGTCCACCTGGGCATTGAAGTCTCCCAAGTCAAAGAGTGAGTATGAAATGGGGAAAACCCCAACGTTTGGGCACCGAGATGGGGGGCAAAAAGGATGCCCACACCGGCTTACCGCCTCTCCCCATAAGCAACTCCAGAACTCTCCTCTCTTGAGATGGGTGATTCCAGAGACCAGGCTATGCGTTACGGTGAGCCCGACTATATCTAGTCAGTATCTCTCCACCTCACGCACCAGCTCAGGCTCCTTCCCCGCCAGAGAGGTGACATTCCATGCCCCAAGAGTCAGAGTCAGTAACCGAGGATCGGTCCGACAGAACCCATGCCTTCGGCTGTCACCCAAACCCTATAGCCCCTCCAACAGGGAGGGTGGACCCATCTCTCCTTTTCGGGCTGGGCCCGGCCTGGTTCAATGAGCAGAAGTCCGACCACGAGCCCCTCCCCCAAACCTGGCTCCAGGGGGGGACCCTGGTGACTCATGTCCAGGCAAGGGAAACTGTGTCCTTTTTGTTTTATTTTGCATAGAGGTCTTCTGAACCGCACTTCGTCTGGACTTCACCCAGGACCTGTTTGCCTTGGGTGACCCTACCAGGGGCATTATGCCCCCGACAACATAGCTCCTAGGATCATTAGGTCATGCAAACCCTTCCACCACGTAAGGTGGTGATTCAAGGAGAGGTCAAAGGCAATCAAATTTATTTAAATGCATATAAATGTCTTAATAAGAGACATATGTCTTAGTAAGACACTTTACATTTATAAGGAAAACCCAGTAACCTTATAGTTCTTCATTTGCAGAAAATAGTTGTAGACATTTGTGTTTATACTTTTGTTCCACTTGGGTTTCCTCCTGCAGAAACCAGAATTAATCTCCCATCATGCTGGAATTGAAACAGCCCTGATGTCTATTGTTTGTTTCTTTGATGTTTTAAAAGTTTTTTGGGAACTTTAACTGTGCTCATTACTTATATTGTGTAACTTATGTCACTGAGTGACTTGAGAAAAATACGGTGGAGCAAATGTGTGAAGCCCAAGTTTTGCCTTGTTCACCAACTTTACAACCAAAATAGTGCTTCTAAGCTTTTTAAATCGTACTGATCAACATTTTTTTGATGTGCTTTGATAATATACTTGCTATAGATGTCGCAAAAACTATTTAGAGTTAAAACCCTTTCTTCCTTCCATCACACTGCATAACAATGACTTTGCTACCGAAAAAACAGACAATTTTTTAATCGACTGTAAAAGCTAATAATATTTATTTAGGCACTGCCTAAAGGCAGAGCTTTTGATGCACAACTCTACTGATAGGTGTCCAAGGCTGGGATTATAAGAGCAACACAACTCCTTAAAGGGCTGAATCGGCCCAGGAGGAGGAAACGCCCTCCGTTTTAATAAGTCAATAAGAGGTCAGGTCTTGAGAGGCAATGATTAAAGAGTCAAATAAGCTTCTGCAATTTAGATTAATGGAATTAATTAAGATGTATTAAGATCTCAGAGGTCAGGATAATTTTTCCGCAGATAAATAAATATTTATAAGGTCATTACAAAATCAGGAAAAGGTGAAATGCACCTCAGGTGTGATTCCAGCTGAAATAATTCAACTGAAAAGCTGCCCAACTACGAGTTCAAGTGTCACAAATGTCTCATCCATACATTTTCTGAACCACTTAATCCTAATTAGGGTCACGGGGAGGCTGCCACCCATCGCAGCTGACCCTGGGCAAGGGAAGAGTACCCCATGGACAACTCACCAGGCCAGGCCATTGCAGGTCAAAAACATGCCAACAGCTATGAAGCCTACTCTTGATGAATGTTTGCAATGGGTTTTTTTTATATGCCTCTCTCCATGGAGAGTGGGAGACATGGTCTGCCTTTGATAACCCAGTTAGCTGCACTGGGGGACAGCAGTGATAATCGCTGACAGCAGGGCTTGACACACACCCCCCCCCCCCCCAACCTTGGGATCAGTAATCCAGCACCTTACTACTGGGCCACCACTGCCCTTGCATAAAACCAACTTTGTTCAAAGCAAAACAACTGCTCACCTTCTTAGTATCAGTGTATTCATTCATTCATTTGACGAACCGCTTAATCCTAATTAGGGTTGCAGGGAGGCTAGCGCCCATCTCAGCCAACTCAGGGCGAGGGCAGAGAGTACACCCTGGACAGCTCGCCAGACAATCGCAGGGAATCAGTGGTATTACCACTGTTCTGAATGTATAAACTGAAGTCACATGGGTAATTCTGCTGTACTGTGTGTGTGTGTGTGTGTGTGTGTGTGTGTGTATGTGTGTGTAAGAGAGAGAGAGAGAGTCTCAGGAAAAGTTTCAACTTTCATTCAGCTATATTTTCTGAATTTCTGTCTTTTTCAGGATCACAATAATCTTGAGTCTGACCCAGTTTCCTGGTCAGTGCAATGTATAAAGTTCCTTTGGCTCATATTCATTCCACATTTATCATCTCAGTTTCTCTCAGGGCTTTGAATCATCAATACTGACTCAACCATTTCCTCTGTGAGGCTCATCTGAAACACTTTAGCTCTGCTCTTTAATGAATCGTATGGGGTAATGATTTCCTTTTCTAATGACAGAAAATGTGTTTGGCCATGATGAATAAATATTGATGCTATACTTGCCGTTATAAGAAATGACATCATTTATCTGTAAAAGAAAAATCTCATTATTAACACATTAAATTCAAGCATCACGATTCGTGAAGACTAACAAGAAGATGTTTTTATATATCAGCCTGTAAACCGAAGGGAACATATCCTACTAAGGCATATTTGTTCCACTTTGCCAACGGCCCAAAATGATTTATTTCCTTCTTGGTGATAAGTAAGGAACTCAACTGTTAATTTTACCCCCTTTCCAAATTGATTAGTGGATCAAAAGGCTAATATAATCCTCAAGCAGCTGTAACTAGACAGATATTCCCAGCGAGCCTCGGGGAACTCATCCATAAAACGCATGTGCCAGTCACGGTACTTCGTAACTCCCAGTGCTCTTACACACAGACCATCCAGTGATAACTATTCCAGGCACGTTGCCTACAGCCAGCCCTTCAAGTGTTTGCTTTAGCAGTAATTAGACAGTGTTTTGATGGATAATCATTTTTGAATATAATATGTTAAGGTAATACTAATTCAGTTTGATTTTTAAATCAAGTGGTGGACAGTATTATAGATTCAATATTGTACCTGATCTACACATGAGTATCATAGGAAACATTTTATAAGGGTTTATAAACTGTTGTGCATGAAAGTTCACTGAACGCATTCTTTGTGTGGTGGGTGTGTGTGTGTGTGTGTGTGTGTGTGTGTGTGAGTGTGTGTGTGTGTGTGTGTGTGTGTGTGTGTGTGTGTGTGTGTGTGTGTGTGTGTGTGTTACCGAATGATTTAGTTTACAAGTGATAAACGTGAATTTAATTTTGACTTTGTTCACTCTGGCAATAATATATGCTGCACACATTCAATATTCATTTCTGACATATGATATGTGTCTCTTTTTAATGCCTCTGGGCTCTATTCAGGGGTTCTGTGTCTGCTGAGCTTTCATGACAATGTTTTACAGCACTGTTTTATGACATGCTGCCTCCAAAAACGAGTTAAACTTAACAGATACATACACACATTATATTTTATATGTATATATATATATATATATATATATATATATATATATATATCTATACACACACACACACACACACACAGGGATCCCTCGCTACTTCATACTTCAATTCATGCAGCTTCAGTGCATTGCGGTTTTTCAAAAAATAAATAAATATTCAGCAAATTAAAAAAATAAGGAAATTAAGAAAGAATAGGGGAAAAGGTTAAGGAATATGCCACAAAATCAAGGCCAATTACACACAAAAAAAACCCTAATAAACCAACACAAAACAAAAACAACCCAAAATCTCCCATCAAAACTACTTACATTGCTGCATCTGTGTGTGCATGCGCCTCTACTTGCGTGCGTGCTCGTCTGTATGTGTGTCATCTTCTTCTCATGCAATACCATATGTACGAGTGTGTATTTAAATTTTATTTACATCTAATATAATTTTGTTAATGTTTAATTGTTATGATAAGCATTTATAGCATTGAATATGTATTTATTGATATTATATACAAAATGTATGTATTATATATAAATCTATAAATGTACATATACGTCAGTCGGGGGGGTGATCCTACTTTGCGGATTCCGATGGTCACGTGGAGATCTCAGTCCCAATTAACCACAGAAAGTGAGGGATCCCTGTATACACACATGCGTGCGCACACGCGCGCACACACACACACACACACACACACACACACACACACACACACACACACACACACACACAGTGGTATCTTGACTTACGAGTGTCTTTTATAACAAATTTTCCATTATACAAGCTTCGAATCCAACCAAAAATCTGTTACGTCCTCTTCCTCTTATTCTTTTCCTTTTGGCTGTTCCCTTCAGGGGTCGCCACAGCGAATCATCTGCCTCCATCTCACCCTATCCTCTGCATCGTCTTCTCTTACACCAACTGCCTTCATGTCCTCCTTCACCACATCCATGAGTCGTCTCTTTGGTCTTGCTCTCGGCCTTCTGCCTGGTAGTTCCAACCTCAGCATCCTACTACCAATATATTCACTATCCCTCCTCTGTACATGTCTAAACCATCTCAATCTAGCCTCTCTGACTTTGTCTCCAAGACGTCTTACATGTGCTGTCCCTCTGATGTACTCATTCCTGATCCTATCCATCCTCGTTACTCCCAAAGAGAACCTCAACATTTTCATCTCTGCTACCTCCTGCTCTGCCTCCTGTCTTTTCCCCAGGGCCACTGTTTCTAAACCATACAACATCGCTGGCCTCATCACCATCTTGTAAACTTTTCCTTTCATTCTTGCCGATACCCTCCTATCACACATCTCCAACCATTACAACCTGCATGCCCACGCTTCTTCACCTCTTTTCCACACTCTCTACTGCTCTGGATTGTTGAGCCTAAGTACTTAAAATTCTCCACCTTCCTTATCTCTGCTCCCTGTAACCTCACTGTTCCTCTTGGGTCCTTGTCGTTCATACACATGTATTCTGTCTTACTGAGGCATACCTTCATTCCCCTCCTTTCCAGGGCATACCTCCACCTCTCTAGATTTCCTGCACTTGTTCTCTGCTCTCACTGCAGATCACAATGTCATCTGCAAACATCATAGTCCATGGGCAATCTTGTCTCACCTCGTCTGTCAGCCTGTCCATCACCATAACAAACAAGAAGGGGCTCAGAGCTGACCCTTGATGCAGTCCCACCTCCACCTTGAATTCATTGGTCACACCGACAGCACACCTCACCACTGTCTTACATCTCTCATACATGTCCTGCACCACTCTAACATACTTCTCTGCCACTCCATACTTCCTCATGCAATACCATAGTTCCTCTCTTGGCACCCTGTCATATGCCTTCTCCAGATCCATAAAGGCACAATGCAGCTCCTTCTGACCTTCTCAGTATGTCTCTATTAACATCCTCAAGGCAAACACTGCATCTGTGGTGCTTTTTCTTGGCATGAAACCAAACTGTTGTTCACAAATGCTGACCTCTGCCCCTGGTCTAGCTTCCATTATTCTTTCCCATAACTTCATCATATGGCTCATCAACTTTATCCCTCTGTAGTTGCCACAACTCTGTACATCTCCCTTGTTCTTAAAAATGGGTGCCAACACTTCTCCTCCATTCCTCTTGTATCCTCTCACTCTCTAAGACCTTGTTGAACGTTCTTGTCAAAAAATCTACTGCTAGCTCGCCTGGACACTTCCATACCTCCACTGGTATGTCATCAGGACCAACTGCCTTTCCATTCTTTATCCTCGTCAATGCCCTCCTCACTTCACCCTTACTAATCTTTGCTACTTCCTGGTCCTCAACAGTCACCTCTTCTACTCTTTTTTCTCTCCCATTTTCCTCATTCATCAGCTCTTCAAAGTACTCTTTCCATCTTCCCAGCGCACTTCTGTCATCAGTCAATACAGTTCCCTCTCTGTCCTTAATCACTCTAACTTGCTGCACCTCCTTCCCATCTCTATTTTTCTGCTGTGCCAACCTGTATAAATCATTTTCTCCCTCTTTACTTTCCAACCGAGCATACAAGTCATCATACGCCCTCTGTTTGGCCTTTGACACCGCTACCTTTGCCTTATGTTGTGTCGCCCTGTTCTCCTTGAAGACAACCAGACACTCTTCCTTTTTCAGATTCCACCACTTTGTCTTCTGGTCTGCCTTTGCCTTCTTCACCTTCCTCAACATCAGCGTCATCTTGCACACCACCATGCTATGCTGTTTGGCAACACTCTCACCCACTATTACTTTGCAGTCACTGACTTCCTTCAAAAATCTGTCACATCCAACGAGAAAAATTTTGATTT
>CM045739.1:36225000-36285000 GCA_024760905.1 Plotosus lineatus
GGTGTGACTATTCCGCCCTAGAATAGCACGCCAAGTGCAAGGTACCTTTGCCACACAGCATGACCCTCTGTTTGTTCCGCACTTTCTCTATCAGTAGCACGGCATCTCTTTCTTTTCCAGCCACGTGCATTTCTGCATGCACAAACAAGCCCAGCACTAAATGGCTCTGTCAGCAGCACAGTGTTTATCTCAATGAGATAAATAAACCAAGACCACGCGTCCAATTGCATTCGCCCAAGCCACCATGGCATGTTGCCATCGCTTTACAGTCAGGGCAGAATGAGCTGCTTACAAATATACAGCAGCTTCCTTTGGGAGAGTTACCATTCAACATGATCTAACACAGTGAAGTCTTTTCAGATTGAACAAGACATGCTAAATGTTTTAACCCCCAATCTTCACTGGCTGACATAGTTGTCCCTCCTGATACTTATGGTAAATACCATCCTCAACAATATTCATGAATTCCAGGTGGTAAAAACATGCCAAGTGATAAAATCGATGCTAACCACGACTTTGCTCCTCACTTTTTGTCACCCATCATTTTCTCTTTCCTGTCTCAACTTAGACATTCCAAAATAAAATGAGAATCAGAATACTTTATTGATCCCGGAGGAAATTGTGTGCAGACAGTTGCTCCATACAAGAAAAAGTGAGCTAAAGATAAAGAGAGAGCAAAAAAATGTAAGAAAAAGACATGATAGATAGATAGATAGATAGATAGATAGATAGATAGATAGATAGATAGATAGATAGATAGATACATAGATAGATAGATAGATAGATAGATAGATACATAGATAGATAGATAGATAGATAGATAGATAGATAGATAGATAGATACATAGATAGATACAGTCGGCCCTCAACTTACGAAATTAATCCGTTCCAGAGCCTTTTTCGTAACCTGGAGTTTTCGTAAGTAGAGGCAGATTTTACATGTAAAACGCGTGATTCGTTCCAAGGCTCCCAAGACTACCCCATAAACCTTTTTAAAATGATAAAATACATCAATTTTGTATGAAATGTGTTAAAAGTATAAGAAAATTATTTATTAAACCATTTAATCATTTTATTAACATTAAACCATTTTATTAACATATTTATTAATGAAACCATTATTAAACATTTTTTATTAATGCACATACACACACACACAACACTGTCTCTCTCTGTCTCTCTCTCTCTCTCTCTCTCTCTCTCATACACACACACACAAAAAACTCTCTCTCTCCCTCTGGTGTGTTTTGCCGAATGCGGGCTCCGCCCACACGCGGAGCGCAGCTGATGGAGCATTTGTATTTAAATGTTTAAATGGACAGGATGTTGTATTTAAAGCGGAATTACAGTACCTGTTCGAACGATCAGGGGTCCTGATTCAATATTAACTTGCTTCCTTGCAAGATTGGAGGTCTTGTCCCACGGAG
The DNA here is from genome assembly GCA_024760905.1 of Plotosus lineatus. Classification (NCBI taxonomy): domain Eukaryota; kingdom Metazoa; phylum Chordata; class Actinopteri; order Siluriformes; family Plotosidae; genus Plotosus; species Plotosus lineatus. The sequence continues at coordinate 36,226,428 of CM045739.1, forward strand.
CACTCTGTTTTCATGCCTCCTTCTGCTTCAATATCGTTCCGAAATAATCGAGGCGGAATGTTGAGAGACAGCCAATGAGAGAGCAACTCGCGTGTCTGAAATTTTGATTGGCGCATTTGAATTTTGAATTTCTTTTCATAAGAGGGGGGTTGTTTCGTATCTTGGGGACGGAAACTCAGGGAAATGGTTTTCGTAACCCGGGGGTTTTCGTACACAGAGGTCTTCGTAAGTTGGGGGCCGACTGTATTGGTAGAACACCACTTTGGTTTCCGTAACAGGTATCGGTACAGTCTAATAGTGTATATCTCAGTCAGACTTGCACATTTGGATTCTAATATTTTACACATTTTTTTATATGTATAAAATACATTCTGGTTCTGTCACGTTAAACAAAGGCTTTCGGCGAATAGCAGGTCTTATGGCAGATTCTCATACAGATTGAGTGAGCATTTGACTGGTCTTTTCTAATACCTTGAGCTTTTTTTTTTTTTTTTTGAACCACTACAGTACAGCATTAGCAATGGTAAGAGATGTCATCCTATTGAAAGCTGAAGCCCTGATCTTTTCCCGACACTGGAACACTTGTTTGCTTTTTGGATTGCCTACTCGACTCTATCCTTCTTACTCCCAACCCTGACTTGTTTCTCAATCTCTGCAGTTTAAAACCATTATAACATGCTACCACTAATATATTTCATTTTGGCATCAGTGTTATGTATGAGTTTATATCGGGTTTTTGCCAAAAAAAAAAAAAAAAAAAAAAAAAGCAAGGTGAAACAATTCATTTTGGTCTCATTTTGGTGCTTGCAGAGACTCCAGCATGCTTTTAAACTAATTTATATGGCTCATTTTCTTTTCTCAACACAACTCTTAGCCCTATAGGTTTTTGAAGTGTGCGAGTTGTAGTTATCCTTTAAACAGTTTACTTTTCCCTCAGAGTTCTGCTCGCTTCGGTTTTGCCCTTGGCCTCATGACTTCTGACTAATGTCCTTGTTACCAGCTCCTTGACTTTTGATGAACGGTCTCCTCTAACAGCGTTCCCAAGGCTCCTGAGTGGCACATTGACATGGAGCGTGACTATCAACCTCACAAGTTCAAATCCAGGTTGATGCCACAGCCTCTATGACTAAGAGTCCATGGGAAGTAATTGGCTGAGCTCTTCTATGAGGGACAGCATATGCTCACTTCTGTCACTCAGAGCAATCACCAGCCAATCATGTGAGCTCATTTCTATAAGGGGGTGGTGGATTACACTTTCCCTCAGAGCGTGTTAAGCCACCCATAAATATACATGCAGCAGTTCAAAAAGAGGTTGAGGGCAACATTGCATGTCACGGAGGAGGTTGGTGGTAGTCATGTGATAGGGAAGGCAAAAAGTGACAAGCAGAATTGGATATGACTAAAAATAGGTGAGAAAATGAGGGGGGGGGATAAATAAATAGCATTTCCAGATTTTTGGTCTGCTTACGCATCAGTCTCGATGAGATAGCCTTTAACAAACTGTGGGTCTAGCCAGGAACAGGCATATTTATACTGAGATCATGTGATGCTATCATTGCACACAGGTGGACTCCATCCTACTAATTATGTGACTCTGTTCTACTAATTATCTGTTGCAAGTGCTTGTACCAGAGCTAATTCAGGGGTATCATAGCAACAGAGATGAGTAACAACTGCTGATTAACAAAAACCTTACAATTCAGCCTGGACCACTTTTTCTACTTTGAGTGCTCAGCTTCTGAAGTTATATGCCCGAGGATATAAAATATAATAGAGGTACAGGACTGCAAAAGACAGAGTCTACCCTTTTGTTTTCAACCCACAGACAATTTACTCACTCACTTACTGAACTGCATAATGCTACTACCAAGGTCACATTAAGGCTGGGTCCCATCTTAACCCACATTGGATAAAAGTGGGGTATACCCTGAACATGTTTCCAGACCCTTGCAGAGCAAACACACAAACAACTATTTACATTCACACCTCGAGATAATTCAAAACAGCCAGTTCGCCTAATTTGCATGTCTTTGTACTCGGGGTGGAAACCGGAGTACCCAGAGGAAACCCACGCAGGTACAGGCAGAACATGCAAACTCCATATAGAAATGCCCAAGTGTAGTGATTAGCACTTCCAACTTACAGCAAGAAGGTCCTGGCTTTAAATGCCAGGTGCTGGCATTTCTTTGTGTGGAGTTTTCATATTCTACCCTGTGCTTGTGTGGGTTTCCTCAAGGTACTCCTGTTTCCTCCCACATTCCAAAAATATGCACAGTAGCCTAGTTGGCTGTTCCAAATGGCCTTTAGGTGTGACTGTTAATGGTTTTGTGTGTGTGGGGGGGGGGGCTGCAATGGTCTGGCAAGCTGTTCAGGGTTCACTCAGAGTTGGCCAAGATGGGCTCCAGTCTCCCTGTAACCCAGATAAGTACTAAGAAGAAAAAAAAAAAGTGAATGCATGAATGACTCCAAAAACATATAGCACATATACAGTACATACATACATCGGGGGCAGTGGTGGTCTAGTGGTATAGGACTCTGGATCGCTGATCCAAAGGTTGAGGGTTCGAGTCCCACTCTCCACAAGGTTGTCACTGTCCCCCCCCAGTGCAGCTAACTGGGTTATCAAAGGCGGGCCATGTCTCTCACTGTCTATGGTGAGAGGCATGTAAAAGAACCATTGCTGACTTTCGTAAAGAGTAGCTGCAAAGTCGTCAGCGTGTTTCTGTCCCTTGCTAAAAGGGTTGTGACAGGAAGGGCACCCGACGTAAAAACCTCTTCCAAATCAAATGTGCGAATCAAATGATTTGCTGTGGCGACTCCCGAGTAAAAGGGAAAAAGCCGAAAGGAAGACAGACAGACAGTACATACATACATCGTATATACACCTACATAGGTATCCACATATTGACACATTCGCAGAGCAATGCATATAATCACATATTCACATCCACAGAAGGGTGAATGATACAGTATGTCAAAAGTGCATGATATACACCGAGTGAGAGATAAATCTTTTAATTCAAGTGCATGGTGTTGAAATGTTATGATGTTCGAGACCTACTCTAAACATAAGCATTGCACTTGAAACTTAAACATGAATATTGTACTTGAAATATAAACATGAGTATTGCACTTAAACATGAGTATTGTGCTCTCCAAGAAGATGGTCTGAATGATGTTTATTCAGTCCGTGTGTTTGATGGTGGCTGTGTAATGTTTAATAGCCTTCAGGTAAAATCTGCTCTTGAGTCTATTGGTTTTTGTTTTAAGTGTCCTGTACCTTTTCCAGAGGGGAGAGGGGAGAAAAGGGGTGTCCAGGGTGTATGGGGTTCCTGACAATTCCGCTGGCTCTCTTCTGAAGTTGTAAGTGTAAATGTCACTGAGGAAGGGTAGTGTAGATCCAATTGCCACTCTGCCATCCTCACCATCCGCTGCGAGGCCTTTATGTCCTCTGCAGTACAGCTGTTAAACCACACTGTACAGCAGTAGGTCAGGATGCTCTCAATGGCTGCACAGTCAAAGTTTGTCAGTAGCTTCCTGAGGAAGTGCATCCTTTATTGTGCTTTCCGCACCTGATGGAAGATGTTTGTAGTCCAGGTGAAATCAGCAAAGATGTAAACTCCAAGAAACTTGAAGCACTTCACTCTCTCTACCTCAATTCCATTAATGTAAAGGGAAGAGTGCTCAGTTTATTTTGATCTCCTGAAGTCCATCATCTCCTTGGTTTTGTATCTGTTTAGTTCTAGATTGTTGTTGTCGCACCATTGCTGCAGATCCAGGACCTCCTTCTGTAGGCTGACTCGTTGTTATTCATAATCAAACCTATGCTAGAGATAGTTGGCAAATTTGTCAATGGTGTTGCTGGTGTGAGTGGGGGAACAGTTTTGTGTGAAGAGGGAGAGGAGGAGGGGGGCTAAGAACACACCCTTGTGGTGTTCCGGTGTTCAGGATGAGAATAAATGAAATGTGTTCTCCTATCCTGATGTTCTGAGGTCTGTTGCTGAGAAAGTCCAATATCCAGGTGCACAGTGAGCTCCCTAGGCCCATATTTCCCAACTTCTGAACCAGTTTATGTGGTTGGACTGTTCATTTGTGGTCAGCTGATTACTGATAGCAGAAGTTATGCAAGGGGAAACTTTGAACATAATCAGACATGTCAGCCTATTTTAAGACCAGTTAAGTGTACTGTCACTACATGAACAACAGTTATAATCCTTACCGGTTGCAAAGATACCATACTATGGCTAAACTTGCACTTCCTGTCATCATTCATTCATTTTCTGAACCGCTTAAACCTAATTAGGGTTATGGGGAGGCTGATGCCCATCTCAGCCGACTCTAGGTGAGGGCAAAGTACACCCTAGACAGCTCGCCAGGCCACCACAGAGCAGAAACACACTTATGGCTATGCAGCCTACTCTTGATGAAAGTCAGCAATGATTCTTTTATATACCTCACAGCACAGACAGTAAGAGACATGTCCGGCGTTTGATAACCCAGAAATAAAAACCGCTGAGAGGTCCCCCCCCCCCCCCCCCAACCTTATAATTGGTATCCAGCACTTTACCATTGAGTCACCACTGTCCCTGATTCCTTTTAATGTAGGACATATGAAGAAGTGAATTTTATTGGACTGCACAGTGGGTATGTTATAGTCAAATTTAAAGACAGTTATCACTCATAATTATAAATAAAACTAAGCTAGAGCTCGAGAGTTTCAATGAGCTGATACACAACAGAGTAAGGGTTTTGGGGTTGCCAAGCACCAATTTATGGAACAAGTGCTATTTGTTTCCACATGGAATCCATTATTTCTGCCTCAACTCTTCTGTCAAGGTTCAGATTGTTGCGGTAAAACAACTTTCCAGCCCAAGCCAATGGTTAAATATAGCATTAGATTGTGCATCATCTTCCATGGAGTAACACAAACTGTAAAAATAAATATGGTGCAGCTGGCATGACTATTTTCTGTTGTGGTAATAATATGCCTATGAAAAATAATCTGAAAATACCAGCAAATTTTATTAAATTATTTTGTTGGAATTTTTTTGTGAGACAATGGGGGGTTGTGGAATCACTCAAACCAAAAATGTTCATCCATTAAACAAAAAAATTTGTGTCGTGTCTGTGATATTTTTATTTTCTATCAACTAAAAAGATTGAGGAGGTATCATGTAAGTATTGAAGATATTATGCATTCTATAAGATTTGTGTGTGTGTGTGTGTGTGTGTGTGTGTGTGTGTGTGTGTGTGTGTGTGTGTGTGTGTGTGTGTGTGTGTGTGTGCGGTACTCTGGGTGCATTGGACCACTTTCCAAAGTACTCCAGATTTATTGTCACATATTTGTCACAGTAACATGATGGCTTCTCAGGCAAAGTCACAAACATCCAACAGTAGTTACTGGCATTATCCATTTTGCACTTGGTCTACTTCAGATTGTGTCTATGCCACTAAATGCTTGACACAGGTCAGTCTTACAGTTAACAAAGTTATAGTGACAAAGTAATATGGCTACAGTTACTCTTTCATTTATTGGAGTATAATAATTTAGGATTGAATTACCCCCAGTGCACCTAACTGGGTTATCAAAGGCCTGCCATGTCTCTCATGTCTATGGTATGAGGTTCATGTAAAAGAACTATTGCTGACTTTCAACTAGAGTAGCTGCATAGCCGTCCAATGTCCTGGCGAGCTGTCCAGGGTGTACTCTGCCCTCTCCTGGAGTTGGCTGGGATGGGCGCCAGCCTCCCTGTGACCCTAAGTAAGATTAATTGGTTACAGAAAATTAACTAGGATTGAATAATAGAAACCAGGCTCTGCTATTAGTAAATAAATAAAGAAAAAAAATATGTTTTTGTTTTACTTAATTTAATGCCAAACATGCATAAACATTTTGTTCCGTTATCTAGATGTTGTGTAGTCAGATTCCAAGACTGTCCGAAATGTCTCTCTAAAAAGTAATGTACACTGACGCTGGCAGTTATTCTGTCCTGATTGTCTCTTCAAAGGCCTTTTGTATTAAAGTGACGATGTGATGTCTATAGCCAATCATATTTCTGAATCTTACAGAAACATTAATGCAATGTACTGTCTATTTCCCTGTCTCCCTTTAGACTGGACTTTTCATATACAATTTACTTTATTGCTGACAACACATTGCAAAGCTACAGTCTCATCAAACTGGCTAAAATTGCCCTTCGCAAAACCTTGAGCCTATAATTCATGGACTAATTTCTAGGTGATGCTATCGTCAGATCATTGTATGTAGCAACACTTTGGACTCAGCTCGAGCTCAGTGACTGCTCCAGCAGAATCTATTAACAAGAAAGAAGAGCTTTTATGTTGCAGAATGCCTATTAGCAAAGCTTTTTACTTGTGTCAAGGGGCACTGTGAATTTTTTCGTACATTTAAAATTTTAGTACCAACCTGCAAGGAAAATAACAAAATATTAACTGACATTTAACCATTTTTAACCTTAAGGCCAACATGCTTTTTCTTGTCATTTTGTTTGCATGAAATTAACTTAACTTTTGATTTGGCATAATTATTTTCCACCACGAGCATTTAATCTGCATTTGTACGATGTTAACCAAAATAGCAATTGAAATTCTTTCACTGTAGGTTTTGGGAAGTCTTTATTGCGCGCGCACACACACACACACACACACACACACACACACACACACACACACACACACACACACACACACACACACACACAAATCCTGTACATTAACAACTTTAAAATTATCCAACTGCAGGATGGGTTTCTCTCTGCTGTGTAGCATAGCTTCTGTGTATGTATCATCTGCATTGCCATGATTTCTCTGGGACCCCAGATATACGGTACCTTTATTTTTCTTTTATATAGTATGCACTCCATTCTGAGTCCTTCAAGGAGGACTTCCCCTAGATTTTTGCTCATTTAACCATTAGAACATTAGTGAGCTCAGGCACCGATTTCAGATGAGGAGATCAGATGTGCAGAAAAATTATAATGCTACAGCATACAACCCCTGGCAGAAATTATGGAATCACCGTGTCCATTCAATTGTTTAATTTTGCAGAACAAAAAAAAAAAAAAAAAACAGGTCATAGACATGACTCAAGACTAAAGTCATTTCAAATGGAAACCTTCTGGCTTTAACAAACACTAAAAGAAATCAAAAGAAAAAAAGTGGAAGTCAGTAACTTACTTTTTTAGACCAAGTGGGGGAATAAACTATGGAATCACCCAATTTTCAGGGAAAAATTATGGAATCAGCTTGTAAATTTACATTCACAAAATTAACACCTGCACCAGATTAGATCTGTTTGTTAGTCTGCAGTTAAACGGGAGTGATTACACCTTGGAGAGCTGTTGCACCAAGGTGAACTGACATGAATCATGGCTCCAACACGAGAAGGTTGTGAACGGTAAGCATACTGGTAGACCAAGCAAGGGTGTAGGCTGGCACCCTGTGTACCCCCCCCCCCCCCCACAGCAGGAGTTAAGTTCCGCTGGACAAGAAATTATGAGGATTCACAATCTTATAAATAAACTTAATGACTGTTATTGAAGACAAAGTCGGAGACAAATTCAGCATGCGGTAAACCGGAAGTTAACACCGGAAGTTAACGTGTAACGGGCACTGCGCATGTGCAAGCCTGAGCTGACCAATCAACAATCAACGACAGGTGCCTATTTCGGTGAAGCGCTTTATATATTATCAGTAAGCAATAATAGCTGAACACTGTCAATCAAACAAAGTGCGAGTGTGACAATAAAGCATAGTTTGTTAGTACCGCCTCCGGCTCCTGCACATGTGTTAGAACACAAACACTGACGCACAGAGAATGAATGGCTATAATAATCAGAAGCCATCCAGCCTCTATCTGCAGCCTAATGGTCAGTACTTTTATAAAATTAATAGTATGTCTTTGTGCTGTAAATGTGTATTAATATTTGTTTGTGCCTTTGAATAGATAAATAACTTTTAGCTCAATTTGTAAATGTATTTATCAGATGTACTTACAGATGCAGCTTGAAATATATTTGAGAATGTTTTTGGTTGAACTATAATATTTGATTGCAGTTCACCCCTGTATAGACAGACATTTTTTAAAGTTTATAATTCTACCCACGGGTGTACCTGGTTCCCCCAAAGTGCTTAGTAATATAATAAATAAAATTATAGCTCCTGGGACTCGAGTTCTGGTCAACCAAGATGTGCATTCCCCCACGGTCAGACCAGCCTACACCCTTGCCAAGGAAGACATCAAAGTGTCGTGACAGAAAACTTAAAGCAATAGGTCTTGAAAACAGGAAATGTACAGCAAAACAAATGAGGAACAAATGGGAGGAAACGTGAGTCAACATCTGTGACCGAACCGTAAGAAACCGCATAAAAGAAATGGGATTTCCCGACAGAAAATCTAAATAAAAGCCATCAACAAAAAGAAAGGTTACAATGGGCTAAGGAAAAGCAATTGTGGACTGTGGATGACTGGATGAAAGCCATATACAGTGATCACCTTGTCCATGCAGATTCGCGATTCATCACTAAATATGGCTTTCATCATCCACATGTTTTCTTTATGTAACTACTGAAAGGAAGCTTATCCCATGCAGAAGTGTCAATGTACAGTATAGGTGATGTGCCAGGATATTGACTTGGGGCTATATTTTGTTTTTTTATCTGTACTTGGATAGATCAAATATAGAGTAAGTTTCATCCTGCAGAAGGAACACTATACCGTATTTCTTACTGTTTCGGTTTCTGACACAGCTTTAGCTTTGTACAGTCGAACATATTTGCACTCTGGTCAAAAAGTTTATTGTGTTGGCATGCATCCATAAAATACTAAGGAAAATACAATAAATGGACATTTCTTGAAAGAGGATTTTTATGACGGGCTGTATTCTGAGTTTAATTTCAAACAACTGAGAAGACTGAAGACAAGTGAGAGAAAACTATGGTAAGCAAATTAAATGTTATCCTGCTAGTGTCTAGTGCTAATAATCCCTCCTGGGGTTTCTTCTTCTCTTATAATAATAATAATAATAATAACAACAATAATGGACTTTAGTTGGTCCATAATTATACTGAAAAGATGTTGATGTCCAGTGAAGTTTGAAACAAATAATACAAATCAGCGCTATACACTCTGTTTTTTATGACAAATAATAAATATTTTACTATAAACCCTGTTTGATTTTGCTGTACACTGCCAGTACATAGGTGGGAATAAAAAAATCTAATAGAAAACATACTGTGATATTTGTATTACACTTACTGAAAATATTTCATAGCGTAAGCAAAGATCAACATATTGTGTTGACAGGAGTTTATCTTCCCAAATGCAGCCATGAGGCAGGGGGGCACTAAGCAGTGTCTCTCCCCCTTATGCCGGTCCCAAGCCCGGATAAATGCAGAGGGTTGGGACAGGAAGGGCACCCGGCATAAAACTTCTGCCACATTAAAAATGCAAATGGTCAAAACAAAATTCATACCAGATCGGTCGAGGCCCGGGTTAACAACGACCGCCATCAGTGCTGTCAACCAACAGGGTGCTGATGGAAATTGGACTACTGTTGGTCGAAGATGTCGAAGAAGGAGAGGCGGGAGGTGTGTCCGTAGGCAGAGAGAGAAGAGGAAATGCATGAGCCTAGGACTGAGAGTAGGGACTTTGAATGTTGGAACTATGCAAGGAAAAGATAGAGAGCTGGCTGACATGATGCAGAGGAGGAAGGTAGACATACTGTGTGTTCAGGAGACCAGGTGGAAAGGTAGCAAGGCTAGAAGCTTAGGAGCAGGGTTTAAGCTGTTTTATCACAGTGTGGCTGGGAAGAGCAATGGAGTAGGAGTCATCTTGAAGGAGGAGTTTGTCAGGAATGTTCATTTCAGTTCATTTTCTGTAACCGCTTAATCTGAATTAGGGTCGTGGGGAGGCTGGCGCCCATCCCAGCCAACTTTGGGTGAGGGCAGAGTACACCCTGGACAGCTCGCCAGGCCATCACAGGGCGGAAACACGCTGAGGGCTTTGCAGCCTACTCTTGTCGAAAGTCAGCAATGATTCTTTTACATGCCTCACACCACAGACAGTGAGAGACATGGCCAGCCTTTGATAACCCAGTTAGCTGCACTGGGGAGGACAATGACAACCTTGTGAATAGTGGGAATCGAACCCCCAACCTTTGGATCAGCGAACCAGCGCCCTATACCACTAGACCACCACTGCCCAATGTCAGGAATGTTCTAGAAGTGAAAAGAGTGTCAGGCAGAGTGATGAGTCTCAAGTTAGAAATTGAAGGCGTGATGGTCAATGTTGTTAGTGCTTATGCCCCACAGGCAGGATGTGAGCTAGAAGAGAAGGAGAGATTCTGGAGTGAGTTAGATGAAGTGATGCAGAGTACCCCCAGAGCTGAAAGAGTGGTCATTGGGGCAGCCTTCAGTGGACATGTTGGTGCAGGCAACAGAGGGGACGAGGAAGTGATGGGCAGGTTTGGTATCCAGTACAGGAACACAGAAGGACAGATGTTGATCGATTTTGCAAAAAGGATGGAAATGGCTGTGGTGAATACTTTCTTCAAGAAGAAACAGGAGCATAGGGTGACTTATGAAAGCGGAGGTAAGAGCACACAGGTAGACGACGTCTTGTGTAGGCGATGTAATTTGAAGGAAGTCAGTGACTGCAAAGTAGAAGTGGGTGAGAGTGTTGCGAAACAGCATAGGATGGTAGTGTGCAGGATGATGCTGATGGTGAGAAAGGTGAAAAAGGCAAAGGCAGAGCAGAAGACAAAGTGGTGGAAGTTGAAAAAGGAAGAGTGTCGTGTTGTCTTCAAAGAGGAGTTGAAACAGGCTTTAGGTAGTCAGGAAGTGCTTCCAAATGACTGGACAACCACAGCTAATGTGATCAGGTAGACCGGTAGGAGAGTACTTGGTGTGGCCTCTGGAAGGAAAGTAGATAAGAAAACTTGGTGGTGGAATGAGGAAGTGCAGGAGTGTGTACAAAAGAAGAGGTTAGCCACTGTTGAGGACCGGGAAGTAGCAAAGATTAATAAGGGAGAAGTGAGGAGAGCATTGAAGAGAATGAAGAGTGGAAAGGCAGTTGGCCCTGATGACATACCAGTTGAGGTATGGAAGTGTCTAGGGGAGGGAGCAGTAGATTTTCTGACAAGAATATTCAACAAGGTCTTAGAAAGTGAGCAGATGCCGGAGGAATGGAGGAGAAGTGTGCTGGTGACCATTTTTAAGAATAAGGGAGATGTACATAGTTGTGGCAACTACAAAGGGATAAAGTTGATGAGCCATACGATGAAGTTATGGGAAAGAATAGTGGAAGCTAGACTAAGGGCAGAGGTCAGCATTTGTGAACAACAGTTTGGTTTCATGCCAAGAAAAAGCACCACAGATGCAGTGTTTGCTTTGAGGATGTTAATAGAGAAGTACAGAGAAGGTCAGAAGGAGCTGCATTGTGCCTTTGTGGATCTGGAGAAAGCATATGACAGGGTGCCGAGAGAAGAACTGTGGGATTGTATGAGGAAGTCTGGAGTGGCAGAGAAGTATGTTAGAGTGGTGCAGAACATGTATGAGAGATGTAAAACAGTGGTGAGGTGTGCTGTCGGTGTGACAGAAGAGTTCGAGGTGGAGGTGGGACTGCATCAAGGGTCAGCTCTGAGCCCCTTCTTGTTTGCTATGGTGATGGACAGGCTGACAGACGAGGTTAGACAAGAATCTCCATGGACTATGATGTTTGCAGATGACATCGTGATTTGTAGTGAGAGCAGAGAACAAGTGGAGGAAAATCTAGAGAGGTGGAGGTATGCCCTGGAAAGGAGGGGAATGAAGGTTAGTCTTAGTAAGACAGAATACATGTGTGTGAACGACAAGGACCCAAGAGGAACGGTGAAGTTACAGGGGGCAGAGATAAAGAAGGTGGAGGATTTTAAGTACTTAGGCTCAACAATCCAGAGCAATGGAGAGTGTGGAAAAGAGGTGAAGAAGCGCGTGCAGGCAGGTTGGAATGGATGGAGAAAAGTGTCCGGTGTGATGTGTGATAGGAGAGTATCGGCAAGAATGAAGGGAAAAGTGTACAAGACGGTGATGAGGCCAGCGATGTTGTATGGTTTAGAGACAGTGGCCCTGGGGAAAAGACAGGAGTCAGAGTTGGAGGTAGCAACGATGAAAATGTTGAGGTTCTCTTTGGGAGTAACGAGGATGGATAGGATCAGAAATGAGTACATCAGAGGGACAGCACATGTTAGATGTTTTGGAGACAAAGTCAGAGAGGCTAGATTGAGATGGTTTGGACATGTACAGAGGAGGGATAGTGAGTATATTGGTCGTAGGATGCTGAGGTTGGAACTACCAGGCAGAAGGCCCAGAGGAAGACCAAAGAGAAGATTTATGGATGTGGTGAAGGTAGACATGAAGGTCGTTGGAGTAAGAGTAGAAGATGCAGAGGATAGGGAGAGATGGAGGCAGATAATTTGCTGTGGCGACCCCTGAAGGGAAAAGCCGAAAGGAAAAGAAGAAGAGGAGTTTATCTTCCCAATTTATCTGTCCCATTACTAAATCTGATTCATAAATTGGTGAATCCTTTCTGTGATCTGTCGTAGCACTGCTTGATTAATTAATTATAGATAAGAGCTGAGTAAATTATGTGTATTGTCAAAAGACAAAAAAAATCCACTGGGTACAAATATCTTCGACTGATGAGTTAGCATGAGTTATGTGTTTTCAGCTTTTTTTCTGTGGACATTTGAACAACATTCTGTTTTACTTCTAACATTTCTAGCATTTAGAATTATGAAGAACATGAGCATATGTGAGGCGCTCCACTGAATTGCGCTTGTCGCAAGTGACGTATGGTGCTTGTGAGACAAAGCGCGGCTTATCCGAACTTCCGATCTTTTAAGTGAGCAAGTGAAGGTTGTGTACTAAACTCAATGCACACTGGCTCACTTGAAAGATTGAAAGATCGAAAGTCCGAATAAGCCGTGCTTTGTCTCACAAGCACCATACGTAACTTGCGACAAGCGTCTACATTTGGTAGAGCGCCTCACATATTAATAAACATGATCACACAATATCACCCACTGTCTGTGTCTATGACTAACTTTTCATTATTTTTCATGGGATAAAAAAAGTAGAAAAGAACAAAATTAACTCAAGTGGTCAACAGTGGTCTGGTGGTCCCAAGGTTTGGGGTTAAAGACCCACTCGACAGGTGGTCACTGCTGTCTCACCAGTGCAGTGAACTGGATTATCAAAGGCTGGCCACGTCTCTCACTGTCTATGGTGTGAGGCATGCAAAAGAACCATTGTTGACCTTTGTCAAGAGTAGGGTGCACACCCATCAGCATGTTTATGCCCTGCAATGAGCCGGCGAGCTGTTCAGGGTGTCCTCTGCCCTCACCCAGAGTCAGCTGACATGAGCGCCAGCCTTCCCATGACCATAATTAGGATTAAGCGGTTCAGAAAATGAATGGCTGAATGAAAATTAACTAAATAGGACCATAACTGAAAAAAAACAACAATGAGGTACAGGGATCCCTCACTACTTCATGCTCCAATTCATGCGGCTTCCGAGCATTTTTTTTTTTTAATTAATATTCATTGAATTAAAAAGTAAGGAAGAATAAGGGAAAAGTTAAGGAAAGTGTCACAAAACGAGGCCAATTATGCAAAAACAAAACCCCCATTAAAACTACAGTACTTACATTTTTATGTGAGCCACGCATCTGTGTGTGCGGGCATCAGTATGTAGGTATTTATATTTTATTTACATCTGATGCATTATTTTTGAATATTTAATTGTTATTATAAACATTTATAGTGTTGAATATGTATTTCACTCACTCACTTCACTTATCCCTTAACATCCAAGGATGTCGTTGGGGCGCCTTCATGGCTAGACTTGGGCTGATTTGGCCTGTCGGAGCCCATCCCTCTCCAGGTCATAGAAACACGCTGACGGCTTTGCAACCTATTCTTTACGAAAGTCAGCAATGGTTCTTTTACATGCCTCGCACCATAGACGGTGAGAGACATGGCCCGCCTTTGATAACCCAAAGCCGCACTGGGGGGAAAGTGACAACCCTGTGGGGACTCAAACCCCCAACCTTAGGATCAGTGATCCTGCATCCTAACCACTAGACCACCACTGCCCCGAATATGTATTTATGGATATTATATACACATATACATCAGTCAGGGGGGGGTTGTGGAATTTGGCAGTCGCAGGGGGATCTCAGTCCCAATTAACCACGGAACGTGAGGGATCCCTGTATTAGTATTCAGCAAAAGTATTTCTGCCTATGTGTGTTTTGTAAAATGTAGTGTTTATGCCTTTAGATTGGATTTTCATGCCAGTTTCCTGTTGCCTGCATGTGAAATCATCTCTGTACTTTTAGCTGACAGAAAACATTGTGGACCAGAAATATTAAGCTTACACAAAATGAGAAATAAGGCAATGATGGCCCATTGTTTGTTTACTGATTCCAAAGTTGGGGGTTCAAGCCGCACTGTTGTCACTGCTGTCCCCCCAGTGCAGCTAACTGGGTTATCCCAGGCTGGCCATGTTTCTCACCGTTTGTGGTGAGAGGCATATAAATAAAGCATTTCTGACTTTTGTCAAAAAAAGGCTGCATAGCCATCAGCATGTTTCTGCCCTGCAGTGGCCTGGCGAGCTGGCACCCAGAGTCAGGGTGAGATGGGCGTCAGCCTTTCCACGACCTTAGGTTTTTCAGAAAATGAAGGAATGAATGAAAATGAGCAACACAATGTAATATTTGTTGTAGGAAAGCATTTTAATAACATTAACAATGTGGTATTAATAAAATGGAAAATGTTGTTTAGAAGGCCTGACACCTGCAGTGTAACATTATTAAACCACCCTTCAGTATCAAACTAAATTTTGAAAACTCGATATCAAATTTTGAAATTCAGTATTAAACTAAAATATATATCCACTTCAAAGTTATATTCAGTAATTTGTTATCTCAGTAATGCATTTCATTTTCAGTAACCATTTTATTTTGATTAGGGTTGAAGTAAATCTGGAGGCTATCCCAAGAACTGTATGTTCAAAGCTGGAAAACAGAGGATGAAAGTCTTCAAAAAATGTATTGACAGTTTTTGCTGTATCTCTACTGCCACTTAGTGGGAATCTAATTAAGCAGACAAATGTAAGGCAGTACATATCTGAGCACCAGTGGTAGGCATCTTAGTTTCCATTCATAGAACTGCAGGAACAACGAGTGCATATTCATACAAATACAGTAGCTTGGAAAAATGTCAGTATACCCTTAGCATAAACTTCTCACAATTCATAAATACAAATTTCAAGGGAGGATAATTCAATAGGAAATCTGAAGGATACGTCAATAAATATTGTAATATCTAATGACCAACATAAAATTATAAAAAGTCACATTAACCTACAGTAAGTTAAATAACCTCTTATTTAGTGCTCATGAAGTATTAAAAACTACGTATTCATGTGTCAAAGTGATGCCACTGGATCCTCCATCTTTGTCCTCTACACCTTTTCTCATTACATTACTAGACCCTAAAGTTGTGAGGACTAAAAATCACTGTGAACACTTTGACTAGATTTCTGGACTTACATTAGTACATTACATTAGTAATCCTTAAATGTAGACTGCATCTATGGAATTGAAGAGTTGAGAGTTAATGATAAACGATCTGCATCTTAAATGTTCCTCTAATATATTTAACAATAAACAGATATAGGAATGTAGCTTCCACGTGTATACAGTTGTGTTAAATAATTAGGACACCACATCAAATAGTCACCTCGTTATTGTTAAATGTGCAATGTCCAATCTTGCTTTTATTTATTTCTGGAAAAGAAAAAGAGATCTTTATTGTCAACTGTTTCACAAACAATAAAATCAGTTTAACAGCAATTATAAAAAAGAATTATATCCTGTTATATATATATATATATATATATATATATATATATACACATATATATATATATATATATACACACACACACACATTCACAGTGGGGCCAAATAAGTATTGGGCAACGTAAAAATGTGCAAGTTCACCCATTACAAAGCTCTCTTATCTTTTTAAATTTTCATCATAGGTACACATCAAGCTTGAGACAGAATGTAAAAAAAATCCAGGAAATCACATTGTATGATTTTTAAACAATGTATTTGTGAAAATGGGAGGCCAATAAGTATTGTGCAGCCAGCAAAAGTTACTTTTAATAATTTGTAATATAGTGTTGGTTGGCAATGACGGAGGTCAAATGGTTCCTGTAGTTCTTGACCAGGTCTACACACACTTTAGTTGGTATTTTGTCCCACTCCTCTGCACAGATCTTCTCTAGAGCTGTGATGTTTGAGGGCTGTCGCTTGGCAACTCGAAGTTTTAACTCCCTCCACAGGTTTTCGATTGGGTTGAGGTCTGGAGACTGGCTAGGCCACGATATGCTTTTTACAGAGCCACTCCTTGGTTTTCTTGGCTGTTTGCTTTGGATCGTTATCATGCTGGAAAACCCAGCCATGTTCCATCTATAATGCTCTGACTGAGGGAAGGAGGTTTTTAGCCAAAATGTCACAATACATGGCCCCATTCATGTTGCCATTGATACGGTGCAGTCTTCCTGTCCCTTTTGCAGAAAAGCATCCCCAAAGCATGATGTGTCCACCCCCATGCTTCACAGTAGGTATGGTGTTCTTGGGATGCAACTCAGCATTCTTCTTCCTCCAAACACAGCGAGTGCTGTCTAAACCAAAAAGTTCAATTTTGGTCTCATCTGACCAAATCACATTCTCCAAATCCTCCTCTGGCTCGTCCAGATGGTCTTTAGCATATTTCAGACAGGCCTTACATGTTTTTATGTTAAGTAGAGGAACCTTTCGGGCACTGCAGAATTTCATCTCATGACGACATAGTGTGTTAGTTATTGTCATCTTTGTGACGGTGGTTTCTGCCATCTTCAAATCATTGACCAGTTCCTGCCGTGTAGTTCTGGGCTGATTACTCACTGTTCTCAGGATCCTTTGAACCCCACGAGGTGAGATCTTGCATGGAGCGCCACTCCTAGGGAGGTTGTCAGTGATGTTATACTACTTCCATTTTCTAATAATGTTTCCAACTGTTGATCTTTTCTCACAAAGTTGTTTACCAATTGCAGTTTGACTCATCCCAGCTTTGTGCAGTTGTACAATTTTATCTCTGGTGTCTTTGGGAAGCTCTCTGGTCTTGGTCATGGTGAAGACTGCAGTCTGACAGTTTGAAGGTGTGTGCAGGTTTGAAGGTGTCTCTTATCTAATCAGTTCAAACAGGTGTCATTCATACTGTTAACGAGTGGGGGCCGAAATAATGTTTCTTTTTTTAGCTGCCCAATACTTATTGGCCTCCCATTTTAATAAATACATTGTTTAAAAATCATACAATGTGATTTCCTGGATTTTTTTTACATTCTGTCTCTCAAGCTTGATGTGTACCTATGATGAAAATTACAAACCTCCCTTATCTTTTTAAATGGGTGAACTTGCAGATTTTTACATTGCCCAATACTTATTGGCTCCACTGTATATAGGGATCCCCTCACTTTTCGCGGTTAATTTGAACAGAGATCCCCACGCAACCATCGAAATCCGCGAAATAGGATCACACCCCCAACTGACGTATAAAGTACGTATATGTATATAATATCAATAAATACTACATATTCAATGATATTAATGCTTATACTGTAATAACAAACATTTAAAAATAATACATAAGATGTAAATAAACTATAAATACACTCACATACTCAGATGCGCACCTCGCAACAATGTACTGTACTGTTTTTCAAAACTTTTGATGGGAGATTTTGGGTTGTTTTTTGTGTTGGTTTGGAGGGGCTTGTTGGTTTGTTTTTTGCATAATTGGCCTTGTTTTATGGCATTTTCTTTAACATTTTCCCCTATTCTTCCTTAATTTTTTTTTATTATTTTTTTTTTTATTCAATGAATATTTAAAAAAAAAACACGATGCACTGAAGCCACATGAACTGAAGCACGAATTAGCGAGGGATTCCTTATGAAATTAATCCGTTCCAGAGCCTTTTTTGGAACCTGGATTTTTCGTAAGTTGAACCGCATTTTACATGTAAAACGTGTGATTCATTCCAAGGCCCCCAAAACTACCCCTAAACCCTTTAAGGCCTCCTTCTGCTTTGATATCATACCGATGGTAGACGGGTTTGGCCACATTCCTTTGCAATATCACTCAACCGCATGCCATGAAGCCACTTCTTCTTTTCACTTGCACTGGGAAGCACACGCACACGTGTGTTCACCATGTCTTCTTAGAGTTATAATCTTACAAATGTTTATGCAAGGTTAAAAGCCTGAGCCAAAAGAAAGTTGCCATGAGCACACTCAAAAAACACATGAAACAACAGTAACTCTGTCCTTTACACGAAAAGCATTATGGGTGCTCCATAATAGCCAATGGGAGGGAGCTGTGTCATCCCTCCTAGCCTATGGGAGGCCAGCGGGGAGGGATGTTGGGAGATAGCCACTGGGAGGGAGCTACATCATCCCTCCTGGCCAATGGGAGACCAGCAGGGTGGGATGTTGGGAGATAGCCAATGGGAGGCCAGCAGGGCCGAATGTTGGGAAATGTAGTCAATGGGAGCAACTTGTGCATTGTTTGAATTTTTGAGATGGTGTTTTACGTGAACTTGTTTCATAGCCAGAGACAAAAATTTTAGGAAAATGTTTTTCATAACTTGGATTTTTCATTTGCTGGAACTATCATAAGGTGAGGTACCACTGTGTGTGTGTGTGTGTGTGTGTGTATATATATATATATATATATATATATATATATATATATATATATATATATATATATATATATATATTTCCAGGATCTCCAGCACTGAAGGACTTTACCTATTAGGAGACTTCAATGCTAGAGTGGCCACCAACTGTGACACCTGGCCTTCCTGCCTTGGTCACCACGGCATAGGCAGGATGAATGACAATAGACAGAAGTTGCTGGAACTGTGCTGCAACCACGGCCTGTGTGCAACAAACACATACTTCAAATGCAAAGACCGTCACAAAGTCTCTTGGAGACACCCCAGATCTTATCCTCATCAGCTGGACCTTATCCTCACCAGGCGCACGGATCTGAGCATCATTCTCCACACTAGAAGTTTCCATAGCGCAGACAGCGACACAGACCACACCCTCATTGGAAGCAGGATAAGGCTGGCATCAAAGAGGATCCATCACTCCAAAACTAAAGGCCTCCCATGCATTAACACCTGCTCCTCAAGGGATCCCTAGCGAATCCAACTGTTTCATGACACAGTCAAGGAGAAGTTGGCTTTGAAGATTCCTGGAAAAGACATCGACAGCAAGTGGGGCTTCCTGAGTGATACTATCTACACAACAGCCCTCACCGCATTCAGGAAGAAGGAGTGTCAGAGTGTAGACTGGTATAAGGCTCACTGAGAGGAGATGCAGCCTGTGACAGAAGCCAAGAGGGAAACCCTCCTGGCCCACAAGCAGAATCCCAGCCCCAGTACTTGTGAGACCCTCAAAGCTGCATGCGACAAGGCCCAGCAGACAGCCCGCCACTGTGCTAACAACTTCTGGCTGAACCTCTGCAGCAAGATCCAGATGGCAGCTGACACTGGCAACGTGAAGGCCATGTACAATGGCATCAAGACAGCTACTGGCCCAACCACAATTAAGACTGCACCCCTCAAGAAAAAGACTGGGAAAGTAATCACGGACCAAGGCAAGCAGCTTGAATTCTGGGTAGAACATTATCTGGAGCTTTATGCAACCAAGAATGTGGTAACTGATGCAGCATTAAATGCCCTGCCAAGCCTACCTGTCATGGAGAAGCTGGCTTACCTGCCTTCAGTGGATGAACTGGGCAAAGCCATTGATTGTCTGTCCTGTGGAAAAACCCCTTGGAAGGATGGCATCCCCCTTGAAGTCTTGAAGAGTTGCAAGCCAGCACTCCTGCAGCACCTCCATGAGCTGCTTTGCTTATTCTAGGAGGAAGGGTTCACCCCCAGGACATGCGCGATGCAAACATTGTAACCCTCTACAAAAACAAGGGCAACCGCAGTGACTGTAACTGCTACCGTGGCATCTCCCTAATTAGCATCATAGGGAAAGTCTTTGCTCGTGTTGTCCTCACTCTCCTTCAGAGTCTTGCTTCCCGGGTGTATCCAGAATCACAGTGTGGTTTCAGGACAGGCCACTCCACAGTCGATATGATCTGCTCACTTCGTCAACTCCAAGAGAAGTGTCGGGAGCAGCAGAAGCCCCTGTACATCACCTTCATAGACCTGACTAAAGCATTCAACCTGGTCAGCAGAAGCGGACTCTTTAGCCTCCTGCAGAAGATTGGATGTCCTCAAAGGTGGGACTTCTGAAGCTTTCCCAGTGAGCAGTGGTGTGAAGCAAGGCTGCCTCCTCGCTCTGACACTCTTTGGGATATTCTTCTAAAAAACCTCTTCAGTATGCCTTCTCTGACAGTGAGGAAAGGATCCATATCCACACCAGATCAGATGGAAAATTGTTTAACATAGCTCAACTGCACACTAAGACGAGGTGAGGCAGGTCCTCATCCGCGAGATGCTGTTCAATGCTGCATTGACGTCCCACACTGAGGCTGGTCTTCAAGAGCGAGTCAATCACCTGTCCCATACTTGTAATGAATTCGGACTGACCATCAGCCTGAAGAAGACAAACATCCTGGCCCAGGGTACAAACACAGTCCCGAACATTAACATAAATGACATGTAGCTTGAGATCGTGGACTCCTTCACCGACCTGGGATCCACCATCACCAACACTCTCTCTCCTGATACAGAGATCTCATGTAGAATCAGGAAGGCCGCCACAGTGATGTCCAAGCTGAACAAGTGTGTATGGAGCAACACCCAGCTGACAGAGAACACCAAGCTACGTGTCTACCAGGCCTGTGTACTCAGCACACTCCTTTACAGTGAGGCCTGGTCCACGCATGCTGGTCAGGAGAAGCAGCTCAACAGCTTCCACCTCCGCTGTCTCAAGCGTTTGCTTCATATAAAATGGCAAGACAAAATTACCAACACTGAGGTGCTACAGTGTACTGGCATACCAAGTCTGCTCGCACTGCTTAGCCAGAGACAACTTAGGTGGTTGGGTCATGGATGAGGGGCGCATCCCTAAGAACATGTTATATGGAGAGCTGAAAGAGGGCTCCCACCGCACAGGAAGACCACAGCTTCAGTACAAGGACGTGTGCAAGCGGGACATGGAATTATCTGGCATTGACATCAACACCTGCGAAGGCACTGCTGAAACACACCAGCTCTGGAAGACCACTGTCAGCGAGGGGGTCAACAAAGCTGAGAGCAACAGAATTGTCAAGCTAGCCGAGAAAAGAGAAAAGAGGAAAGAAAGGGCAGCCCCCGTGGCAACTCAAAGCCCTTTTGTATGCAGTAAATGTTCAAGAAACTGTCACTCTAGGGTGGGCCTTTACAGTCACTCCCACAAATGCCTACCATAGAGCTACACCATCATCTCTCAAGACGTACCATCACCTTACAGTCATACCTCACCTTACAAAATTAATCCGTTCCAGAAGTGGTTTAGTAACCTGATTTTTTTTTTTTCGTAAGTTGAGTAGCATGTGACATGTAAAAGGCCTAATTCGTTCCAAGGCCCACAATACTACCCCTTAAACCCTTTAAAATCTTTTTAAGGCCTCCTTTTGCTTCAATATCGTACCGATGTTAGATGGGTTTCGGCCATATTCCTTTTCGATATCACTCAACCGCATGCCACGAGCCTGCTTCTTCTTTTCACTTGCACTGGGAATCACTTTCACCGGGAATCACGTGTGTGTGTGTGTGTGTGTGTGTGTGTGTGTGTGTGTGTGTGTGTGTGTGTGTGTGTGTGCGCACTGAATGTTCCTGGTGTCATAGAAGGGCTAGAAGATTCTGTGATGCCAGAAACATTCAGCCAGACCTAAAAATGCAGGACACAGAGTGTGATGAAAATGGGTGTACGTTATTGTTCACAGGAAAGGCACGAGAGGACAGGGAAACTAATCACTGTTCAAGATGTGGAGAAACTTGGAAATCATTAAACTAAAGCAGGAACTGGTGGAGCACAGAGCTGAGAGCCAGAGAACTCACGGGGAAGAGGGACAATCTTCTAGCACCGGGAGGAGCGCTCTGCTTGTTTTTATAGCCCATGATTAAGTGGAATCAGGTGTGTGTATGTGTTTAGCGCTCCACCCGCCTGTGACAGCCACGCCTCTCTCCAACACCCAGAGAGAGAGAGAGACAGACAGACAGAGACAGAGAGAGACAGAGAGAGAGAGAGAGAGACACCAAAACCAGAGTCTCTCACAACACAGACCATAACATTGTGTACTGTATTCAATAATTTTTCAATTAATTTGCGGACCTATGCTACGAGTTAAGGTACCGTTAACTTCTGTTCAAAAGACTATGGAACATATTCAGACAATTTACATTTACATTATTTGTAATGGGAAAGCGGATTCGGAATTCGACCAGCCTGCGGAAACGAATTATGGTCAAGTACCAAGGTACCACTCTATACGTGTGTGTGTGTGTGTAATATATATATAGAGGCAGTGGTGGTCTAGTGGTATAAGGCGACGGATCGCTGATCCAAAGGTTGGGGGTTCGAGTCCCACTCTCCACAAGGTTGTCACTGCCCCCCCCCCCCCCCCAGTGCAGCTAACTAGGTTATCAAAGGCCGGCCATGTCTCTCACTGTCTATGGTAAAAGAACCATTGCTGACTTTCGTAAAAAGAGTAGGCTGCAAAGCCATCAGTGTGTTTCCACCCTGCGATGGCCTGGCGAGCTGTCCAGGGTGTACTCTGCCCTTGCCCTGAGTTGGCTGGGATGGGCACCAGCCTCCCCGCAACCCTAATTAGGATGAAGCGGTTACAGAAAATGAACTGAACTGAATGTATATATATATATATATATATATATATATATATGTATGTGGCAGTGGTGGTCTGGTGGTACAGGGCGCTGGATCACTGATTCTAAGGTTGGGGGTTTGAGTCCCACTCTCCACAGGGTTGTCACTGCCCCCCCAGGTGCAGCTAACTGGGTTATCAACAGCTGGCCATGTCTCTCACTGTCTATGGTGAGAAGCATGTAAAAGAAAAAGACTTTCGTAAAGAGTAGGCTGCAAAGCTGTCAGCGTGTTTCTATAAATATAAAAAATTTTCACACATTCACAGATCATTGCATGTATTCACACATTCATAGATAAATGCATATATTCACACAAACACAAAGGAGTGAATGATATGTCAAAGGTGCATGATATACATGAGGTAAGAGGTAAATCTTCTAATTATAAGGTAAACTTTGTTGGGCTTTTTACACCCAAGCCTAGTGGCTCATCAGGCCGGTGCTTATCCCCAGTTTCCATAACGTGAAGCGACCAGGAGTTCAACTCCTCCTGGATGGGACTCTCGTCTATCGCAGGTTACCTTCCTAGTATATTTTCACTGGTAACCACACTGCTGGGTGAACAGAGGCACACTTATGCTTGAGACCTTGCCCAGGGGTCTTAGCACAGTGAGGGTCTTACTGGGATTTGAACACACAACCTCCCGATCATGAGTGCAGCACCCTAACCACTATGCCACTGGCCCCAAACTAGTTCTTCTTCTTGTCCTTTCGGCTGTTCCCTTCAGGGGTTGCCACAGCGAATCATCTGCCTCCATCTCAACCTATCCTCTGCATCTTCTTCTCTTACACCAACTGCCTTCATGTCCTCCTTCACCACATCCATGAATCGTCTCTTTGGTGTTCCTCCAGGTCTTCTGCCTGGTAGTTCCAACCTCAACATCCTACTACCAATATACTCACTATCCCTCCACTGTACAAGTCCAAACCATCTCAATCTAGCCTCTCTGACTTTGTCTCTAAAACGTCTTACATGTGCTGTCCCTCTGATGTGCTCATTCCTGATCCTATCGATCCTCGTTACTCCCAAAGAGAACCTCAACATTTTCATCTCTGCTACCTCCAGCTCTGACTCCTGTCTTTTCCCCAGGGCCACTGTTTCTAAACCATACAACATCGCTGGCCTCAACACCGTCTTGTACACTTTTCCCTTCATTCCTGCTGATACCTTCCTATCATACATCACACCGGATACTTTTCTCCAACCATTCCAACCAGCCTGCACATGCTTCTTCACCACTTTTCCACACTCTCCATTGCTCTGGATTGTTGAGCCTAAGTACTTAAAAACCTCCACCTTCCTTATCTCTTCTCCTTGTAACCTCACCGTTCCTGTTGGGTCCTTGGCATTCATACACATGTATTCTGTCTTACAGAGGCTAACCTTCATTTCCCTCCTTTCCAGGGCATACCTCCACCTCTCTAGGTTTTCCTGCACTTGTTCTCTGCTCTCACTGCAGATCACAATGTCATCTGCAAACATCATAGTCCATGAGGAATCTTGTCTAACCTCGTCTGTCAGCCTGTCCATCACCATAGCAAACAAGAAGGGGCTCAGAGCTGACCCTTGATGCAGTCTCACCTCCACCTTGAACTCTTCTGTCACACCGACAGCACACCTCACCACTGTCTTACATCTCTCATACATGTCCTGCACCACTCTAACATACTTCTCTGCCACTCCAGACTTTCTCATGCAATACCACAGTTCCTCTCTCGGCACCCTGTCATATGCTTTCTCTAAATCCACAAAGGCACAATGCAGCTCCTTCTGACCTTCTCTGTACTTCTCTATTAACATCATCAAGGCAAACATTGCATCTGTGGTGCTCTTTCTTGGCATGAAACCAAACTGTTGTTCACAAATGCTGACCTCTGCCCTTAGTCTTGCTTCCACTATTCTTTCCCATAACTTCAGTGTATGGCTCATCAACTTTATCCCTCTGTAGTTGCCACAACTCTGCACATCTCCCTTGTTCTTAAAAATGAGCACCAGCACACTTCTCCTCCATTCCTCTGGCATCCTCTCACTCTCTAAGACCTTGTTGAATGTTCTTGTCAGGAAATCTACTGCTTCCTCTCCTAGGGACTAGAGGACTGGCCCCAAACTAGTTATACCACCTAATTATAAGGTGCTTGGTGCCAAAATGTTATGATGTTTGAGACCTGCTCTAAACATGAGCATTGCACTTGAAAGTTAAACATGAATATTGTACTTGAGCATGAGTATTGCATTTAACATAAGTACTGTATTGCTTTATCAGATGGTCTGAATGATGGTTATTCAGTCAGTGTGTGTTACGGTGGTAGTGGTGGTGTGTACACGTTTAACAGCTTGTAGGTAAAAGTTGTTCTTGAGTATGTTAGTTTGTTTTTAGTCTCCCATACCTTTTTCCACAGGGGAGAAGGGGGGGTGTGAGGGGTGTCCAGGGTGTGTGGAGTCCCTGATTGTTCTCCTGGATCTCCTCTGAAGTCTGTCAGTGTAAATGTTACTGAAGGAGGGTACTGTAGTTCCAATTACCTGCTCTACCGTCCTCACCACCCACAGCAAGGTCGCAACAGTGGGTCAATAGGTTTCACTGGGGAGCAGTAAAATTCGTCAGTGTGGGTTGGAATAGGCAGGCTTGTAGGAGCTTCCTAAGAAAGTCCTTTATTATGCTTTCACCATCTGGTGGGAGATGACTGTGGTCCAGGTGAAGTCAGCGGACATGTAGACTCTAAGAAACCTGAAGCACGCCAGCCTCTCTAGCTCCTCTCCATCAATGTAGAGGGCAGAGTGCTCAGTTTGTTTTGATCTCCTGAATTCTATTATAATCTCATTGGTTTTGAATCTGTTTAGTTCTAGATTGTTGTTGTCGTCGCACCATCACTGCAGATGCAGGACCTCCTTCCTGTAGGCTGACTCATTGTTATCAGTAATCAAGCCTATGATGGTGTTGCTGGTGTGAGTAAGGGAACAGTTGTGTGTGAAGAGGGAGAGGAGGCGGGAGCTAAGAACACACCCCTGTGGTGTTCCGGTGCTCAAGATAAGAGTGGAGGAAATGTGTTCTGAGGTCTGTTGCTGATAAAGTCCAATATCCAGGTGAACAGTGAGCTCCCTAGACCCATGGTTCCCAACTTCAGAACTGGAGACTTGACTTCAGCTGTGGTGATCATGGGGGTTAGGGCAACTGGGCGGTAGTCATTTAGGCAGCTTGCAGTGTTCTTCTTAGGCACTGGAATGATGGTAGCTGTTTTGAGGTAGGTGAGAAGCAAACATTACGATAACGAGAGGTTAAAGTTGGTGGTGAAAACCCCCGCTAGTTGATCTGGACATGTTTTACGTACCCTTCCTGTTATTCCATTTGGACCAATAGCTTTCCTTGCATTGACTCTGTGCAGGGTTGCTCTGATATGGCACTGCTGCAGCTGAATGGGATTGTTGCCCTCACTGGAAGAGCAGGGCTGGTGTGTGCATCTTCACTGTGCTTGTTGAAGCAGGCAAACAACTGTTTCAGGGTGTCTAAATGGTTTCTGTCTGAGGAGTCCAATGACGTGGGCATTTCCTTGTGGCCAGTGAGTCTTTTTCATCAAAATGCTCCTTGATGAGTTGTTTATAGTTATATATTTTTATGGCTTTTTGTAGGCCCTGGCATGCCTTATTGTAAGCCTGCTGGTCTCCTGACTTGAAGGCATCATCCCATGCTCTAAGAACAGTGCAGAATTCACCGCTAAAAAATGGTTTCTGGTTCAGGAACACTTTAACAGTCCTTGTTGTGGTTACATTCTCTGTGCAGTAGTTTATGTAGGAAAGCACAGCTGATGTGTGACCCTCCAGGTCTGTCTCCTCTGCGAATATTTCCCAGTCTTTAGAGTCAAAAAATAATCCTGTAGAGCTGCAGTGGCTTCCTCAGTCAGTACCTACACTATTTTAACTACTGGGCTTTGGCTATAGATTTTAGGTTTATAAACAGGAATCAAAGATGGCGGTGATGTGGCAGTTGGATTGCTTGATAGGCATCTGGGATGTTACTGTAGACCTGGTCCAGTGTATTTTTTCTCTCTTTGGAAAACTCACATTCTCATAGAATCTGGGCAGGACAGACTTCAGATTTGCATGGTTAACGTCTTTTGCACAATGATAACACAGTCCGGCTGCGCTGCTGGCTGTTTGTTAATGGAGTGTTGTAGTAGCTCCATGGTAAGCTTGGCATAAACTTGGGGCAACACAGAAACTGCGATTATAAGTATAGATGTGAGTGCCCTGAGCAGATTAAGAGTCGACACTGTACCATCAGATACTCTATATCCAGACAGCAGTGAATATCTTTGATTTGGCGTTTCTTACTGGACATGCTGATTCTATCTGCCTTGAAGGTAGTACGGCCCGCTAGCTCAATTACAACATCTGGAGTGAAAGTGTCCAAACAAGTTTAAGAAATTACCATTACACAATAAATGGGCTTTAATTGTAATTAAACAGCATAATTTAACATTTTTACTCATCAAACAAAAAACATGAACAATGCATATTTCAGTCAGGAAAAAAAACCTCAGACATTTAGTTGGACATGCCCCTGTCTGTAGAAGTGAGACTGAGCACCATGGGGAGGACTGAAGTGCTAGCTGAGCGAGACTGGTAGATGGCAACAAGTGCCTCACTGACGTTATTTAAGCCAAAAGTGTAACAGTTGTTAGGGGGTAGGGTGTGCTAATTTTTTCGTCCCTTGACGTACGCATTGTTGTTTGATTTGTTTTTTAAAATGTTGATTGTTCTTAAAAATGGGCACGAGCACACGTCTCCTCCATTTCTCCGGCATCTGCTCACTCTCTAAGACCTTGTTGAATGTTCTTGTCAGAAAATCTACTGCTACCTCTCCTAGACCCTTCCATACCTCCACTGGTATGATGATCATCAGGACCAACTGCCTTTCCACTCTTCATCCTCTTCAATGCCCTCCTCACTTCACTTTTACTAATCTTTGCTACTTCCTGGTCCTCAACAGTCATCTCCTACTTTTTTTTTCTCTCTCTCATTTTCCTCATTCATCAGCTCTTCAAAGTACTCTTTCCATCTTCCCAGCATACTTCTGTCATCAGTCAACACATTTCCCACTCTGTCCTTAATCACTTTAACTTGCTGCACGTCCTTCCCAACTTTATTTCTCTGCTGTGCCAACCTGTATAAATCATTTTCTCCCTCTTAACTGTCCAACGTAGCATACAAGTCGTCATACGCCCTCTGTTTGGCCTTTGACACGGCTATCTTTGCCTTACGCTGTGTCTCCCTGTACTCCCGTTTAATCTTTTCTGTCCCATTTCTTCTTAGCTAACCTCTTCTTTTGTACACACTCCTGCACTTCCTCATTCTACCACCAAGTCTCCTTATCTACTGTCCTTCCAGAGGACACGCCAAGTACTCTCCTACCTGTCTCCCTGATCACATTAGCTGTAGTTGTCCGGTCATCTGGAAGCACTTCCTGACCACCCAAAGCCTGTTTCAACTCCTCCTTGAAGACAACATGACACTCTTCCTTTTTCAGCTTCCACCACTTTGTCTTCTGCTCTGTCTTTGCCTTTTTCACCTTTCTTACCATCAGCATCATCCTGCTCACCACCATCCTATGCTGTTTGGCAACACTCTCACCCACTACTACTTTGCAGTTACTGACTTCCTTCAAGTTACATCGCCTACACAAGATGTAGTCTACCTGTGTGCTCCGCCCTCCGCTTTCATAAGTCACCCTATGCTCCTCTCTCTTCTGGAAGAAAGTATTCACCACAGCAATTGCCATCCTTTTTGCAAAATCCATCAATATCTGTCCTTCTGTGTTCCTGTCCTGGATACCAAACCTGCCCATCACTTCCTCGTCCCCTCTGTTGCCTGCACCAACATGTCCATTGAAGTCTGCACCAATGACCACTCTTTTCCCTCTGGGGATACTCTGCATCACTTCATCTAACTCACTCCAGAATCTCTCCTTCTGTTCTAGCTCACATCCTGCCTGTGGGGCATAAGCACTAACAACATTGAACATCACACCTTCAATTTCTAACTTGAGACTCATCACTCTGTCTGACACTCTTTTCACTTCTAGAACATGCCTGACCAACCCCTCCTTCAAGATGACTCCTACTCCATTTCTCTTCCCATCCACACTATGAAAAAACAGCCTAAACCCTGCTCCTAAGCTTCTAGCCTTACTACTTTCCACCTGGTCTCCTGAACACACAGTATGTCCACCTTCCTCCTCTGCATCATGTCAGCCAGCTCTCTACCTTTTCCTGTCATAGTTCCAACATTCAAAGTCCCTACTCTCAGTCCTAGACTCATGCTTTTCCTCTTCTCTCTCTGCCTACGGACACGCCTCCTACCTCTCCTACTTTGACCTCTCCTTCATCGACCGATAGTAGTCCAATTTCCACCAGCACCCTGTTGGTTAACAGCACTGATGGCGGTCGTTGTTAACCCTGGCCTCGACCGATCCGGTATGAGATTTGTCTTTACGGTTTGCATTTTGTATTTTGGCAAAAGTTTTACGCCTGATGCCCTTTCTGTCGCAACCCTCTGCATTTCTCCGGGCTTGGGACTGGCGTGAGGGCGGGCACTTCTTTGTGCCCCCCCCCCCCCCACGGCTGCACAACATCCTCGCTTACACTATCTCCCGCTAACTGCTGCTCATTTATGTATATAAGCACTAATTTTTACACCTCCTTTAGTATATCTCCTTGGCCTCTCTTGTTGTTTTCGCGTTCAGCTTCCGAATTTTGTTAGATTTCTGGGACAAAAAAAAAATCCGAATTTTTTGGTCGAATACAGATCTGTTCGATGTCTAAAGTGTTCGAAAACAGAAGTTTGCTTGTACACATGCAGCAGTTGGTAAAGAGGCGGGTAAAAGCACTACATGCCATGGAGGGGGTATGTGCATGCAAGGTTGGTGGTGTTCTGTGAAGGGAAGATGTATATATAATATATATATATATATATATATATATATATATATATAATAGAGAGATTTTCTTTCTGTGAGAGCAGAGAACAAGTGCAGGAAAATCTAGAGAGGTGGAGGTATGCCCTGGAAAGGAGAGGAATGAAGGTTAGCCTCAGAAAATCAGAATACATGTGTGTGAATGAGAAGGACCCAGGAGGAACGGTGATGTTACAGGGAGCAGAGATAACGAAGGTGGAGGATTTTAAGTACTTAGGCTCAACAATCCAGAGCAATGGAGAGTGTGGAAAAGAGGTGAAGAAGCGTGTGCAGGCAGGCTGGAATGGTTGGAGAAAAGTCTCCGGTGTGATGTGCGATAGGAGAGTGTCAGCAAGAATGAAGGGAAAAGTGTACAAGATGGTGGTGAGGCCAGCGATGTTGTATGGCTTAGAAACAGTGGCGCTGAGGAAAAGGCAGGAGGCAGAGCTGGAGGTAGCGGAGATGAAAATGTTGAGGTTCTCCTGGGAGTAACGAGGATGGATAGGATCAGAAATGAGTATATCAGAGGGACAGCCCACGTAAGATGTTTTGGAGACAAAGTCAGAGAGGCTAGATTGAGATGGTTTGGACATGTACAGAGGAGGGATAGTGAGTATATTGGCAGTAGGATGCCGAGGTTGGAACTACCAGGCAGAAGGCCTCGAGGAAGACCGAAGAAGAGATTTATGGATGTGGTGAAGGAAGACATGAAGGTCGTTGGAGTCAGAAAAGAAGATGCGGAGGACAGGGTGAGGTGGTGGCGGATGATTTGCTGTGGCGACCCCTGAAGGGAGCAGCCGAAAGTAAAAGAAGAAGAAGAGAGATTTTCTTTCTGCTTTTTCCTTTTATCAGGGGTCTCTACAGTGAATAATTCGCATGTTTGGTTTGGCATAGCTTTTTACGTCGGATGCCCTTCCTGACACAAGCCTTTTTCGCAAGGGACAGATACACGCTGATGGCTTTGCAGCTACTCTTCACGAAAGTCAGAAATGGTTCTTTTACATGCCTCACACCATAGACAGTGAGAGACATGGCCGGCCTTTGATAACCCAGTTAGCTACACTGGGGAGGGCTAGTGACAAACTTGTGGAGAGTGGGACTCGAACCCCCAACCCTTGGATCAGCGATCCAGTGCCCTATGCCACCACTGCCATATATATATACATATACATCTGTCTTCCTTTCAGCTTTTTCCATTTTACTCGGGAGTCGCAATCTGATTCACACGTTTGATTTGGCAGAGGTTTTTACGTCGGATGCCCTTCCGGTCACAACCCTTTTTAGCAAGGGACAGAAACATACTGACGACTTTGCAGCTACTCTTTACGAAAGTCAGCAATGGTTCTTTTACATGCCTCTCACCATAGACAGTGAGAGACATGGCCCACCTTTGATAACCCAGTTAGCTGCACTGTGGGGGGGCAGTGACAACCCTGTGGAGAGTGGGACTCGAACCCCCAACCTTTGGATGAGTGATCCAGCGCCCTATACCACTAGACCACCACATATATATATATTTATACAATACTTGATGGATGGGAATTTGATACGATTTAATGAGGAGAGGAAAATTGAGGAAAATAAAAACGAATTTGGAAGGTCTTGAAAGGATAATGCAATATTTTTTTAAATGGAGGATTAAATTCCAAAAATCAAAAAAACAAACAAAAAACAAACAAACAAAAAAAAAAAACAAAACCTGCGTCACTGTCCTATTAATTACGGAGTTGACTGTATATTCATACCGGTACTGTATATCATTACATCCGTGCTGGTGACGTCATACGTGCCGTAGTGCTGTGTAGATAACTAGCTCGAGCGCTGCGCGAAAGGATAGCTCGCGTGGTCTCTATTTATCCAGATTGGCCTGTATATATAACTTGTCTTTTGATTTTTATTTTTCTCCCCGTTTCTTTTTTTGGTAAAAAAAAAATCTTCAAAGCTGAAGTTGCCTCAGTAAAGGTAAGAGTGGAGTGTCGGTAAATCTTTCAAAATGGCTGCTAGCCGAATTTGAGTCCCGGCGCTGGCTTTGAGCAGCATTAGCCCGTTGAGGAAAAATAACGCAGTTAGCCGCTAGCTGCCTCTAAAATGGCCTTGTGTTTGTACTACAGTCGATGGTTCTGCTAATATTTTGTAGCTAAGCTATTTAATCTGCAATCGTTCAATTAAATATGTTTAATTCGAGATTTTGGCCGGTGGGGAGTGGAGGACCGCAATATATCAGTTAGTCAGAGCTAGCTTAGCTTAGCATAGCTTGTCGTGATGTATGGTGAAAATGCGCAGTTATGAAATGCGACATATTAAATCAACTACATTAATATCATTAGCATTTATTTTTCGAGATAATACTTCATGTACTGCTCTTGTCTAATAACCTATTCCATCAGATCTGACTCATATTTTACCAAATTGTTGTCTTTTCGGGTTTTTCGGTTGAAAATATCGTGTAGGCCGAGGATGCTAAAGAATCTGTTAAAGTCCTGGCCTTTGCGACAGGGTGAAACCTTGAAGGGTATGTTTGTGCAATTGAGACGCATATATATCGGGAATCCAGTTATATTGATCTCTGACTTAATAGGTGGATTAAATGTGATGCTCATGGTCTCTGCAGTCCTTTTGATGTTGTTTATGCTTGTGTGCTGCAGCTCGGTCTTTCCTCCACCCCACCCTTTCTTCATTATTCTTTGGAAGATTCATCGTTATCAAGCCGCCAAAGTGGAGAGTGTGATCGCAGAAGGGGGTTCTTCTCGTTTCAGGTGTGTGATCGGATTTTTTTTCTTTTCTTTCCCACCTCTATCACCACGTTGATCATGTATTTCTTTAGTGTATGTTCAAGGTTTTTGTTCTCTTTTGTTCCAGTGCTTCTTCGGGCGAAGGAGGAGGTAGGGGTGCACCTGAGCACGATCCCAAGACTGCTGGAAACAGGTGAAGAGTTTTTGTTGTTGTTATTATTATTGAAGTATTACTGATCTAGGCCATGCTCCCACTCATTTACCAAATCACTTAATCCTACTGGGTGGGGTACTTCGAACAATTTTTCATACCATTGCATTGCAACAGGAAGGGCAGTGGTGGCTTGCTGGTATAGGGTGTTGGATCGCTGATCCTAGGGTTGGGGGTTCGAGTCCCACTGTTCACAAGGTTGTCACTGCCCCCCCCCCTCCCCCAAGCTAACTGAGTTATCAAAGGCCAGCCATGTCTCTCACTGTCTATGGTGACAGGTTCAGGTAAAAGAAACATTGCTGACCTTCTTTCAGTGTAGCTGCAAGGCTGTCAGTGTGTTTCTGCCTCTTGCTAAAGGGTTGTCAGGAAGGGCATCAGACCTAAAAACATATGCAAATCATTATGCGACTTTCATGAAGATGGAGACGGATGATTGGCTGTGGCGAGCCCTGGAAGGGGACAGCTGAAAGGAAAAGAGAGCTGATTGCATTGTGACAGGAAGACGACCATCTACAAAGTCAATGAATAAAATTTTCAACAGCCAGTTTGTATAACGTGTGCATGTTTGGACTGTGGGAGGTAACTGGGTTACCTGGAGTAAACCTATACAAGCGTGGGGAGGACCTGCAAACTCCACACAGAAATGGTAGAACCCAGGACCTTCTTGCTGTGGGATGGATGTGTTCACCACTATGTCACCATGCTGCCCTGCAGCACTTCCTGTTTACTTTTTAATTTAAATTCCGGTCATCCTGGATATTCACTCTCGTTCTGAGCTTTGTATAGAATTCTACAGTGATGTATATTTAGGCCAATTTTTGAAAAAAAGAATTCACTAAAACAAGGTAATACACAGATTAAATGGTAACTTGGTTTATGGACTGGATGAATTGGTTAAAAAGAAAATATCCAATGTGCCTAAGTATGACTAATGAGCACACTTAAGCCACATTCACACCAGTAGCAACACATTCAGGTTTTCCACTCAAATCCACATGGAATTGTCCATTTTACACAGTCGGTGTGAGTGAATGGGGGGGGAAATGTTCTTTATAGAGCTCAGTATTTGGTACCATCTGTCAATCAACAATCTTTCAGCATGGTTTGGTTATCACTCATTACTCACAGGAAGGCTCAGCTCAGTCCTACTCCGCAGCCGCCTCCTTGGCATCACCTAAGAAAATTTAATCTTGTCACTCATTCTGTTGGCGATTATTGACTTTGCATGGTCACTTGCCTTTTTCTGTGTGAATTTCCCGTTACTGAGTATTAAAGTGGAGTATTGGGAGGCTGGCACTTATCTCAACCAAGATGGGGTGATTATTTATTTATATAATTATACATTCGTATACCCCGAATAACTAGACCTTCACAGGGCCTACAGACATGACCATTTACTGTAACCTCTATACCTAGGGGGAAATTTACTTTACTAGGCATGAATCTGAACTGTGGAAGGAGACACATACCCATAGGGAAATATGAGCTGTTAACCTACTCTTATCTACTTTTTTTATATAACAAGGTCATTCTTTGTTTTATTTGTTTAACCCCCGCAGTTCGGCTCCGACTAGTAATTTCTGGGTGAAAATCATTGTTTTCGTGGTGTCTTTTTTTTTTTTTTTGCATCTGTACCACATCAACATACTACATAAGTACAAATTATGCTGTAAGGATAACCAATGTTGGTTTTCGCTAAAGAAGCATGAAAGGAGTGCTTCAATTTAAACATTAAAAAAAATAATAATTTCACTGTCGTTCTTCTCTATGTATGTTGAGTTGAAACGCCTGCTCAGTGACACATACTGTAACATATTTCTGCCATTCAAAATGGAGGTTTGTTTAAAAACACTTCCATAGACTTTTTCATCCCCCTTTCCTGTCATCTCTGAGGGAGGTATTAAAAGTGATGGTACCCCCCCCCCCTGGAAGTCTTTGTTACTGCCATAAATTCAGGATGGAGAATATCTTCATGTAGACTAAAATCTAAAGTCATCGTCTTTTCCTTTAGGCTGTTCCCTTTTTTTTCTCAGCGGTCGCCACAGCGAATCATTAGCCTCCATCTTCATGGAAGTCATATCAATGATTCGCATGTTTAATTTGGCATAGGTTTTTATGTCGGATGCCCTTCTTGACACAACCCTTTAGCCAGGGGCGGAAACATGCTGACGGCTTTGCAGCTACTCTTTATGAAAGTCAGCAATGTTTATTTTACATGCTTCACACCATAGACAGTGAGAGACATGGCTGGCCTTTTAATTACCCAGTTAGCTGCACGGGGGGGACTGTGCCAACCTTGTGGAGGGTGGGACTCGAACCCCCAACCTTCGGATCAGTGATCCAGCGCCCTTTACCACCAGGCCACCACTGTCCTAGTAATATCTCGAGTCTCTATCTTCCAAAATGAAAACAAAACAAAAAACCTGCTTTGACTAGTTCTGTCACATGTCGGCAGCATCACTTCCTATAATCTCGCACACTAGACACACAACATGCACACACTTAAGATTTATACACTCCTATGATTTTGCACATACTATTGAGAAATTTGCTGTGTGTATTAATATTAAAAAATTACAAACAAAAGTCTAATGAAGGCTTCTGCAGTTTTCATGCAAATAAACGGACAGTCAACATTTTCAGGACCGCTGTGGCTGGTTCCGTACGACACTCAGTAGCTACTGTATTAGTAAAACCGCACAAACTGAACCTGATGCTATTTTATTTTTAAACAAGTCATCACACCGAATATTGAATCAGTCTCTTAGTGTTTACTTTGATTTATAGAATTTTTATGTAAAGATCTTTAATTTAATTTCTATGTAAATATTTGTTTAAATAATGGGCATCTGTGTTCTACATTAATTTGGTTCTTTGTTTACATGTAAATTGCAGCAGCCTTTTTTTTTTTGTCTGAAAAGTATAATCTTGTATGTAATTTGCTGCACTGTACTAACCTTTTTAATGTAACATTTCATTTTGTGCTGAAAATTAATGTGAAAACTGAGGTGTTTTTTGTACTAATTTTTAAATATGAAAATTATAAAATAAAATCGATAGCAAACTTTATACTATAAGAAAAAATATTAGGGAGCTTAAAACATTTGCACAGGTGTGTGTGTGTGTACATTGGGGGATGGTGTGGGATGGTAGTTAGTTATTTGACTACAAAGATATTTAATCCACAGCTGCACTCTACCGAGTTTGTTAACATAAAATTAGGACCTGGGACCAAGTTGGACTCTGTTAGACTAAATTAATTAGATTAAATTATGGAACACAGTCATAGAGAATACACTTGAATATTCAATGCACTGAATGTTTTGATCAGATGAGCATTACCATGTTCACGAATACTTGAAGACTGGACCCTACCAGAAAATCTTAAATTGCTGTCAAGCTATGCGATGTATACTACTGATGTGATCTTGTGCTGGAAAGTTGTCCTGGCAATCGCAGGGCAACGCAACCATTCACATTCGATTTGGAACAGCCAAATTTTTTGTGTTGGAGGAAACCACTCAGGCATGGGGAGAACATGCAAACTCCATACAGAACCACCTGAGCCTGGGACTCGAACCCAGGCCTTCTTGCTGTTAGAGGCACATGCTAACCACCGTGCCACCCTTGAAAGTGTTCAGTATTCATTTTTTTTCCCCCTAAACATGAATTCTTAAGCATTCAGTGGTTTGTGTTCGATCACATTTTCCTTGATAAAATAAGTGCTTTTTTTTTTTTTTTAACTGGAAATAAAACTGGTATTTATGTGAATTACAGCAATACCATTTTCAATACAGGAGCAGTTACATTTATTTTTAATCTAGAAGGTTATAAAAATGTAAATTATTTAAAAAAAAAAAACCTAAAAATACACTATGAAAAATTTTATTACACGAGACCAGACCACCGAAAACTAATACACGTTGCTTAATTATGAATATTTTTCTATGAGGTATTTCTGTTTTACTGGGTTTATTTTTACCTTCCTAAACTTTCTTTAATCATTGAAATACAGTCTAGAAAATAAAGGTGAAACTAGTAATGTGTTTTCCCCCCAGTGGTGTCGTCATAGCAAAATTCAAATATTATTACAGTATATGCAAATTCTAATATTTCAATATGCTTCCTTAGCGAGTACCTGGGGAAAACCCCAGGGCCTAGCGTTCAGAAATGGGTTCCTTCACGAAGCACTAGACGAGATGTCAACTCCACTGATGAAAAAGAGCATCAGGATGCAATATTTAGAAAAGTAAGAGGGTAAGTATCTCCTTCTTCATGAGTCAAGTGAAATTAAAGAGATGTTCAGTGCATGGATATTTGCAGATATATTAATTAAATCTTTTTTTTTTTTTTTTTTTTTAAGAATACTTAATAAACTGACCCCTGAGAAGTTTGACAAGCTATGCCTTGAGCTCCTCAATGTGGGCGTCGATTCTAAGCTCGTCCTCAAAGGAGTCATCTTGCTGGTAGGTAACAAAAAATAACGTCTGCAGAAAACATTGAATCTCTGCAAGGTTACTATTTAAGGTTTATTACTATAGGTTTGAGGAACAGCTGTTGTATTCCATAAAATTCTGAAAATTCCATGTGCATGTGGTCGTAGAAAATGACAGCTGGTCAAAATTAATAAGAGAGATGCAGTGTTTTCAAACCTTTTTAATAATGCATTGATATTCAGTTTTATACTACAGTGGAACTTCAGTGGGCGAACAAATCGCAATTTGATCAAAAAGTATTAGGAAAATATGCCGTGGCGTTGGAACAGAGCAGAGCTGAGCGTGTTGAACGCTGCGCAGTATACAGTACCTTGAGCAGCCATTGAGCGAGTCTCGTGCTGCGTATTGTGTTTATTCATTACATCACGGCTACTTTAACGCTTAATCCCGGGTCCGAAGAAAAGCAGCAATTCTATTGGAACGGAACAGAGAAAAGTCATGAACATGAAGAATCAACTGCAATCAAGTGACGGAGAAGGGCAAAACCGCCACGCCCTCTCAAAGCAATAACCCCTCCCCCATCTCTCCCTCCACATCCATCCATATACACTGACACATCGCAATCAGGAAAGTATGTACTGTAAGTATACAGTACATAATTAGGTTATTACATACTATTAGTTTTACTCTTTTGTGTATTAATGTATGTATTGTATGTTGATGTTTCATAAATACATTAATTTTTCAAATGATATATAACTATACTGACTGAAGTAAACATTCATCTGAGCGCATTAATCGAGTTTTAACTATTTCTTATGGGAAATATTGCTTCACTCTTCGAACAAATCAGTAATGGACCATATTTTTAGAATGAATTTTGTTTGACCTCCGAGGTTCCACTGTAAAAGTAATGGCCCGTATTTGGTGGAGTAGCCCCGATCTTTTAATCACAGCTTTCTTTCACCTTGGTATGCGATCTACCAGTCTTTCACTTTCAGACTTTACCTTCTACCTGCTTGGTTCATTCGTTTGTATAAATAAATAAATATCTGCCATTCTTATGACACCCAGCTTATTATGGATGTGAGGCACTTTGTGTAGGCCACTCGAGGGCTCTGTGTAACCAGTTAATGGAGCCGGGCTAAAAATTGTACACTGGTGTGTTGACTTGACTTTAATCCTCAACGCACAAATTTGTAGCGTTTTAGTAAACCTGGCACACCATGCTGGGTCATCTGATTAACTGGCCTTCCCCCACTGCCTCGAAGCGTACTGAATGAAAGACGACCTGCTTCAGAATGGCAATCGTTCAGAACCGAGTAGGCACATGGAGTAGTAAACCCATAAATGGGAGGAAGAAGCTAGACCGGACATCTAGCACACATTCTCCAAAAGCAGTTTTTCAAGAAGGTAATAAATGTTTAAATGGGAATTGAGCTGTTTTTCACTGATGTGCAAAATAAAGGCTTGAAAAGGGGTATAGTCGCCGACCTTTAAATAGCAGCTACAGTATTCCAGTTACATTCAAGGTGTCTCCTATCTTTTTGTAGATTGTCGACAAAGCCCTAGAAGAGCCAAAATACAGCTCGCTCTATGCTCAGCTATGTCTGCGTTTGGCGGAGGAAGCACCCAACTTTGATGGCCCAGGATCTGAGATTCAAACCACACAAAAACAGAGTACAGTAAGTTTGCAGGGCAGTGAACAGTTTTATCATCTATATGAAGACCCTCTCTATATACACACACACACCAGCTTTTGACCAAATACTGCTGCCTTGTTCCATGATCCACAGACTTTCAGAAGACTTCTAATTTCTAAACTTCAAGATGAATTTGAAAACCGCACCAAAAATGTTGAAAGTGAGTTGCCAGTTTCCTTCCCTTTGTTCTTGGTTGTGAATTGGATTTTGTCGCTTAACTTAATTGAATTTTCTATCTCCATTTCATAGTCTATGACAAAAAAGATGGCCCTCTCACTTCAGAAGAGGAAGAGCAGCGTACCATTGCTAAGCTCAAGATGCTTGGTAACATTAAATTCATTGGGGAACTTGGCAAACTTGATCTCATCCATGAATCTATCCTTCATAAGTGCATCAAAACAGTAAGTAGTATGTGCTGTATTTTCTTTTATTTTATAAGTTTTTATCAGCTTAATTTTTTTTTAATTTTCTCTACAAGCTTTTGGAAAAGAAGAAGAGGATCCAGCTTAAGGATATGGGGGAGGATCTGGAGTGCCTCTGTCAGATAATGAGAACTGTGGGTCCTAGACTTGATCATGAAAAAGCCAAGGTAAATGGGCTGGGCTTGAGGGATATTGGTTTTGCGGTGTAATTTCCCTATAATAAGATTAATTATCATGAATAAAATGTTCCCGGACTCAGTCTTTGATGGATCAGTACTTTGGCCGCATGCGATCCTTAATGAACAACAAGGACATGCCAGCCAGGATTCGTTTCCTATTGCAAGACACGCTGGAGCTACGGGAGAACAATTGGGTTCCTCGCAAAGCCTTTATTGACAACGGACCAAAGACGATTAATCAGATTCATCAGGAAGCAGTAAAGGTGTGTTGCTGCCGTGTTTCCCAGCTGCTTGTTCGTTTAATGAACTCCCCAGTGCTTCATTGTAATTAAATGTCATCTTTTGTTCAGGAATTGGGTGTCTTCATTCCACCCATGAACCATGGATTTAGAATGGATTTCTTTCTGGAAGGGCCCTTCATGCCATTCAAGATGAAATTGGACAGAGAGACTCTGGGTGGACTGGCTGACATGTTTGGACAAATGCCAGGTGAGCTTGGCGCTAACGGTGAAAAAGTGTGCTCTGTAACGATAAAAGGTACACCACGTTCAAAGTGTGTTCTACATATCTACATAGGTAGTGGAATAGGAACTGGACCAGGAGTAATCCAGGACCGATTCTCACCCACGCTGGGGCGTCATCGCACAAACCCGCTTTTCAATGGCCACATGGCGTTTGCACAGCCGTCTCAGTTTGACTTGGCTATGAACCCCTTTATGAAATCTAACCAGGTAGGTCACTGGAGCTCGAGTGACAACGAAGTCTTTCTACCAAAATGTTTTGGT
Source organism: Plotosus lineatus (assembly GCA_024760905.1). Lineage (NCBI taxonomy): Eukaryota > Metazoa > Chordata > Actinopteri > Siluriformes > Plotosidae > Plotosus > Plotosus lineatus. The sequence goes on from CM045739.1 coordinate 36,266,848, forward strand.
TTTATTGTTTGTTTTTATGAACCCTCATCTTTTAGGGACAGAATCAGCATTTCCAGATCCATTCCGCCCAGCAGCAAGTTCAGTCCAAGGACATGCACCCACGCTTCACGAAAGGGCAGCTTAATGCCGATGAGGTAAACCACTATGAGGAGCCTAATTGGTTTCTGTTTTGTGCACCCGGTGATTATAAAAAGACGCGTTATTCTGAGGGTTTTTACTGGATGTCAACTTTTCTATCTTTTTCTCCTCTGTTAGTTCTCTCTTTCTTCTCTGAAGCTGACAACTGGTCCGTTGACTGCGATTATGAGAGATGAGGGTGCAGATTTTAAAAATAAAACTTGTTTGCAGTAAATCCTCAAATTAAACCTGGTTTTAATTATCTGTGTTCTGTAGATCAGCCTGAGACCAGCACAGTCATTCATGTTGAATAAGAACCAAGTATCAAAGCTTCAGCCTCAGATTCCCACCATGATGCCACCCAGTGCTCAGACACCGCCACTTGGCCAGGTGGCGCACCTCTTTAAATACTTTGGATTTTTAGTATTCATAGGATTCAGCTATGTCTCCGAATTGTTGTATGCATGCTGATTGTGTGGGGTGGCTTTTTTTTTTTTTTAATTATTATTATTTATTTTTTTTTTTTGGTCTGTCCATTCTGAAGCCTCCACAGCTTGGTCTGAAAACGAATCCTCCTTTGATCCAAGAAAAACCTCAGAAGATCAGTAAGAAGCCTGCCCCTACCAAGGAGGAGTTGCTCAAGATGACTGTATGTATTCACGTTTCAAGTTCTTTTGAGACGCATTCTTCTGTAGACGTGTACCTAAATTATTTATTTTGTGTAGTAAAGCTTCTTCAGTTGTAATTAAGAGATTGATGTGCACCCTTAGGAAACTTTAATAGCAGACTTCCTGAAGAGTAAGAATGTGGAGGATGCAGTGAATAGTGTAAGAGAGATGAAGGCTCCAAGACATTTCCTGCCGGAATTGTTGAGTAAGATTATTCTATGTTCTCTGGAGTGGTCTGATGAGGATAAAGAACATGTTGGCACGCTGATTCATGCACTACGCACAGAAGGAATTTTTACAGGAGAAAATTTCATGCAGGTAAAATTTCATATGTATATTCTGAATAGCTGCATAAGAACATTTAAATATTTTAGAGCAACGTTTTATCATATTTTTCTTGTGTCTGTGTGTCTATGCCATGCTATATATTTAAATTTTTTGCAGGCTCTGATGAATGTGCTGGATCAATGTCCCAAGATTGAGACGGACATCCCTTTGGTGAAGTCTTACTTGGCTCAGTTTGCAGCACGGGCTGTCATTGCTGAGCTGGTCAGCATTGCAGAATTGGCCCACCCTCTTGAGAATGGTACCCACTTTCCCCTTTTCTTGCTGTGCCTACAGCAGGCATCCAAACTGAAGGACCGTGACTGGCTCACTGAGCACTTCCAGCAGAGCAAGGTTAACATGCAGAAAATGCTCCCAGGTGTGTACTTCTCGTTAATATGTAATATGGTGGTATCTCGTTAATATGGTGGTTGTCAGAAGTGTAGTTTTTTCTTTAATTTTATTTTTGATGGTAATACAAGGATCCCTCGCTACTTTGCGTTTCAATTCATGCGGCTTCAGTGCCTTGCGTTTTATATATATATAAATATTCAGTGAATTAAAAACTAAGGAAATTAAGGAAGAATCAGGGAAAAGTTAAGGAAAATGCCACATAAACAAGGCCAAATATGCAACAAAAAAAAACCCCAAAACAAAAAACAACCCCAAAACCTCCCATCAAAACTACTTACATTTTTGTGAGGTGTGCATCTGAGCGTGTGCATGCGTGCGTATCGGTCAGTGGGGGGGTGGGGTTGGTCCTACTTCGTGGATTTCGGTGGTTGCGGGAAGATCTTGGTCCCAATTAACCGCGGAAAGTGTGGGATCCATGTATTATGAAAGTTGAACCGTATCAGATGAAGCAAATTATGAATAATAAACTTTCTGTTGTTGACTACAATTCTGGGTGTTTTGTTTTTATTCTCCCCGTGTAGAAATTGACCAGAATAAGGACCGGATGGTGGAGATTCTTGAAGGGAAGGGTCTAAGCTTTCTTTTTCCCTTGATGAAACTCGAGAAAGAGCTCCTGAAGCAGATAAAAGCAGACCCTGCTCCCCAGAGCATTTACAAATGGATCAAAGACAACATCTCACCAAAACTTCACACCGACAAGGGCTTCATCAACATTCTCATGACCAGGTATGATCACCAAAACCTTTCAGTGTTGCATTAGAATAAAGGCTGACTCCACTGATGGGCCCACAGTGTTGACAGTAATAGTGCCTGATTTCTCCCTCCACCCCCCCCAGTTTCCTGCAGTACATCTCAGCTGAGCTGTGCTTGTCTGAGGGTGATGACCACCTAGGCGCCCCCACTAAAGAGCAATTGGAGCAGGAAAAGCAGCTGCTTCTGTCTTTCAAGCCAGTTATGCAGAAATTTCTCCATGATCACACTGACCTACAAGTAAGTGCCCTGTATGCTCTACAGGTGCACTGCAACACAAATGCTTTTCCCAAAGGTAAGCTACTTGTATTTACTGCTTCCACAGTGTTAACATTTTCATCTGAGGATTCAGGAACCGTATTAATTTGGGGGCTTCTTCTGTGTAGGCATGTTACTTCGTTACTTTGTTCACTTCTATGACATGGAGATCATTGAAGAAGATGCCTTCCTTGCTTGGAAAGAAGATATTAGCCAAGAGTTCCCAGGAAAAGGGAAAGCCTTGTTCCAGGTAATTGTTCTTTTTAAAGCATGGTCTAGCTATGACTATAGGAGGCTCACACACTCCTCCTTCTAATCTCCTGGTTTTTTGGCGGAGGCAAATAGAGTTTTTCCTGAAATTCCAGAAATTGTGGTTATAAAACTGTAGGAGCATGGTATTGGTTTGAAGTACTTTGAGAACCTGAATGGAAGAATGTTATTGTGGGGGTATTGTGGACCTCTACAGTGGGGCACATCCCAAGAAATCAAGTTCCTTGAGACCCTCCAGCCTGTTTGGAGGTCGTAGGGTTGTGTAATCATGTAATATGTGCCACAATGTCTGCTCCAGTCCACAGTTATTGCGGTAGTGCATTTCAGGTAGGAGCATGTGATCGTCTCCCCCTGGGAGTACCACTATGGTTTTACCAGGCCTGATGCTTTACTGGTATCCACCATGCTTAGCAAAGGGGGTATTGATGCCTATGTGTAGGTTGGTCTCTGGGGTTCTCCACTTGTCCCCATCCCCCAACGCACACAGTGTCTTCAACCCTGGACAATGACAATGTTCGAAGCCTCCTCAATGGTGTGGCTCATTTCAAAGTGGTGTTTCTGGGTGTGTGGAGGGGTTAGGCATCAACTCGGTAAACCAGACTGCCCTTCTTTCGGTATTCACATTGGATGGCCACAAGTGCCTTATCTGTGAGGGTGCCTCAAATCAGTCTCCATTGTGTTATAGAGAGCCACGTCAAAAACCTTAGTGTGAATGTTGTTTTGGCCAGGTAGCACCTGCGTATTCTGTGGAGTCGACCAATTCGAGGGCTGCAGTATGTTGTTTCGTCAGTTTGGCAGCCCTCTTGGCTCTTAACAAGTTTCCTGATGTTGGAGGCCTTTCTTTACTGCGATAAATTCTGCAACCAGTGAACTGAACAATCTCATGGGTTCTTGACCCTGGCAGTGCCAAAACCGAAAAAAATTGGCTTTACGTTTTTCTTAATTTTTTTTTTTGGAAAGGCCTCTATAATCTTCATATAAGGTTATATAGTGGTACCTCACCTTACAAAAGACCCAAGAAACGAAAAATCCAGGTTACGAAATGCATTTACCTAAAATTTCCATCTTTGGATACAAAACAAATTCACGGTACGAAACGCGCCATCTCAAAAATTCAAACAGTGCGCGAGTTACTCTCCCATTGGCTTTTTCCCCAACATCTCGCCCTGCTGGCCTGCCATTGGCTAGGAGAGAGCTGTATCTCCATAATACCCATGACGCAGCTCCCTCCAATTGGCTAGGAGGGAGCTGCATCTCCAGAATACCCATGATGCCTTTCGTGTGCCTTCGGCCCATTGTTTGTCACGGAGTTCTACCACGCATAAAGGACAGAGTTACTGTTTCATGAGTTTTTCGAGTGTGCTCATTGGAACATTATTTTTTGGCTCAGAAGGGTAGTTTATCTGGTCTGATCCCATAGAAGCGGTACTGGAGCCAAAACTGCTGAAATGGTTAATGTTGACTATAATAGAAAGGAATTCGAACACTCTGCATTGTAGTGTGCTGCATATGAGGCTGCAAACCAGTCAGATGTTCTTGTTGTTACTGTAATGGCTGATTTGTTCTATGGTGTTAAAGGCAGTGGGTTACTGAGCCAAGGGTTGGGGATTCAATCCTCAGTTACTCCACTGTTGGGCACTTGAGCAAGGCCCTTAACCCTCATTTATTTTTAAAATAATGTTTGTCACTCTGGTTACAAGTGTCCGCCAAATGCTGACTGTATCTGTGTATACCATAATGCTTCAGTTGTGGCCGTATACGTGGCAGTAAAGGGTTTTTATACTTGTTCTCTCCAGGTGAATCAATGGCTGACATGGCTGGAAACAGCTGAGGAAGAGGAGTCAGAAGAGGAAGCCGATTGAGGAGTAAAGTCACCAATCTCACAATCCACTCGACCCTGCTGGTTACCCCATTGCAATAGCACATTTTCACCTTCACAGCACATTCTGCTATGTCGCTAGCTCCAGTGAACATATTGGCACATTATTGTAATTAAACTGGTCAGTAATAAGGTTAGTTACATCATCGATCAATTTGTTTTACTGGTGAAAGTTACATATCGGGCTTTGCTTGACATGAGTGATTTTTAGTCCTAGTTTTCTTAGTATAACAAAGGCCTGTGATTTGGTTTGAGTCATTTTAGCATGTCTGTCTTTTTGAACAAATATGGGTGATGCATCTAGATGGCTGCTTTTAAGAAGCACACAATTATGGCCATGTGACTTAAGGCAGTGCATTGTCTGTCTGTACTTCAGCATGCATGACCTTCAGACTCTAATCAGAGATTTGTTTCTATAATCTGTTAGTAGTTGTCCTTTTCTACCTCGTTTAGATCATGTACAACACACTACTTGTCTCCAGAAATTGCAGCAAAGCTTTAATGTTTATTGAATGCTGTTAATTGATAGGCTAAGAGGGAAAAAAAAAAATTTAAATAGTGACTGCTAATGTCATCGTTCTCCAACATTTGAATATTGACTTCAGTATTTGACTCTGTTACTGATGAACAATACCTCGGTCGGGTGTATTGTTGCAATAGCGAATGTTCTGCATTATTATTGCAATGTGGTTGCAATAGTTGTTGCAGTAGCATGTTATTGCTGTGGATATAACCTCTACTAAAAACAAAAAGTAAAAGGTGACAATTTTAATCATTTAAAAACCATTAAAGGTTAAATATTAAAAATGAACAGATAACCCATAATTCTTTTTTTCTTTTTTTTTTTTTTGAAAGGGGGTATATTAAGAATAAATGAAAGATTTTTGCCCTTGTCGACATGTAATACAGAGAACCTGTTACTGACAAGTGTTTTACATTTATTTGACTTGCATTGATTTTACACCATTACTTTCTCTGAGGTGGTTTTGTTGCTAAATGTATGTAAGAATATATAAAACTCATGGTGAGGTTTTTAGTGCCCTGTATGCTACTCTACTGTTACACTTTCAGTAAAGGAAACAATTACCATGAAATTTAGTTTCCTGACTTATACATTTGTATAAAGACTAAAGGGTTTACATTCTTCTACTTTTTCTCACAAGTGGAATACAGTGGAACCTTGGTTTTCGAACGGCAACTTTTTCTAAAAAATTTGTTCACAAAATTTCAGAGCCATAATTGTAATTGGTTGCAACACAAATGATCGGCGTTGAACAAGCCATTTAGAAACAGCTCTCATCATATGTGTCAGTCTCGTCACACGGCGCTTGATCACGGAACGTCCCGCTCTGAACTTTTCTTAGACTTTGGCTGTGTGTGAGTGAGTGTGATATTTATAAGCCACTGTAGGATAGGGGGACCTATTGAAAGTGTAACGGAAAAATGATGAGGACAAAAAAGGTAAAGAGAAGAGAATCATGCAAAGGTATAAAAATGGTGTTTGTGTCTGAATTAGAACATTTTAAGAAATAATTAAATTTGAAAACCAAGGTTCGACTGACTATAGTGTCAGCCGATTTATATACTTTTTTTTTTTTTTTTTTTTTTTTTGGATACGATGCATGGGCCAACAAAGCAATCATGTCGTCATTTTTTTTGTTTAGCATTAAAAAAAGGCAATTACGCAGTTTAACCTGCAGCAAATGTGACATAAATTTCTGTCTCCTGCAAAAATAATTTCCTTGGTCTTGTACAATGGCATGTGCATATTTCACCTGGAATGACCACTGCTCTCACACTGTGCAAGGCAGTTTTTGAATGGGCTTGGCTTATTTCACTTGTTTTAATTACTCATTTATTAAACGTCCTTGATATTAAATTATTCTTGGTCAGTGGGAATCCAGAAGTATTCAACCACTTTTCTTCTACTTCTTAGAGTGCTGCTGTCATGAGGATCTGTTCCCATTGTTGACAGGTCACTGAAGTGAGTTGGTCCCAAATCTCTTCCTGTTATGGGAGCTGTGACCCTGAGAAGGGTCCTAAAGGAAAATGATTGCACAATCAATAGCCAGTTCTGGGATGGTGTTTTTATTTAAAAAAAAAAAAAAGTCAACAATGTTTAGCGTAACATGGGAAATGATGCAATAATGTACCTTCCTGGGTTACTTTCTGCATCTTCATCACCAGCTTGTGCTCTTGAAATATATATAGGGTCTCCCTCCTAAGTGGTGAAAAAAAAATCCCAATCAGAACTGGTCATTTGCTTTTATTGTAATTTAGTAAAGGTTTGTAGCCTGAAAAATGGAGTACTGTGAAAGTTCTTGGCATTCCATCATGATTCTTTAGGATCTTGATCCTCTGATCACTTTCAGTCATGCAAAGAAAGTAGCTTTTTATGTTTGCTTGACTCTGTGTTAATTATAATAGAAACATTTTGGTTAGTGATTTATGCGATTAATTGCAGTCATTTATAAACAGGCAGCATACCAATGACCCCAAAGGGTAAAAATGCCTATACTGTTCTGTCTGCAGTATTGATACTTACTGCTTTGTTCTGCCTCTGTGATATGAGGTCCTCCTGTGCTCGGAAAATGTCTGCCAGAGCCTGGTGTTTTTCTCGCCAGCTGAGACACTCACTAACTGATTTGTCCTTCTCTTTCTTGGCGAGTCTGCCCTCATGCTCAGCCTGCTGTTGCTCTTTATTGGCTCTCTCGCTCTGCTCCTCAGCAGCAGCAGCCCTGCGTCTCCAGGTCATTTCCCTACAATCAGAATGCTGTAGATCAGGGGTCACCGACCTTTTTGAAACCGAGAGCTACTTCTTGGGTACCAATTAATGCGAAGGGCTACCAGGTCAAAACACACCTCTGAAATTACAAATTTGCTCAATTTACCTTTAATTATATGTTATCATTAATAATTAATGATATTTATCTATGTGAAGATATTGATTTGATTTAAAATATATTCAAAAAAATTAGATGCAGCTCAATGGAGAGTGGCGCTATGGAGCTGTGGGCCTGTCCTAAAACTAGCAGTGAACAGGTCCGCGGGCAACTTATAGTGTCCTTGCGGGCTACCTGGTGCCCACGGGCACCACGTTGGTGATCCCTGCTGTAGATGTTGGTGAAAAATTCACTTAAAAAAAATCTCAGAGCCCTAAATGTTCTCACTTTTCTTTGAACGTCGCATTATCGTCAGTCAGCTGTTTTAATTTCTGCTGTAGTCTGGTGTTCTCATCATCCAAACCCTTGCTTTCTTTTAGGAGAAACTGTTTCTCTGCCGACGCTCTCTCAAGTTTCAACATGGCCTCAAAATAATTTTTTTCCGTTTGTGCCAGAAGAAGCTGCATGTTTTTGTGCTGTGGAAACAATGTAAAGTAAGCTAATCATTATTTGCATTCAGTGTCACTGTACATTCCGTAATACGGTATAGAAAGAGTGCAGATATAGTTGCGATTTTAAAAAATTGTATACGGTCATGACTGAAGGTGCGACTTGTACTGCAGAGCGACTTGTATGTGAAATTATTACTTATTCTGTTCATCATAATAACAAACATAATTTCACATGCTTGTTATTTTTACACTCACAACCACAAGAGGGCACTCTAGACTTGGGTACCAGTACCTAGTCATCCACCTCTGAAGAAATGTCCCCAAAAAGAAAACCTATTCTGCAGATTACAAGCTGCAAATATGCAGTGAAATATGCAGCAGAAAATGGTGATCGAAGACCAGAAAGAAAGATTGGAGTGAGCAAAAAACTTGAGGGACTGGAGAAAAGCAGAGATTATTATTACTGCAATGAAGAAAGGAAAGAAAAAAAAAGCTATCGCGGGCTAAAAGCTATATGGCCACAGCCTGAGCACATGGGTGCTTGAGCAACGTGCTGCAGGGAGAGGCTTGTCAACAGTTGCATCTCCACGCACAGTTAGTTGTCAAGGAGATGAATAGAAATGACTTTACGTGAGGACTTTCTTGGTGGTATCGCTTCATGCAACGCAACCGCCTCTCGATCAGAGCAAGGACCACAACCACCACAAAAGCTGCCAGCAGAGTTCCAAGCCAAGGTAGACCATTTGCGTGAGTTTGCGACTTTTATAATCCAGTGCGACTTGAATGTTTTTTTCCCTTTATTATGCATTTTTTGGCCAATGTGACTTGTACTCCGGAGCGATGTATATTCTGGAAAATACAGTATATGAATATTGTGGATTTATGATTTCTTTGAACTTTTTTTTTTTTTTTTTCTCCCCCTCTGTTAATTCTTTTTAATAGTAAAAGGAGGAAAAAAATCAAGGTCTAAGCAAGGATAGAAAATTCTTGAGATTGAGTCTGACATCTTGTTTAGACCCCATGCGTGAACTTGATAACCCATTGATTCATAAAATTAAATTAGTCATGGCTTTTAGAATTATGATCGATTCAATCTTTTACTAATTCAAAAATCACACAGGCCATTTTCAACAGCTTTGTTAGACATGCCAGACTAAAATTTGGGGAGCATGTGGGCTTTCGGATTCATGAACGTGCCCTCAAATCAAGTTAATTTGCCAAGGCTTCCACAGCCTTTAAATTACATCTATTGGCTTGTCTGGGCCCCTGTTAAAGTTTGTCATTGGATTGCCATCGAAAACTAGTGGCTCCTGATCCAAAATCGACATCAAGCTTGGCTGAAGTTTGCAGCCTACAACATGGACAAGTTAAAAGCTTTCTGGAACATTGTTTGGCCAAAACCAGACCAGAGGTGTGTAGGAGGAAAGGCTGAGGCATTTATTCCCTAAAGCACTGATCAACCCATATTATGCTTGGTGAAGGTAACATTGTGCTCATTGGCTGTTTTACTGTCAGTAGAACTTGGGCACTCCAAAATTGGATAAAATAATGAAAGGACTACTTCAGAATTCTTCAGCTTATCTTTAAACTGAGAGAAGCTTTTTAGACACAGTTGTGTTCTAACAGTAAAATGACGGGTAAATATCAAATCTGGTTGAAAATGGTGGCTTGGCCATATAAAGATCCTGACCTGAAGCCGGATCATATGGACCATGTTTAAATGTCCAGTCCGTGACGGGAACCCAGGCATGTGATTTTTCCGTGAATTCGCGGAATTCCGATTATTTTCATTGGCCCAGTTTAAAAAAAAAAAAAAAAAACTTTTTTTTTTTTTTTTACGCCGAATATGTCAAAGTAAACTTTTCTGCTTTTATTCCGTTCTGAGTTTTGCATAAAATGACCTCTTAACGTTACTGCTGATTGGCTGATGGCTTTCTAATTGCCCTTTGCTGATGTTGAAAGGAATAATAAAGTTAGTTGAACTAACCTACCTGGGCCAGCCTAATGCTCCAATGGTGGCCCAGTCTCCTCAAAGGCAGACACGGACTGATAGGGATTCTGGTCCTCGTCAGCCACCGACCAGGCCGGGTTACTTCTATGAGCATGGGTCTCGGCGACTTCCGGTGGTACCCCCCGGCCCGGCGCCGCCAGCGGCTATTGCCACCAGACCAGATAATCCCTCTTCTTCTGATGGATTTTCAGTCCTCTGCCTTTCTTAGAACTTCTTGCATACAACACACTATTCATTGGTTGCCTTCTGCAACAAAGTTCCCAGATCCACCTGGCTGCCGTCATCAACTGCGGTACTGCTCCTGGATGACAGCTGCCGCCGACCTATCCAATTTGCGTTGTGGGTCTGGAATCCCCTTGAAGCAGCCCGCAGTTGTTGCAGTAAAAAATTCAAGGTTCCACGGTGGGTTGCCGACCCTCCCTAGCTCATCCTCCTGGTCCCCCACTTGAGGCCAACAGACCTCCGCTGCGCTGGTCCTTCCCAGCTGTCCTGCATTTGCTGCGCATAGCCATGCAAGGAACAATAAAGTTAGTTGAACTAACCCACCCGCGCCAGCCCAACGCTCCCATGGTGGCCCAGTCTCCTCAAAGGCAGACACGGACTGACAGGGATTCTGGTCCTCGTCAGCCACCGACCAGGCTGGGTTACTTCTATGAGCATGGGTCTCGGCGACTTCCGGTGCTACCCCCCGACCTGGCGCCGCCAGCAGCTATTGCCACCAGACCAGATAATCCCTCTTCTTCTGATTGGATTTTCAGTCCTCTGCCTTTCTTAGAACTTCTTGCATCCAACACACTGTTCATTTGAAACATGTACGTAGACATTCGCGCCACTTCTGATCATGTCAAAGAACTGGAATCAACTGGAAAACAAATTATTCAATTGCCGGAATATTTGGTGTTCAAGCGAAGATTCCAGAACCCTACGGCCAGTCAACCAGAAACTTCTGTGCAAAGAAAAGAACCAATAAAAGTCGCCGATCGAGTAGTTAATTTTGAGGTATGTTTGAGAATTTTCTTGTCTAGTTTTTGATTCTATTTTTCAAATTATTGTGAATGCATGCATGTTTTAGGGGTGGGACGTTCATGTGTTTATTAAGCGATAGTCGCCCTCTCCAGCTAAGTCTTGCTTTAAAAAATACGTTTTTTTATAGTGTTGGTGTCAATGATTTTAATTATTAAAACAATTGCAATATGATTTCTTATAATATGATTTAACTGCACTTTCAAAATATATATCAAAAAAAAAAAAAAAAATCAGAACATCAAGCAAGAGGTACAGGGAGGAGCTATAAATGAAAGAAGTAGAAATGGCTTCCGAGAAATAGAAACTGGCCATCCAGAAGGACAACAAACTTTCTCAGGCAGCCTCCAGAAGGACATTTCAGGCTGCACAAAAGGAATCTCTGATTTTCAGATATTATGGTAATGATCACATGCCTGGGAACCAACAAATTACGCGGAGTTCTCTCGATTAAAAATTATAGAATCTTCTTGTCGTTTTGGCTTTTTCCCTTTGTCAGCGGTCGCCACAGTAAATCCTCTGATTCGCACGTTTGATTTGGCGTAGGTTTTTACGTCGGATGCCTGTCCTTCCACAACCCTTTCGCAAGGGGCAGAAACACGCTGACAGCTTTGCAGCTACTCGTTCCGAAAGTCAGAAATGGTTCCTGTACATGAGCCTCTCGCCATAGACCGTGAGAGACGTGTCCGGCCTTTGATAACCCATCTAGCTGCACTGGGAGGGACAGTGACAACCTTGTGGAGAATGGGACTCAAACCCCAACATTAGGATCAGCGATCCAGTATCCGATACCACCAGACCACCACTGTCATAAGAAGAATTATAGAATATGCAACCAGAAGTCTGCGAGAAGCTTCTTGATGGCTACCATAAGTGTATGGTCAGTCTGAAATTTGCTTAATTGAACATTTTAGCCAGGTATGCTTTATGCATTTTTATTTATTTGGTTTTTTTTTTAACTAGGTCCATTCAATAGATGTATATATATTTCCTGTATGTGTAACGAGTGCATATAAACTTCTGATCCCAGTTGTGCGTACCTCTTTATTTAAATTGTGAAGCTCTTCATTGAGTTGCATTTTTTCAGCTAATGCTGCATCTCTCTGTTCTTTGCACTCTTGTGACTGAGCCTCTGCCAGTGTTCGATTCTTTTCCGCCTCACTTCGTGACTTGTCTGCCTCCTCAGCTGCCTTGAGGCAAAACGTCGCTTTCTGTTGGCTCAGCTGGACCTTTTGCTTTAACTACAAAGCCAAGAGAAAACTGACTATGCGGTTACTGTTATCAAACTTCTCAGAAATCTGTTTTGTTTTTTTTTTAATAACTTTTCTGACTTGGCTGATATAATAGTGGATATCTGAAATTGTGTACGTACCTCTTTAACTTGTGTTTGTAATTCCTGGTTGAGGTTTCTAAGGTTCCTCATGGTAAGCTCACTCTCGGTTCTCATCATGATCCTCTCCATGTGAATCTCATTGGATAGATACTTGTTTTCCTTTTTAAGGTCCTCACATTCCTATTGATATGAGAAGGTAGTCAGGCGTGGACAAGTAAAAGTTCTGGTCATTACCTTTTTTGCGTGTGTCCATGTTTAAATGTTAGCCCATATCTCACGGAGCGGTGAATGCTGATGAACATAAGCGAGTTTTGGATTCGGGGTTTTTTTTTTTGTAAACAAATGTTAATGATAAATCCTGGTTTGACTCCGTCATTTTTAACGTTTATCAATAATTAGCGACATTAGCGCAAATGTTTAAATAAGTGTTTGCAAAAGACTTTTGACTTTTTTCCTCAGTGTTTTGCTGATGCTTGGGACCTTTTGCCAGTTCCTCAGAATATCAGGCGGGTCTTGAAATCAAATCCGCCAAACCCAAGGGTGAGCGAGCCCGCACAGGTGTAGAAGATGGACTTCTCTCGGGAAGAAGTCCAACATGCTGCTTCTCTTGAGTCAAAATTGCTTTATCTAGCTGCTTCTGCAGCAGAAGACGAAGAAAGAAGTGTAAATAGAAAAAGAATAAAAAGCGCGATTGATGGCCTCAACCCTACAAAACAAGCAAACCTTCTCCATCATTGTGTTCACGACTTGGTGAACTCAATAAAACTTTAGCAACCTTTTAGCACTTTAGTAACACTTGTAACAAGTGTTTGGCAAACGTTTGCGGTAAAATTAATTAGCAAATACATTTTTGACATTTTCTTTGCAACAAGAAAAACTCTTTGCAACTGTTCAGCAACCTTTTTATGAACCCTGACAAAACCCAAAATTTCACCGTGTTCATCAACACTGCTGGAACGATAGCACATGCTGACTTCATGTCTAGACTAGAGATTAAAGTTTAACATGATTATGCTTGTTCATGTTCCTTCGTCTGTAAATGTTCTAAATCCTTACTTGTCTGAGTAAATGTTACATTCAGTCCATAAGTATTTGGACAGCAAGGTTCGTTTTTTTGTTGTTTGTTTTGTTTGTTCGCCTTTTTACGCCACCATTTATATATGTATTTCAAATGAAGCAGTTATGACCTTTGAAGTGTTGATGTTCCATCTTTAATTTCAGGCTTTTTTTAATGTATTAACCTTTTTTTGTTTTTTAATTCTAGCCACACATCGCATAGTTTTCAGAGGCTCAGAAGTAACTGGACAGCTGACCGTTTACTGGAAGTTGTTAAGTGTTCATTCCGAGGGTTGAATTTACATTTAGTAGCTGTTCGCTGGAACTCTCCGTATGAGTGCGTCATGACAGTAAAATATTTAAAATATTCAGTCATCCATGCATTTTGTGAACTGCTTAATCTTAATTATGTTCGTGGGAAAGCTGGGTGCCCATCTCAGCCTGGGCGAGGGCAGAGTACACCGTGGACAGCTTGCCAGGCCATTGAAAGGCAGAAGAAAACTGTCGGCAATGCGGCCTACTCTTATATTTAAAATATTTATTGTGTTTCTTCAGGCTTGGAGGTTGTCATCTCATTGACTATTCAGTGACATCATCAACCTTGCCTTTGGTGACTCCAAATACTTTGGTAAATTATTTTGATCACTGAAATCAAGAGACTTTTTCTTAAACCTATCGAACTAAAGATGACATTCTCTTAAATCACATCTTGATTACTTAATTTCAAATTTATTGCCCTGTTGTACAGAAACAAGATGAAATAAATATTATGGCCCTGTCCAAATACTTCTGAACTCAGCTGTGTGTTGTTGTTATTGTGCAATCGGGCCTTTATTTAATGCTTGGGCTGACCAGTAAACTTAAAGATTTGTCCTATGACTTCAGAGCAGGTGTTGTGGGGGTGTAACTCCATAAACCGTGGTGCTTTGCAGACATCATCCCAACACATAAATCTATATACTGTGAATATCTCGTTGCATCGAATCCCATTTTCAAGAAGAAAATTCAGCACTGGGTGCTTTTGATTAGCTTCAGTCAGCACTTACCTTTCTCTTGCGTACCAGCTCTCCTTGCAGGTGGTTAATCTGGACGAAGGAGCCATTGACACTTAGAGCACTCACAGGCCTCACCGCTTTCACAGGCCTGCGAGGAGGATGTGATGGTTTCGACGCTCCCCTGATCTCCTCCATGCTGTCCTTTCCAAGTCGGCACCCGATGTTGCTGCTGGCCGAGTAGGACTTGTACATATTATTGTCTGAAGCTGGCAGTTTTGACAGAGACAGATTCTGAAGGTCCCCATGAGACACTGTCCTCAGGTTCATGATGGAATTGGATGCTATTCATGTACACCAGCTTTCAAGGCTGTTAAATTTGAAGTAGAAGAGTGTCGGTGTGCTGCTGCTGCTGCTGCCACTGCAGGATGAGCTGGAGTTTAGAAAAATACACCCAACTGTGTATAGTTAGGCATGTGATGTGCACTCTGCCGGTTCTTGTGAATAATCCATGAGGATATCAGATACCGTTGTATCCGAGATGTAGGAACTCTATGCGTCCCAGAAGGGTGAAACAAAGCCTATCTCTGCCATAATTAATGCAACTAGATCCATTTTCACCTGCTCTAACTGCTCTCAACCTAAAAAGAACATAATGATAAAAGGGTAAAGTTTACATTATTTATTATAAATATCAATACAGGCAAGAAGTCAAACATTTTTATCAGCTTTGTCTGAAATTGAAAAGACAGAAATGTCTAAAACTACAGAAAACTTGTGATTTTTTTTTTTTTAAGTGACCACATCATTATAGGTTTGCTGGACAGCATGATGTGATGGGTCTTCCTGCAGAAGCTGCATGAAAGCATTTGAAACTCTGCAAGTGTCGAGCTCATGTGTGATACACAAACCTTTCCATTACCAATGTATTATTTAAACGGACCAAGCAGAGCAACCCCCACTTGTTCTGTTAAACCTTGTAACTGACCGTGGCTGGAACACTAGGACAAGGATTTATTTTGGGAAATCTCTTCACTGACTAGGTTGAGATGGTGGCGTAGTGGTTAGCGTGCTGGGCTCATGGTCGAGAGGTTGTGTGTTCAAATCCCAGTTAGACCCTCACTGTGCCAAGAGCCCTGGGCAAGGTCTTAACCACAAGTGTGCCTCTGTTCACCCAGCAGTATAAATGGATACCAGTAAAAATATACTGGAAAGGTAACCTGTGATGGACTAGTGTCTCATCCAGGAGTTGAACTCCTAGTCGCACTATTGGCTCAATGCTTCCATGTGCACCATTTAAAAAAAAAAAAAAAAAATTCACAGCTCAGCAGTTTTCAGTCCGTGTAGATTCTCGCATTGGTTGTGTATGTTGGCCCTGCAATGGACTGGTGAGCTGTTCAATGTGTGCCCTGCCTTCATCAAATACACAACAGCCTTCTTACAGCTATAGTAATATAAAGCAATGAATAATACATATCCAAACATCAAACATGTCTTTATAATGAGGCCCAGCGTGGTTGGTTGGGGCCGGTGGTGTAGTGGTTAGAGTGCTGGGCTCATGATTGGGAGGTTGTGAGTTCAAATCCCACTGTGCTAAGACCCCTGGGAAAGGTCTTAACCACAAGTGTGCCTCTGTTCACCCAGCAGTATAAATGGGTA
Source organism: Plotosus lineatus (assembly GCA_024760905.1). Lineage (NCBI taxonomy): Eukaryota > Metazoa > Chordata > Actinopteri > Siluriformes > Plotosidae > Plotosus > Plotosus lineatus. Next base: position 36,282,936 of record CM045739.1, read on the forward strand.
CCAGTAAAAATATACTGGGAAGGTAACCTGTGATGGACTTGCGTCCCATCCAGGAGGAGTTGAACTCCTGGTCGCTTCACGCTATGGAAACCAGGGATAAGCACCGGCCTGATGAACCACTAGGTTCGGGTGTAAAAACCCAACAGACTTACCAACCTACCAGCGTGGTTGGTACTTTTTTCATGTATGACAAACTCAAAAATAACGTCTTCTCCTGAAGTGATTCATACACTGCATTCCTTTTACAGAGTATCCGATCACGCCCACATCTGGTTTAGGGTTTGAATGGATTTCAACGGGATTACAACGATAAATTGAAAATCCATGTTCCATATTTTCTGGCGGCCAAAATACGCTCTATTCAACATAATTAATTTTATAGTATTTGTTGAAGAGCTAAAGATCTCGTCATCTCTTCTTCAAATACTGTAAAATTAGTTATCGTGAATAGAGCTTTGGCGTATACGTAATCAAAAAGCCTGTGGCATGATGCTTAATGGATCCGCCTTATAACAAGAAGGTCCCGGGTTTAAGTCCCTGGCTCGGTGAAGGAATTCCTTTGTAGAATTTGCATATTCACCCTGTTCTTGTATCCTCCGGGTACTCTGGGTTTCTAGCACAGTCCAAGGGGCGAAGGCCTTTCTGTTTGGAGTTGACATCGTCTCCCTGTGCTTGGTTGAGTGTCCTCTAGGCACTCCTGTGTCACCTCCACAGTTCAAGAACATGCACAATATGCTAATTGGCTGTATCAAACTGCGCCTTGGTGTGAGTGTACATGTAAATATGTGTGTGCGTATGCGTGGTTTTCTTTGCGATGCTGTGGTGAGCTGTTCAGGGCACCAGCCTCCCCCTGATCCTAGCAGGATTAAGCAGTTCAACAAATGTCAAAAAGTCAATGAGAGAATAGTTTTCAGGCAATGAGGAAAAGAAACAGTGGAGAATTGACAAGATGCGCAATGTTATTGTTGGATAAGGAGATTAAATGGACCCGTCCTGTTTGAGACCACACCACAGGAAAGCTGCCTGAGCACTTGTCGACATGCAAGATAAGGGTAATGAATATCAAGCAGCAGGAAGCTGAAAAGGAATGTGCTGCCTGTAGAAAGAGAATTATATTTGAATATAACTAATGAAATGGGTGCCCTGTGAAGGCCTGGTGAGATGTCCTGAGTTGGCTAAAATGGGCTTGCCACAACTCTAATTAGGATTAAGCTGTTCAGAAAATGAATGAATGGATAATGAAATGGAAAGTGATCATTGATGGAGAACTTTTTCAGCCTGCCACAATGATTTCTTTATCCTGTTTAGGGACACAGTCCCTATGTCGGAGGTATTTAACCTTTTCCTCAAAGGGTCACTGTGGGTGCAGCCTTTCAATCCAACCAAGCAGGAACTACAGCTTTTGCCTGTTTAAATAAATTGATCTTCATTTTTAATAAACTTTCGTGTGTGCTTCCAGCATGGTTAAAATGAAAACCTGCAGCTAGGTATATCGTTGTCCTGTCCCCGAGCAGGGTGTGAATGCAGGAATGCACCGATTATGTCACATCCATATACAAACCCTTATTCATTCATTTATAGGTAGTTCAATGTTACCAATCCATATACAGTACTGTAATGAGTTAGGGTAACGGTGAAAGGCAGTGGTGGCCTGGTGGAAAAGGTGCTGGATCACTGGTACAAAGATTTGGGGTTCAAGCCCCACTCTCAACGGGTTGTCACTGTCCGCCCAGTGCGGCTAACTGGGTTATCAAAGGCCGGCAATGTCTCTCATGGACTGTGGTGTGAGATTCATGTAAAAGAACCATTGGTGACTTTTGACATGAGTAGGCTGCATGGCCGTCAGCATATTTCCACCCTGCGATGGCCTGTCCTCGCCCGGAGTCGGCTGGAATGGCCGCCAGCCTCCCCCCGACCCTAATTAGGATTAAGCGGTTACAGAAACTGAACTGAATGAGTTAGGGGGAAAACAAAAGAACCAAGAGTAATCTCTGACAGAACCAGTGAGAGCATTTATTATTCTGCATAGTCAACCACCCAACCTAAGTATTTCACTGGGGACCCT
>CM045739.1:36290000-36307500 GCA_024760905.1 Plotosus lineatus
CCCTGTACTGGGCGCAATGATATTACAAACCATTGCCCTTTTTCATTTCGGTTCATTTTCTGTAACTAAAAACTAGGGTCGCAGGCACCCATCCCAGCCAACTCTGGGCAAGGGCAGAGTACACCCTGGACAGCTTGCCAGGCCATCACAGGGCGGAAACATGCTAATGGCTATGCAGCTACACTTGTTGAAAGTCAGCAATGGTTCTTTTACATGAACCTCACACCATAAACAGTGAGAGACATGATCAGCCTTTGATAACGCAGGTAGCTGAACTGGGGGGGACAGCGACAACCTTGTGGAGAGTGGGACTCGAACCCCCAGCCTTTGGATCAGCGATCCAGCACCCTATACCACTAGACCACCATTACCCCCTCCTTTTTTATTTTTATTTTTTATTATTTTTTATTTATTTCTCTTTAAACCATCTTCCACAAATGTAAGGAAAGCCTTCCAAATGCTTCTGTTCCACAAACATTTGTATATTTTCATTACATTTGAGTTGAAATCTGCTAAAATCTATTTGAGCGTTTGCTTTAGCCTGTTTTCCATTTATTATCTGTTTCACTCTTGCAAAATCAAAAGAATAGGACACCATTTGCAATGAAGAAAGATAACAACAAAATAAAAGTATGCATATATTAAACTGACAAATCAGATATAAACTAGTGAGCAGCTGACTCAACCTAAAGGCATGTCCTGCACAAAGTATACTCCATGCATGGTCAACGACGGTGTTTGAAAAATATCACTATTTAACACAAGTATTATGTTTCCAAAGTGGAGTTTAAGTGGGCCGGGCCGGTGGTGTAGTGGTTAGGATGCTGTGATCGGGAGGTTGTGGGTTCAAATCCCAGTTAAACCCTACACTGTGCTCAGAGTTAGCCACAAGTGTGCCTCTGTTCACCCAGAAGTATAAACAGGTACCAGTAAACATGTACTGGGAAGGTAACCTGTCATGGACTAGTGTCCCATCCAGGAGGAGTTGAACTCCTGGTCGCTTCATGCTACAGAAACGGGAAATAAACATCAGCCTAATGATCCACGATGGCTCAGGTGTAAAAAGCCCAATGTTATCTTTTTCCAAAGCTGAACTGCAATTACTCGTTTCTAAAGTTTCCTCCAATAACGATTTAGAAAAGTGTTCAAGAATTTACAGGACATGTTTCGAAATCCATCATTGACTTTCATTCATGAAAATACCCAAATAATTCCAAAGTTTGTGCACATACAACTCCGTGACATCACACAACCACAGAAAAACACTAGCGTTAATTTCTTTCTATAGTTTACAACATTACTGAGCTACATCGACATCGTGATATGCAACAGAGTTGATGGCTCATCCAACTGCCAGTCTGAGGATCTGAGCAATAGGTGAACAAAAATAGAGTGTTTTACTTACCAGATCTGGGATATAAATCCTTATTTTCTACCGTTGTTCTTTGTTGTGTTTATGTCTTTCTTTTCTCTTTCTGTTTTGAATACTCACCTTTTCAATGTCACCATGTTTGACTCTCTTGCTGGTGCAAATATATCAGCTGATCCACACTTTCCAAAAATGACATCACAACTTTTTGTATACACAATCCGCAAAATTACAGTCATTAGAGTGGTATCCCTTTGGGTTGTTTGTTTACATTTCTTTTATTCGGAGAGACGAAAATAATGATATCTTACACTTCAAAGTGTTTTGATCGGTAATATTGGTCAGAACTTCTTGTATTTAGTTGATTTTATTGCATAAAAGTTCAGTTCAGTTCATTTTCTGTACCCGCTTAATCCTAATTTGGGTCGCGGGGAGGCTGGTGCCCATCCCAGCCAAGTTCGGGCGAGGGCAGAGTACACCCTGGACAGCTCGCCAGGCCATCGCAGGGCGGAAACACGCTGACGGCTTTGCAGCCTACTCTTGTCGAAAGTCAGCAATGGTTCTTTTGCATGCCTCACACCATAGACAGTGAGAGACATGGCCGGCCTTTGATAACCCAGTTAGCTGCACTGGGGAGGGGGGGGACAGTGACAACCTTGTGGAGAGTGGGACTCGAACCCCCAACCTTTGGATCAGCGATCCAGCGCCCTATACCACTAGATCACCACTGCTCCTGCATAAAAGTGTTGCAAATAATTTATGACTTGTACAGGACAGAACGTTAAGATAGGAACATTTACACTTACTGTAATACTACATTATGTTTACATACATCAGACAAGAACTCTTAAACGTGAAATTTATACAGAATTCAAATGCACAAAAACATCAGTGTTTACTTTCTTCTGCATGAGTTACATCCCACTTTTCAACGAGCAATGGGACCCCTCAGTGTGAAGATTTATCACTTGTTTTTATATTGTCAATGAAAAAAGTTTTATTAAGCATACCATGTCTTTAACACTTGAAACGCTTACTCTCATACTTTTCACCTTTTATGAATCAGTGTTGTACTCGCATCACAACAAGGTCTTTGGTTTGAGCCCTGCATCAGTGATTACCATGCTTCCTCTGTTTCTTCCAATTAAATCTAACTGACTAGTTCAAACTACCCCCAGGCTTCATGCCAAGTTGCAATTCTTGATTTATACACATTGCAGGGGTGTCAAACTCGTGCCAGAAAGGGCCATGTGGCTGCAGGTTTTTGTTTCAACCAAGCAGCAGCAGCACACCTGACTTTGCTCATTTAATCAACTGAGTTGAGTGTTCAGGCAGTTGATTGGTCAGTCTCTGTACAGAGCACACAGATTGACCAATCAGCGGCCTGAAGACTCAGATGAGTTGATTAAATGAGCAAAGTCAGGTGTGCTGCTGCTTGGTTGAAACAAAAACCTGCAGCCACATGGCCCTTTGACACCCCTGGATTAGAGTCTCTGGTGGATAGGTTTTTGATTTTATGTTTATTTGTTTATTTATTTATTTTTATTTTACGATGGCTCAAGAATGAATTTAATACATTTCCCCCAAGTGCAGTGGTGGCCTAGTGGTATAGGGTGCTGGATCGCTGATCCTAAGGTTGAGGGTTTGAGTCCCACTCTCCACAAGGTTGTCACTGCCCCCCCCAGTGTGGCTAACTGGGTTATCAAAGGCCGGCCATGTCTCTCACTGTCTGTGGTGTGAGGTTCATGTAAAAGAACCATTGCTGACTTTTGCATAGCCGTCAGCGTGTTTTCACCCTGCAATGGTCTGGCGAGCTGTCCAGGATGTAGCGTGCCCTTGTCTGAAGTTGGCTGGGATGGGTGCCAGTCTCCCCGTGACCCTAATTAGGATTAAACAGTTCCAGAAACGGAACTGAACGTTTCCCCCCATTTAGGTTGCAGTCAGATTGGTGGCTGGTTTGGATTGTTATAGATATACGATAAGTTTATAAATGTTCATATTATGTTGCATCCTTTTATTTTCAGAGGGATCAGTGAGTTGTATAGTATTAAGGTCTTATGTCTTGGCATGTCTTTATAAAGGATAAAATAATGAAATGATTATTTCTTTAATCTCAAATTATTGCAAACCATTTTTCTCAGAATTTCTGATTTCAATTGCCTGACTTTTCAAAATCAAATAAAAATAAAATATATTAAAACAAATGAACAACTGTGTGCACTTAATACGCGCTTCCGTATCTATATGTCCGATGGAGAGCCATTTATTTATTTATTTATTTATTCATTCAGGCCCCGCGGCAGGTTTACTTCTGACGTCATCATTAAGCGCCAGTGTTTATCATTGAAAGTAGGTAGATACCGTGCAAAAAAATATCTTGAATAGCGACTTTGTCAACAAATGTCAACAGGTTAGCAGTAATTTATTTACGTTCTATTGTATTTCAACTTATTCTGTAATGAAGGTTCGTGTTTATATTGTTCGTATTTAAATTGTATTTATATTGTAAGATTATCGACCCAGGTCGGATGTTACGTTGTGGTGTTTATAGAGTTATAGTGTAGATATGCTGAATCATGGGCGGTTTTTTTGTGTAATAAAGTGCTGTATTTAGGGAGAGATACTCTGCATGATAACGGCATCGGTTTTATGCTCTGCATCATGTTTGAAACTATCTGGCCATTTTGGTGGTATTCACGTTACACTCAACATTCTGATTGAATATCCAGCTGAAGATCACTATTTAAACACAAATTTGTTATTATTCTATATACTACTACCACTACTACTAATAAAATACTACTACCACTACTACTAATAAAATACTACTACTAATAATAAAATACTACTACCACTACTACTACTAATAATAATAAAATACTACTACTTCTACTAACAGTAATAATAAAATACTACCACCACTACTAATAAAATACTACTACTAATAAAATACTACTACCACTACTACTAATAAAATACTACTACTAATAATAATAATAAAATACTTCTACTAACAGTAATAATAAAATACTACCACCACTACTAATAAAATACTACTACTACTACTAATAATAATAATAATAAAATACTACCACTACTACTAATAAAATACTACTACTACTACTACCACTACTACTACTAATAAAATACTACCTTTACTACTAATAATAAAATACTACTACTACTTCTACTAACAGTAATAATAAAATACTACCACATCTAGTACTACTAATAATAATAAAATATGACCATTACTACTAATAATAAAATACTACTACTACTTCTACTAACAATACTAATAAAATTCTACTACTACTACAAAAATACTACTGCTACTAATAATAAAATACTACTACTTCTACTACTACTACTACTACTACTAATAATAATAATAATAAACTACTACTAATAATAAACTACTACTATTACTAATAAATTACTACTACTACTATTAATAATAATAAAATACTACAACTACTATTACTAATAAACTACTACTAATAATAATAATATACTACTACTCATAATAATAATATTAGTAGTAGTAGTAGTTTTTATTATTATTATTAGTAGTAGTAGTAGTATGAAAGGAAAAGTGTACAAGACGGTGTTGAGGCCAGCGATGTTGTATGGGTTAGAAACAGTGGCACTGAGGAAAAGACAGGAGGCAGAGCTGGAGGTAGCAGAGATGAAAATGTTGAGGTTCTCTTTGGGAGTAACGAGGATGGATAGGATCAGGAATGAGTACATCAGAGGGACAGCACATGTAAGAGGTTTTGGAGACAAAGTCAGAGAGGCTAGATTGAGATGGTTTGGACATGTAGAGAGGAGGGATAGTGAATATATTGGTAGTGGGATGCTGAGGTTGGAACTACTGGACAGAAGGCCTGGAGGAAGACCAAAGAGACGATTTATGGATGTGGTGAAGGAGGACATGAAGGCAGTTGGTGTAAGAGAAGAAGATGCAGAGGATAGGGTGAGATGGAGGCAGATGATTCGCTGTGGCGACCCCTGAAGGGAACAACCGAAAGGAAAAGAAGAAGAGTAGTACAACCCTGACCCCAAACATCATCTCAGGAGAGACATGTCTATTCTAAATACAGAATTCTAAGCTATACTGTTTTGGGTCAGGGTGGTTTTGGGAGCCTAACCCTTTAAACACTGCATTTGAGAAAAGAGAACGAGAGACTAAACACACAGAAGATGAAGCTTGAACTAAGGACTCCACGGCATTAACACGAAATAGAGTGGATAATAACTAGCCTTGCTGGTGTTATTTCAACTACTGTTCTTAGGATGTTAATCTGAATCCAAAACCCATGAGAGTATGCTGTACCACTAATCAGTACCATGGATTCTGATTGTGTATGTGTATGTGCTTTGTTTTTTAGCCTGTTCCAACCTCAGCTATACCTTTTGTTTGCTCTGCAGGGCCTTGAGCAGTGAATGAAGGCCCTTTTTCTCTGCATGGTCCTCCTTGTGGAGCTGAGATGGGCCAGCAACTCTCTGGCCAGGCTGTGATGGGCAAGCTTCCTGAGAAGCTAGCCAAACATGCTGGATTAGTGCGGGATAGTAGCTATCTCACCTATGAGGAGTTCCTGGCTCATGTAGCAGAGCTGAATGATGTGTAAGCTACAATTATAAATTATAAAATTTACCATTTTGTTTTAAAAATGTGATTCTACTATTTCATAAACTCTGTGGACATCCTCCAATAACAGCAACCCACTGTAAACATGGGTGTATGTCGGGTAGTTACTCTCTGGTTGCATTTTTCCTTTTTTTGCCTTAATACATGTACTGATTTTGTGTGTGTGTGTGTGTGTGTGTGTGTGTATAATAATTAACACTTATTATTTTCTTTGTTAGTACTGCTAAGCTGGCAGTTGGTCAGCCAAAGCATCTCCTGTTTGAGGTTCAGCCCGGATCTGATGCATCTGCTCTGTGGAAAGTGGCTGTGAGGATTGTGTGCACCAAGGTGATGATCATCACTAATTTTTTCTACTTGTTTTATTCATGACATAAGGCATTTTGTCTCATGCAATTTTAACAGACTTATTGTGGGGCCGGTGGTGTAGTAGTTAGGGTGCTGGGTTCATGATTGGGAGGTTGTGTGTTCAAATCCCATTGAGACTCCCACTGTGCTAAGACCCCTGGACAAGGTCTTAACCACAAGTGTGCCTCTGTTCACCCAGCAGTATAAATGGATACCAGTAAAAATATACTGGGAATGTAACCTGTGATGGACTAGCATCCCATCCAGGAGGAGTTGAACTCCTGGTCGCTTCACACTACAGAAGCCGGGGATAAGCACCGGTCTGATGAGCCAGTAGACTCGGGTGTAAAAAGCCCAATGGACTTTACCTACCTCCCAAAGCTGAACACTGTGATCTATACAGTACTTCGTGTCATGTTAGGATCGACACAAATGGTTAGAGTTCAAATTTTAACACACGAAAAATCCATGGTTCAGTTTTCAGATGTGATGAGGTGCTTGAGTTATTGAGAAAATTCAAATCACTTACAAGTAATAGATCTGCTGTCTCGTAGCTTTGGGAAAATGATGGGTTTTGGCGAAACAATTCAGAAGACAAAGCCTTTATTTTTAGCAAAGTGCTATATCCAAATCACTTGAGCTTGGCTAGTGTCCGTCATTGGTAAACTGCTTTTCACAGTGCATTATGGGACACATCAAACCACTATAGTATATAATAATTCTCATTGTAGATTTTGTAAACCGAGAGTTAACAAGGTCTATCTGCCATTTTAATTAAATCCCCGATAGACCTCGCTAATTCTCGATTAATGATTTAGCCACCAGTGGAGAATAATGAACTTACTATGTAGTGCACTACATGGTGAGAAGTAATTTTGGACTGAACGAGAGTGACCTAAAATGAAATCTGCCTTGTGATCTCCTTTATATATTTAAGTTCACTTTTAATTACAAGTTACATGAGAAAGAGGTGTAGACGTGGAAATTGCAAAATGTTCGCAACTGATTAAAACAGTTAATGCATGATCAGTGTATAATAAAATACTGTGTGTGTGTGTGTGTGTGTGTGTGTGTGTGTGTGTGTGTGTGTGTGTGTGTGAGTGAGAGAGAGAGAGTGTTTAATTCACTCACAGCACATTTGTTCTACACTAAACAGAATCCTAAGAAACAGACGTTGCTTAATAATTGTGCCTGCAGTGTATTGGGTTTACAGTACATCTTTTATTCGCACATATTTGCATTTGAAACAAGTAAACAGTGCCTCTGTTCACACTTCTCTTCTAGCTTTTCCATTCCAAAGTTTTTATTCCATGATTATTTGTGCTTTATGCTTAAGGAAAATGTTTGTATATTTTCTACTGAATTACAGATTAATAAGGAGGAGGGCACAGTAGAAGCTTCACGCATTATGAATCTCTATCAGTTTATTCAGCTTCACAAAGATATCACCAGCCAAGCAGCTGAAGTACTGGCAGCAGAGGGCGGTATGGAGTGTTCCTCAACACAACTTTCTTCAGCAGCTTCCTGCCAGGCCAGTATGTGGATGGGCAGGTACGGTAACATCAACACAAACCACCATGTCCATGTCGAAATTTTCTAGTACACAGGCCAAGAGTGTATAAACACTGAATACAGGGATCCCTTGCTACTTCGCGCTTCAATTCATGCGGCTTCAGTGCATCGTGTTGTTTTTTTTTTTTTTTTTTTTTTTTTTTTTTTTTTTTTTAAATATTCATAGAATTAAAAAAAATAAAGAAGTCAAGGAAGAATAGGGGGGAAGTTAAGGAAAATGCTGCAAAATCATGCCAATTATGCAAAAAAAAAAAATTCCATACAAACAAAAACAACCCAAAACCCCCCAACAAAACTGCAGTGATACCTCAGCTCACGAACATAATTGGTTCCCAGAAAGTGTGTGTAAGGCGAAAAGTTCGTCTTCCGAACATTTATTTCCCATAAGAAACCATTAAAATGAGAATAATCCGTTCCCAGGTCCCCATAAAACATAATTTTCTACTAAATAAGCCTTAAAACTACACAAAAATATACCTTATTTTATGTATAATAAATGTGCTATTGTATTGTAATTAAAGAAATAAACTGTACTGTATAATAAAGTCGTTTTATTTACCTTTGTGATGGTAGTTGATGGCTTGATGGAATGGAGTGGGAGGAGGAGGGAGGGAGGGACTTACTGTTTGGAAGGAGAGTTTGGAAACGCCTACTGTTTGGAAACACCCTTAGCCACACACGCACCCTTAATAGCTTCCTTGTTCTTAAGGATGGGAGCAATGGTAGACTTAGCGTACTGGTACTGGGACGCTGAGTCACACAAACGCACACCTCGTTCGTGTTTTTCAATGATCTCCGCCTGTGGTGGCGTCTTTTTCGGTCCCATAATAGCAAAAGTACACTCAATATGGTCCAAAATGTCTAGCAAACACAAACCACTTCCGCACTCAAAGAAAGGGGATGACGAACTGTGACGCCCGTGGCGTCGTCAGCTTCTCGTGGCCGCCACCGTGGCGCTGTTCGACCGCGTGGTTTGATTCGTCCGCCGAAAACTAGTTCGTCAGCAGAGACTATATGCTCGCAAATTTAATGTTCTTGAGGCGAAAAGTTCGTGAGCTTAAGCGTTCGTCAGCGGAGGTTTTACTGTACTTACATTTTTATGTGAGGTGTGCATCTGAGTGTGTGCGCACACATCTGTTTTTACATCTTATGCAAAAATTTTGAATGTTTAATTGCAATTATAAGCAATTATAGCGTTGAATATGAATGTATTGATATTATATACGCGTATATATCACCAAAGAGACGATTCATGGATGTGGTGAAGGAGGACATGAAGGTCGTTGGTGTAAGAGAAGAAGATGCAAAGGATAGGGTGAGATGGAGGCAGATGATTCGCTGTGGCGACCCCTGAAGGGAAAAGCTGAAAGAAGAAGAAGAAGATATACGCGTATATATCAGTCGGGGAGGTTGATCCTATTTCACGGAATTCGATGGTTGCGGCGGGATCAGTCCTAATTAACCACTGAAAGTGAGGGATTGAGGACCCCCCCGCCCCCCCCAAGACTCCCTCCATGTTCTGGGAGACTTTGACATCTATGAGGGCAATGATGGTGTGACCTGGAAGGGTGGGTGTTGGTGTTTCGTTGGTGGACTTCTGTGCTCGTCATGGGTTGTCCATCACGAACACCATGTTCAAATATAAGGGTGTCCATGAGTGCACTTTGGACCCGGACACCCCAGGCCGCAGCTCGATGATCGACTTGTGTTGTGTCACCAGATTTACGGCCGCATGAACACTCGGGCGAAGAGAGGAGCCAAGCTGGGGATGTCAAGAGTTGGAAGGAATACTTAAAGTATCTCCTCAATCCTGCCAACACACCCTTTGTGGAGGAGGGGAACCCCTGAAATTTTGGTTGGGTGTCCATGCATCACTGGGGCAGAGGTTATCGAGGTAGTCAAAAAGTTCCTTGTTGGTTCGGCTTCGGGGGTGGCTGAGATTTTTTAGGACTGTCTTTATTTGACATGTCTCTGCAACATCACATGGTTATCGGGTGCCACTACAACTGGATAGGCAAACTGGGGTGGTATGTCCCCCTTTTTAAAAAAGGGGGACTGGAGGGTGTGCTCCAGCTATTGTGAATTAACACTTCTCAGCCTACTTGAAAAGTCTATGCAGGAGTACTGGAGAGGGGGATCCGACCAATGGTTGAACCTTGGATTCAGGAGGAACAATGTGGTTTTCATTCTGGCCGCAGCACTCTCAACCAGCTCTACACACTCTGCAGGATCCTGGAGAGGACATGGGAGTTTGCCCAGTCTGTCCATATGTGTTGTGTGGATTTAGAGAAAGTTTTTGAATATATCCCTTGGGATATCTTGTGGGGTGTGCTCTGAGAATATGGTGTACCGGACCCATTGCTATGGCCATTCGGTCTCTGTATCGTCAGAGCTTGGTCCATATTTCTAACAACAGGTCGAATTCGTTTCTGCTGAGGGTTGGAGTCCGCCAAAGCTGTTTTTCTGTCACTGATTCGGTTTATAATTTTTTATGGACAGAATTTCTAGGCACAGTCATAGTGATGAGCGGATCTGGTTTGGTGGCCATAGGATCTCGTCTCTGCTTTTGCAGATGACATTGTTCTTTTGGCTTCATCAATCTGGGACTTCCAGCTCTTCTTGGAACAATTCGCGGCCGATTGCAAAATGGCTGGGATGAGACTCAGCAACATCAAGTCTGAGGCTAATGTTCTAAGCTGGAAAATGGTGGAATGTACCCTCTGGGACTGGAATGAGGTCCTTCCCCAAGTGGAGGTGCTCAAGTATCTCGGGGGCTTGTCCACAGATGAGGGAAGAATGGAGTGGGAGGTTGATGGGCTGCATCTACCGTCAAGTGGAATTTGTACCGGTCCATTGTGGTGAAGAGGGAGCTGAGCCACAAGGCAAAACTCTCAATTTACCCGTCGATCCATTTTCCTACCCTCACCTATATATGGTTATGAGCATTGGGTAGTGATCGAAAGAACAAGATTGCAGATAGAAGCGGCTGAAAAGAGCTTCCTTTGCAGAGTGGCTGGGCTCTCCCTTAGAGATAGGGTGAGAAGCTCAGCCATCCGGGTGGAGCACGGAGTAGAACCACTGCTCCTCCACTTGAGAATCCAGTTGTGGTGGCTTGGGCATCTGGTTAGAATGCCTCTGAACGTCTACCTGGTGTGGTGTTTCGGGCATGTCCAACTGGTAAGAGACCATCTGGTCGACCAACAGAAAGCTAAGAGGGACTATGTCTCTCGGCTTGTGTGAGAATGCCTACATGTCACCCTAGAAGAGCTGGAGGAAGTGGCTGGGGAGAGGGACGTCTGGACACCACTACTTAGGCTGCTGCCCCATGACCGGACTCCGGATTAAGTGGAAGATGATGACGGTGATGAATCAGTATAGAGGGATCCCTCTCTACTTCGTGCTTCGATTCATGCGGCTTCAGTGCATCGCGTTTAAAAAAAATTAATTGAATTAAAAATTAAGGACGAATGGGGGGGGGGGGGGGGAAGATTAAGGAAAATGCTGCAAAACCATGCCAATTATGCAGAAATAAAAAACCCCCACAAAAACAAAAACCAACTCAAAATCTCCATCAAAACTACTTACATTGTTATGTGAGGTCGCATCTGTGTGCGTGCATGCGCGCGTGTGTCTGTATGCGCGTGTATTTATACTTTATTTACATCTTATGCATTATTTTTGAATGTTTAATCATAATTATAAGCATTTATAGTGTTGAATATGTATTTATTGATATTATATACACATATACGTACATGTATGTATACACCAGTCAGGGGGGTTGAGCCTACTTTGCAGAATTTGGTGGTCACGGGGGATCTCGGTCACAATTAACCGCGGAAAGTGAGCAATCCCTGTAATCACTTTTAACATATATTGTAATAATGATTACTGATCATTATTAAGACTGATGATTATTAAGCAGGGCAACCAGGATTCTATACAGTGAAATGGTCCTTATTGCAGGGCTCAAGGTCTTAATCACCTTGTGTGGATTTTTTTTTTTTTTTTTTTTTTGAAATAGTGATTGGTTGGCGGTGCATTGTCAGAGAGGTGACGTTATGTAAGGGATAATAGTATTAATAAATCACATCAACTGGATCACACACTATATCCATCTTAATTTGCTGTACCAACACACTCAGTGTTTTCTTCCTTACACACCACATGGCTATTTCAGGGTGAAGCAGCTGACAGATGAGGAGGAGTGCTGTATCTGTATGGATGGAAAAGCCGACCTTATTCTGCCCTGCGCACACAGCTTCTGTCAGAAATGTATTGATAAGTGGTACGTACCAGACATCAGCTGAGTTTTTATTTCTTTGCGATACCCCGACCCAGCGAGCAACTCGTACTCTTTTTCCTATCTCTGCATTGTAGGAGTGGTCAGAGTCGAAACTGTCCAATCTGTCGGATCCAGCTGACAGCTGCCAATGAATCATGGGTAATGTCTGATGCGCCTACAGAGGAGGATATAGCCAGCTATATTCTCAATCTAGCTGACGAGGCTGGCCACCCTCACAGACCTTAAACAATACACCACTTTCACATTCACTGTTATTCATATTTAGACTGATTTTCTGATTGTAATATTCTATTTTGAATGATGTGGGTTATTGATATAATCCTTTGTTGTCTTATTTCCAGACAGCAATAACAAATCACTGGGCCTCAATTATCAAGCTTTATAGATACCTAACTAAAACAATCCAGCTCTCTATTAACTATAACATTTATCTATCAGGGTAACGGAGAACTTCAAGCCAGTCCCGGCTGAGACATTACCTTTCACACTCATGTTCACACTTAGGGGCAATTTGACTTAATGTGCATGTCTTTGGACTATGCATGGAAACCGTAGTAATCGGAGGAATCCCAGGTAAGCATAGGAGGAACATGCAAATTTCTTTTGTTGAAATAAAACATCCGAACTTTGGTGCTACGAGGCAATAATATTAATCGCTACATCACCATGATCCTTACACCTAACCTTGAAAAAAGTTTATATATATATATATATCTATATATATATAGATATATATATATAGATATATATATATAGATAGATATATATAGATATATATATAGATATATATATAGATATATATATATAGATATATATAGATATATATATAGAGATATATAGAGATATATAGATATATATATATATATCTATCTCTATCTATATATATATATATATATATATATATATATATATATGTATATCATAAGCATGAAAATTTATGCAAAAGTGTGATGTTGATGAAAGTGTAGTTATTTTATAAAATTGTCTGTACCATTTCCAAACCCCTGAGTTTTTCTAAATTTAAAAGCTGTAATTTGGTAAGAAAGCAATCTCAAAACATACCCCTAAATTATGATTGATTATTGATTATAATGATTTATATATATATATATATATATATATATATATAATGATTATTAATTAACCATTAATATTACTTTAATAAATAACTTTAATATTCAGTGAGGACGTGATAAAAGGCATTTTGTGGTGTGCCTAGCCTTTGGTGTCCAACATACAGTAGTGGCCCTGGTACATTCCTGGAAGATTTAGGACAGGCTGTGTGAAGAAGTTCTTCTACAGATTAGTCATTGCCTTGTTATAGTCGGCCACAAAACTCCATAAAAGGCGAAGTTCACAGTGAGCCATCACTAAATTCAAATCAGCTGTCAAACACACTTCACACTGTAGGGGGGATTTGCATTAGCTAACAAGTGAACATGAGTAGAAAAAACAAAAATTACTCGTCTACATCCGTGTTTGTGTGTATGTGTGTGTGTGTGTGTGTGTGTGGTGTGTGTGTGTGTGTGTGTGTGTGTGTGTGTGTGTATATATATATATGTATATATATATATATGATTTTCTGAGTAGATCCTTCCGTAGGAGAGTGCTCAATACTTTTTGGTAGAGCAAATAAACAAAAATAAAAGGACAGGACAAAGACTTTCTATTGAAACTCCATTTATCACTACAGATCTGTTTCGAGGGGTGGTGAAACCATCCTCTCTTCAGGTGATTATAGAAGAACTTTAAAAGTCTTTGTCCTGTCCTTTTATTTTTGTATATATATATATATATATGTATATATATATATATATATATATATATATATATATATATATATATCTCTACAGGAGGTGGACAAAATAAAGGAAACCCCTAACATTTTGGCATCATAATCTTTGAACATAATTTAAACAATCAAAACTTGGCATATGGTATTATTTTTTGAATAATAATTTTGTTATTTGATATGTTGAATTAAAGTAAATGTTTTTTCCTTTTTCAGATATTGAAAACATTAAACAGATATTGAAAACATTAATCATACCCCATAATGGCAGACCTCAGATTTTAAAAGAGGCCAAATTGTTGGTGCTCATATATATGGTCGGCGCTAGTGTAACAAAAACTGCCCAAATGTCTCAAAAGTAATGACTGCCTTTGAAAGAGAGGGAAAAACGTCCTCAGCAAAGCACAAGTCCACCATCGTCTCTAAAAGAGATGGAGGGGATTCTCACTGAAGAATGGCTTAAAATTCCTTTGGAAACAACTCACAAGTTGTATGAATCGATGCATAGGCCAAGTTTTGATTGTTTAAATTATGTTCAAAGATTATGATGCCAAAATGTTAGGCGTTTCCATTGTTTTGTTCACCCCCTGCATGTGTATGTGTGTGTGTGTGTGTGTGTATATATATATATATATATATATATATATATATATATATATATAGGGATCCCTCACTTTCCGCGGTTAATTGGGACCGAGATCCTCCCTTCACCGCCGAATTCCATGAAGTAGGATCGGGGAGCTATCCCCCACCAACTGACATATTACATACATGTATGTGTATATAATATCAATAAATACATATTCAATGCTATAAATGCTTATAACAATTAAACATTCAAAAATAATGCATAAGATGTAAATAAAATATACAGTAAATACACGCGCGCACACACATGCACATGCACACACTCAGATGCGCACCTCATAGAAAAATGTAAGTAGTTTTGATGGGGGGTTGTGTTTTTGTTTTGTTCGGGTTATTTATTTTTGATTTTTTTTTGCATAATTGGCTTTGTTTTGTGGAATTTTCCTGAACTTTTTCTCCTATTCTTCTTTAATTTCCTTATTTTTAAATTCGATGAATATTAAAAAAACACAATTAATTAAAGCGTAAAGTAGCGAGTATTCCCTGTGTGTGTGTGTGTGTGTGTGTGTGTGTGTGTGTGTGTGTGTGTGTGTGTGTGTATATATATATATATATATATATATATATATATATATATATATATATATATAAAGTGTGTGTGCGTGTGTGTGTTTGTAATTCTTTTTTTTTTTTGTTTGGTTTGTAAAACAATTTCACAAATTGCTGATATATTGATAAATGAGGCCCACAGTCATTTAGATTGAAGTAATTTGTTCACTCTTTCAAAAGGCATTGAAAATATTTTGATTTAAATCCTTTTTATTCTGTGAAATTTGACTGCTTGCTGTTTTCATTTTTTGTAATCTCTCATTTGCTGTGTACACGAGTGAATGAAAAGAAATTCTCGCTACCTTTTGTGGCGATGGTTCAGTGACTGTTGTGAGATTGTCCAAGTGCACAATGTCTTTTCATTTAGTTATCAGAAGTGATTGAAGTCACTGAAATGTGAAGGTTTGGCGGTTGAATGCAAGCGTAAGTACTGTGAGTTCTGCATTCTCATTCCGTGTTTGTATTGGTGATGCTTCTAAGATCTGTAATCCTGCTTACATAATGTGTTCTGAGAGAGTTTTGAATGGGTCACAATAATGAAATGGTGATTAGGGAAAGGTTTGAACTGACAAATTCGTGTGACTCGTTTCTCTAATGTGAAACAATTTCAGGGTTTAAAGCTACTAAGATTATTTTAAACGTTTATGAATTGAGACTTGAAATAGTATTTTTTTTTTCCACTTTATTCTGCAGTTATTTAAAAACAGCTGATTGAAATTGACTTTCTTTTGTTTTGGTATGTGTAACATAAGAGCAGCACCTTAGATGGATTTCTCTTGACGTTCTAGTAATATTAATACACTAATTGAACATTTTAAATGTCTGCACCTTTTACCCCATTGCTTCCCAAAAACAAATAAAGCTCTCTCTTTTATACAGTGAAGAATGCTGAAGTCCAAAATCCATTTTTCAAGAAATGTTTATGTAAAAATATGTGCTGTGAAACTGCACTTTTAAGAATATAAACCACTTTTCGACAATTATGAAACTTTATTATTTATTTTTTTTTAGGAAAGAAGAAAAAAAAAACATTTTGTGCTCTGTAGTTTTTGGTTCCAAGAGGATAGGGAACAGTGTAACAGACTGAAATACTCCAGCAAAATAACATCAACAAAAAAAACCTAACACTGGCTACTTTTGGCATAAAATATTGTCGGCACTCAGTCACAGTTGTGCCAACCACACAGAAGTACTTTTCGGGGCAGTGGTGGTCTAGTGGTATAGGGCACTGGATCGCTGATCCAAAGGTTGGGGTTTCGAGTCCCACTCTCCACAAGGTTGTCACTGCCCCCCCACCCCCTCACCCCAGTGCAGCTAACTGGGTTATCAAAGACGGGCCATGTCTCTCACTGTCTATGGTGAGAGGTTCATGTAAAAGAACCATTGCTGACTTTCGTAAAGAGTAGCTGCAAAGTCGTCAGCGTGTTTCTGTCCCTTGCTAAAAAGGGTTGTGACAGGAAGGGCATCCGACGTAAAAACCTCTGCCAAACCAAACATGCGAATCAGATGATTCGCTGTGGCGACTCACGAGTAAAATGGAAAAAGCCGAATGGAAGACAGACGGACAGATACAGAAGTACTTTTCATTAAACATTTTTTTTTGTACTCACCTCACATGAGAATGCAAGAAAGTATCAGTAAAGTCAAACCAACCGCGTTCCTCATCCTGTTTTACATGGTGCACGTGTTACGTGTTTAAATTCATGGTAATAGTCAGTAATCCACTTTTATTTTGCGGTTAATGGGGAATACCAGCATGCGAAATGTGAAAAACCGCGAAATGGCTTCTGTCATTTCTTAACGACACCCACCCACCTATACATTATATAAAATTTATATAGAAGTTAATTTGAAAGTTTTCTATGCATGTTAATGTCGCGCAGGCAATGTGTATTAATATAAAAATTATACACCTTATAATGACAATAAATATATATAAATACTGTATAACAAACCTTGGGGGCAGTGGTGGTCTAGTGGTATAGGGTGCTGGATCTCCGATCCAAAGGTTGGGGGTTTGAGTCCCTTCTCCACAAGGTTGTCACTGTCCCCCCCAGTGCAGCTAACTGGGTTATCAAAGGCGGGCCATGTCTGTCACTGTCTATGGTGAGAGGTTCATGTAAAAGAACCATTGCTGACTTTCGTAAAGAGTAGCTGCAAAGTCGTCAGCGTGTTTCTGTCCCTTGCTAAAAAGGGTTGTGACAGGAAGAGCATCCGACGTAAAAACCTCTGCCAAATCAAACGTGCGAATCACATGATTCACTGTGG
>CM045739.1:36312500-36345000 GCA_024760905.1 Plotosus lineatus
CCTGGTCGGTGGCTGACGAGGACCAGAATCCCTATCAGTCCGTGTCTGCCTTTGAGGAGACTGGGCCACCATGGGAGCATTAGGCTGGCCCAGGTAGGTTAGTTCAACTAACTTTATTATTCCCATGAACTGGATAAAAGAAAATAAGAGCGAAAATGTAAATCTGATCAGATCTGCTGTGCTGTGCTTGAGAGGAACCAGGAGTTTAAACATGGGACATAATGATATTGATAATGTATGGAGGATTATGTGTCTGTGTGGGGGGAGATTGTATACAGTACAAACTCGTATAGATTACTTATATAAGGTTTAAACATATGTTCCCCTCGAAAGAATGCCCTGTAACAACTTACAAATTCATCTAACGAATGACCATCCAGAACCTAACTCGTTCATAAGCTGGGGACCGTCTGTATAACTCAAATTCTGCATGATTGATTGATTGTGATATGATTTTAAGAAAGAAGAGAGAGGTGGGTAGCTGTAACAGAAGGGATAACAGGAACCACCTCCTTTAACAAAATGTTCACGTGCATTGGCTTTGCTGTACACTGATACTCACATGAGTAAAGATATAATAATGTACATTGATAAATATTCTTAGTATTTTCAGACATACAACAAGAAAGGTCCTGGGCTCAGACTTTTCTGTCTTTGTTCCATATTTCCACCCACAGTTCAAAGACAAGTACATTAGACTCACTGGCTGTTCCAAATTGCCCCGAGGTGTGAGTGTAAATAGTTTTGTGTGTGTGGTTGTGCATATGTTGGTCCTGTGATGGTCTGGTGAGTTGTTCAGGCTGTACCTTATCTTTGCCCAGAGTCAGCTAAGATAGGCTTCAACCTCCCCTCAAGTCCAGTATGATTAAGCAGTGCAGCACATGAGGGGGAAATTGAGGCGGGTACAGGGATCCCTCGCTACTTCGTGCTTCAATTCACGTGGCTTCAGTACATCGCGTTTTTTTTGTTTGTTTTTTTTTTTAAATATTTATCGAATTAAAAAAATAAGGAAGTTAAGGAAGAATGGGGGGAGTTAAGGAAAATGCTGTAAAACAAGGCCAATTAAAAAAAACCCACAAACAAAACAAAACAAAAAACAACCCAAAACCCCCCATCAAAACAATTTACATTTTTGTGAGGTGCACATCTGTGTGCATGCACACGCATCTGCATGTGTGTGTGTGTGTCCGCGCATCTGTATGTGTGTGTATTTATATTTTATTTACATCTTATGCATTATTTTTTAATGATTAATTGTTATTATAATCATTTATAGCATTGAATATGTATTTATTGATATTATATAAACTTATACATGTACGTATACGTCAGTCGGGTTTGGGGGGGTGATCCCACTTCACGGATTTCGATGGTCGTGGCGGGATCTCGCTCCCAATTAACTGCTCAAAGTGAGG
Organism: Plotosus lineatus; assembly: GCA_024760905.1. Taxonomy (NCBI): domain Eukaryota; kingdom Metazoa; phylum Chordata; class Actinopteri; order Siluriformes; family Plotosidae; genus Plotosus; species Plotosus lineatus. Next base: position 36,313,916 of record CM045739.1, read on the forward strand.
GATCCTTGTATTTGCAATTTCTATTTTAATTAATTTTAGTAAGGAATGAAACATAATTTGATTATCTTTTGGTCTGATCAAGCCAAAGACGGCCTGAATACACTATAGTTGAAATAATATTCTGTTTCATTCAGGTGTGTAAGTTTATCCTTTATCCCTTCGAACAGAATATAATCAATAAATGCAAAACTTTATTTAAATAAAGATGAAATCTATTCATAACACTAAATTAGAATGCATCACTTTCACAAAAAAAGTCTCAGTGCAGAGTGCTGGAATCATTAAATATCAGAAGAGCTTATGCATTGTATGTAAATTGTTTATTTTGAAATTATAAAATGGTGGAATTAAGGGTAACCGTGTACCTGATGTGAGATACCACTTTGTAGAACACTGTTTCGAGCAATCTCGCAGAGATCACACGTACTGAGTTTCCAAAGCTGGGCTGCAATAGCATACTCCTCCATCAGTGCCTCCTGCCAAGCACAAAATGTAAAAGAAAAGTGAGCACTAACTACGTTACATGAGTCAAAGTGCCAGTACTGTGGAGTGTGAGAGATGCGCACTTTAGTGTAATGGAACTGCATGGGGTCATCAGTGGACAATGAGACACACAGGCCCTTATGAAGAAACTCTCTGAGTGGGTTTTTGGAGTATTCCAGGAATAGACTGTTGTTGCTCAACGGAGACATTGCAATGGGTATCTGGGCCAAGTAGTAAAGGTACTGCAGCACAGGACTCTGAGGAGATGAAGGTGGTGAAAGAAGATAGGTTCATACATGCAGAGATGGCTTAAATATATTTAACACTCTGTAAGGTGCAGGAATCAACTAGTGGATGTTGGTATTGTCAGCATTGTCAAATGTTCAGATAATGTTTCTGAGAAGTCATCAAAATAAGGAGTTATGTTAAATATTTAAATTTAAAAAACAGTATACAGCCGTACCATGACTTAGGAAATTAATCTGCTCCGAGGTCGAACAATTGAATGAAACAATTATTCCCATAAGAAATAACAGAAAACCAATTATCTGTTCCAACCCCCTCCAAAACTCATATAACCTGCCACAAACACGTATATTTGACCTAATATATTAAAGATAAACATGTAAAAACAATAAATATTTAATAATACATGTACATGAACAATAATAATTAATAATAATAAAACAAGAATAATAAGTCAACTAACCCATCCAATCACCGACTGCAGCGAAGATGGCATGTGGGCAGGCATGAGGTGGTGTGTAACAGCGGAGGAGGAGAGTGTGCATGCTACGAATGACAGTGAGGAAAGGCTTATGGTGAGCTCCCACAAGGTCAGTGCTTCTCAAATAGTGGGGCACGCCCCCTTGGGAGGAATGCTGTGATGCCAGGGGGGGGGGGGGGTGTATGACCCTGCGGAACATACTTTTTGCCATACTGTACTAGAATTAAGTGTAATTGAACATCCACTAAAGTAGTTGGCAGTGGCACTCTCATTGTCGCGCCATGGTGTAGGGAAAAAGCACCGAGCAAATGATATGAAGTGCAGTAAACACTATACTTTATAGTCACATGCAGGGTGCTGAGGGGTGTGAAATGTTTTTTTTTTTTTCTTCCTAGCGGGGGCATCACAGAAAGTTATTGAGAAACACTGCACAAGGCGTTCTCAAAGTGCGGAGGAATATACGTGGAAAAATACGAGGCTAATCGGCTCGGAAAAGCCATTTCCACAGCAGAGCTCGTAAATACAAAAATTTGTTCGTTGTATGGGGCAGATTTTTGGTGGGATCGAAGCTCGTATCATGGAAAACTCGTTATAAAAGACACTCGTAAGTCGAGGTACAACTGTATTAAAGTGCTATGTTCATGCTCTGAATAAAAGCAGACACAAAAACAAAGTTATGGAGAAATGGGAGTCACATTATCTGTTTTGTCATCATTGGTACAAATAAACGTAAATAAGACATCAGTAATTTAAAGCAAATTGTGTGTAGAAATGGGTGAAACCTGTATTAACCTTTTTCAAGTTGAGGCCATGTGATATGTTATCAGCAGTGAGGAAGGCTGACACCAGATGAGTGATGGATCCTGCTTCTCCACAGTGAGGACGGAACTGAAATGTACAGAGTCCACGTTCCCTAAAAAATGAAATACTAACTGTTATCATATAGGAGGTAATAAGTCTAGATACTGTACCCTGACCAGAATTAATGGTGTGTTTTGTGTCAAAGTGATAACACCAGTGTATGAAGATCGAGTATAATGCACTTTTTAATCACAAAGAAGATAGTGCTGATTTTTTTTTTAAATAATAGTAGTGCAGTACTAATCACATGGCAAGTTACAAGTTTTTGTTGATGCACTTGTTCTAATGCATTATCATTTCCATAAATAATAATTTGCATAAGAAGCTGCAGGAAAGATGCATCACCGTCACTCATTTACAAAAACTTAATCCTATTAGGGTGGTGGGGAGGCTGGAGTACACCCTTAACAGCTCACCAGTTCATTGCAGGGCCAACACACCCACACACAACCGTTTATAGTCATACCTAAAGGCGATTTAGATCAATTAGCCAAATATATATGTCGTCGGACTGTGGAAAGAATACTGAGTGCCTGGCGAAAGCCCGTGCAAGCAAGGCTTTTAACCAATCATGTTAAGGAAACAAGATGTTTCTGGCAATCTTACAGAAGTAAAATCCTATACTCTACAGGGAAATGGTATGTCGCGACCCTGTAGTGATATGGGGTTCCCATTAAAGAAATCTCTTTGGTGTAACACTTTATACTTTATAGACATTATTAAAACTTTGGGGAGTGGCAGTCATAATGTGATGGTTACATGTGCCCAAACAAACAATATAGTTTTTTATAGTGTTTAATTTGTGGTGTGAGATTTTTATATATATATATATATATGTATGTATGTATGTATATATATATGTATGTATATATATATGTATGTATATATATATACATACATATATATATACATACATATATATATACATACATATATATGTGTGTATGTATATATATATATATATATGTATGTATATGTGTATATATATATATATATATATATATATATATATATATATATATATATATATATATATATATATATATATATATATATATATATACATATTCATACATATATATATATATATATATATATATATATATATATATATATGTGTATGTATATATATATTTTTTTTTTTCAGGCTTTTACAAATCACCCCAGTGTGAGTATAAACAATTGTGTGAGTGTTGGTCCTGCAATGGTCTGGTGAGCTGTCATGACTGTACCCCGCCTTCGCCCAGAGTTAACTGAGATTGTCACCAGCCTCCCTGTGACCCTAATTAGGATTAAGTGGTTCAGAAAATGAATGAATTCATATACATATATGAGGATTAAGAGCCTTGCTTAATAGTCCAACAGGGTATCACTTTAATGTTCTTTTGGACCACTATGACCAACCTCATAACATTGCCCTACATATTATCACACCCTCCCTTGTGAAACCAAACTGCCTGTCATGGCTTATTATTTACTTTTTAATGTTTATTTGTTTTGAAATAAAATTAAATATTCACTTTCGTAGGTTGTTCAGCACCATGATGTTGGAATACATGTGGAAGAGGTAGTAGCTGTACGGAGGATTTTCTTCCATGGCCCATTCCTCTGGTTTAGGGCTGTTATAGGAGAACATGTGACTAGCATGTTTGGACTCATCATCGACACTGTCAAAACCTGTCACCTGCAAATGAATAGCAAAAAAATAAAAATAAATAATAAATATCGGTCTGCTTCTGAGATTTCAAAGCTATAATTTAAAAGACAACTTTTATATACCGAGATAGATATGCTGTACATTAAATGCATGTATTGCCAAAAGTTTTCGCTCATCTGCCTTCATACATGTCAACTTATGTGACATCCCATTCTTAATCCATATGGTTTAAAAATATGAAGTCGGCCCACTCTATAACAGCTTCAACTCTTCTGGGTAAGTTTTCCACAAGGTCTGGGAATGTGTTTATGGGAATTTTGGTCCATTCTTCCCGAAGCACATTTGTAAGGTCACACAGTTTACATTACATTTTGTAAGGTTACAGTCTTCGCTCCGATTCATGCCAAACTTGTTCTCTCAGGTTGAGTTTAGACGAGTTCTTCCACATTAAACTCGCTCATCCATGTCTTTGTGAGCCTTGCTTTGTGCACTGGCGCATAGTCATGTTGGAACAGGAATGGGGCCTTTCGTAAACTGTTATGACAAAGTTCGGAGCATGAAATTGTCCAAAATCTATTGGTATGTTGAAGCATTCAGAGTTCCTTTAACTGGAACTAAGGGCCAAGCCCAGTTTCTGAAAAAAACAACAACCCCACATCATAATTTCCCCTCCACCAAACTTTACACTTAGCACAATGCAGTTTAGATAAGTGACGTTCCCCAAACCCAGATTACCATACGGAGAAGCATGATTCATCACTCTAGAGATCATGTCTCCACTGCTCTAGAGTCCAGTCGCAGTGTGGTTTACACCAATGCATCTGATGCTTTGCATTGCACTTGGTAATATATGGCTGGGATGCAGCTGATCAGCCATGGAAACCGATTGTATGAAGCTGTCTACGCACTGCTCTTGAGCTAATCTGAAAGCCACATGAAGTTTCGAGGTCTGTAGCGGTCGTCTCTGCTGAAAGTTCACAACCTCTGCGCACTATACGCTGAAATATCTGCTGATCCTGTGTCATTTTACATGGCCTACCACTTCATTCCCAATTGCTACCACTTTTCTATAATATCACTGAGAGTCGACTGTGGAATATTTCGAAGCAAAGAAATTTCACAACTGGACTTGCTGAACAAGTGATATCCTATCACAGTACCACTCTGGAATTCACAGAACTCCTGTGAGCGACGCATTCTTTCACAAAATGTATGTAGAAGCAGTTTGCATGCCTAGATGCTTGACTTTATACACCTGTGGCCATAGAGGTTATTGAAACACATGAATGCAATTATTCATTGGGTAAGTGAATACTTTGGGCAATATAGTGTGTTTATACATATATACAGTAGGCCCTTGACTATTTGCGGTTTTACACTCACGGTTTAAGTATTCGCAGACTGTCAAGCAACTGACACAACACTCAAATTCAGCCAATGGCTGTCCTCCTTCCTGCTGATTGGTTGAGATGATGTAATGCCCCTTTTCCTCATTCGCGCACAAGTTGTCAATGAGCCTCTTTTTTGTGTGTTTTAATTACCAATTAAGCTCTATGATGCTACTCATACGCTGTGCGTCTTCTCTGGCTAAGCGATAGAAATGTTGGCTGTCTCTTCTGAAGAAATAAGACTCCTCTGAACTGTTGTATTAAAGTCTTTTTAAATTATTATTCCAGTACAGTATCTAAGTTAATGTTTAGAATGTTTGTGCATGAGATTTTATGTTCTGTAACATGTTTAAAAAAGATATCAAAAGGATAAACTTTATTACGCTTCATGTCCTTTTACATTGAACTTGGAGTGACGTCTTGGAGTGATGTTTCCAAGATGGCGCTGCCTAGAGGGCGACGTCGCAGAGTTCACAGAGTCAAATTGTTTCTTTGTTCGTTTTAATTTGTTTTATTTGTTATTTTGTTTGTTCATGTTTTGCTTGCTCGTCCATGACCGGTCGACCCTACTACAGCTATGAGATCGGGTCTTCGGGCAACAAAGCACGTAACAACTCATATCGTGAGCTAATATGCTATGGTAGCTCAATGCTAGCCACACCCCGGCTAACAATAAGCCCAGGCAGAGTTCTCAGCGTCTCTGGCGCTTGGTTAGAAGTGGAAGGTTAGCACTTCTGGTCATACCGCTTGAAAATGTTCAGTCCCTGCGAAACAAGATGGATGAGCTTCATCTTGCTGTAGTAGGGTCGACCGGTCATAGATGAGAATAGTGCAAAACATGAACAAATAAAACAAAACGAACAAAGAAACAATTTGACTCTGAGAACTCCATAACGTCACCCTCTAGGCAGCCATCTTGGACACGTCACTCCAAGACGTCACTCCAAGTTCAATGTAAAAGGACATGAAGCGTAATGAAGTTTATCCTTTTGGTATCATTTGTTAAATATGCTACAGAACATAAAATCTCACGTACAAACATTCTAAACATTAACTTAGGTACTGTACAGGAATAATAAATGAAAAATACTTTAATACTAGTGCTTTACAACAGTATATGCTGTATAATGTTTATATTTTATCATCAATAAATATAACAGTAAAAATGTTAAAGTTTTTCTTAATCGTGACTATATTTTACTACATTAATACTGTATTAATGAGTAAGACTGTCTATAGTCTCCCTGCCACCCTAATAATGATTAAGCATTTCAGAAAATTAATGAGTGACACATGGAATACTGAAAGAAAGCTTATAATGAGATTGTTTTAAATTAACCACTAATATCTAATATCACTAAAATAGCAGTGTCATATTTTGCACACTCATGCTCTTTTTTAAAGGTAAAAATACATATGTGTGAATGGTGATTTAAAATTTTAATGCATAAATAGCACTTAATAATTTCTATATAATATTAATATTTCAGGACTCACATATTTCAGGAAAACGTGAACTTCCTTGTGCTTATGAGGGTTAACAGTTGCCTCAAACAGAGGAAGAAAGATATTCTCAAGCATCTTGGCAAAGTTTGGAATTAACTTCTTGGATCTGAAAATGTCACTAAGAGGAAGTAATGCACATTTTATGATGTAATTGTTTTACAGGACTCTAGTTCATAATTATACCAAAGCTGTGTATCCCTGTAGCACTTACTATATCCGTGGCACTTGGATCATCCACCTTAGGTTTGGCGAGTACATCTTTTGCTGGATGAACCACTTTGCTAGGTTTTCCCACTCATCAGCAGAGCGACCATAGATGGAGAGGCGGGGCTCTGCATACTGGTACTTACTTTCCTCCAGATTGCGTGCCACCTCCTATAAAAATCGTAGATTTTAACATAGATATAAACATTTTTTACTTTATGATTCCATGCGAAGTATTTTGGTTGATTGTTTTAAAAAAAAAAAAAAAGGGTAGTACTATATATGGCCAGAGTCACACCAGACACAGTTTTTATTTTACCTTTATAAGACGAGCAAGATATTCGCCATTGATGTGGTTGTCGGTTTTTAGGTATATTTCACGAAGTTCACTCGCTCCGACTGGGTTGTATTTTGAGTTAAACTTGTCAAAACGATGGAATGTCTGCCTGCCCTGAGATTAAAACATTTGTTGGTTAATGTTTTCAAATAAAAAAAATAAATGTAAATTAAATGACAGTATGAGGAAGACATACAGCATGGACATCCAGGGAATCCACCGTGAGATCGTAAGGATCCATGTGGAGATTTTGAAACACCTTCTTTAGGGTGATCTTTTTCCCACTCTTGTCCATCACTACTCGATCTGCGTCTGTTTTATATGTGTCCTGGATAAACTCGAGCAGGTGCTTCTGGTTCATGCAGGCCGATGCATGGATGTGAGTATCGACCTGGAAATAACAAAAATCCCATCATATTATGGCCAAGAGGTTAATGAGGTTTCTCAGAATATCAGGGATGGAAAGTAAACAAAACAATGACTACTAGCAGGGCTATCCATGCATTTAAAAGATAAAGACACTGGTTGCTGTATTCGAAATTTCAAAAAACAAAAAGAATTTGTTTTATCCTTGAGAGTTCATAAGTTGTAATCTAAAGAGTTTTCTCTGGGAAGGTCAGGTGTTCATGTTCATGTTTTCTTTCCTGTGAATAACAGCAACACTAGCGACTGCAGGCAGCTTTGAGCTCTTGAATGTAAAAAAGGGTCTACTGGTGTTCTATTGCCTTGAGATGCTGAATGAGCAGGAGGCTGAAATACAGGGATCCCTCATTTTCCACAGTCAATGGGGACCAAGCCCTCCTGCACGCGACCGCCGATTTCCAAGAAGTAGTTTTGACCCCTCTGACTGACGTATACATACATAAAGGTAAAGGTGAAGTCAGTTGGGCTTTTTACACCTGAGCCTAGTGGCTCATCAGGCCGGTACTTATCCCCAGTTTCCATAGCATGAAGTGACCAGGAGTTCAACTCCTCCTGGATGGGATGCTAGTCCATCGCAAGTTACCTTCCCAGTATATTTTTATTGGTGCCCATTTATACTGCTGGGTGAACAGAGGCACACTTGTGGTTGACCTTGTCCAGGGGTCTTAGCACAGTGAGGGTCTAACTGGGATTTGAACCCACAACCTCCCAATCATAAGCGCAGCACCCTAACCACTACACCACTGGTCCCATATGTCTATGTAATATCAATAAATACATATTCAACGCTATAAATGCTTATAATAACAATAAAACATTCAAAAATAATTTATATGATGGCAATAGAATATAAATACCCACATACAGATGCGCGCACACTCAGATGCGCATCTCACATAAAAACATTGTTTTTATTTATTTTGTTTGTTTGTGGGTTTTTTGTTTGTTTTTTTTGTTTTGTTTTTTTTTTTTGCAAAATTGGCCTTGTTTTGTGGCATTTTCCTTCAATTTTTTCCCTATTTTTCCTTAATTTTTATTTTTTGCTGAATATTTTTGAAAAACCCGCGATGCACTGAAGCTACAGAAACTGAAGCACGAAGTAGCGAGGGATCACTGTATTGGCTTTACGTGTCTTGGAGGACCCAACCATCCCCACCAGGAAGCCGTTGTATGATCAGCAGAGCTAGCTTGTTGGTGATAATTGATGAGAAATTTGGGGTTAGTGAAAAGGCAAAAAAATTAAAAGTCTAGCATTTAAGTTTTTCTGGACTGAGGTGCATTCCAGAATTAAAGTGCATTATTTTCGAACTTTGTGTGTCGTGGGGCACCATGACAGGTTATGATAAACATACATTTATTTTGCTCACGTTGGTATTAAAAAGATTGAAGTGTGCTCTAAATTTGAACTTCATTTCCACCTTCCCAGCAGTGACAGAGAAAACGTATTTGAAATACAGTCTTGAGTGTGCAGAATACATATCAGGTAAATACTGAACTACGTAATACGCAGGTGAATGAAAGTCTAATTATTTACTCAAGTCTGTGGTTCCTTGCATGAACCTAATACCCCACACGAGCTTCCAAACATTTGCCCCAATGTGAATTTCTGATTAATAAGTGTGATGTGTACTTATTCATCATCGTATTAAAACCCATGTCTGGTTGACTAAAAAGAAATGCATAGATTATTGTATACAGATTCAATGTTCTCAATTTTATGAATCTGTGGGTTATGAGGTTCATGTATGGGGACACAGAATTTAAAATTTTTTCCCAAAATATTCTTTCTGCAGAAAATACAGAAAGATGGATGAAGCACATTAGAAACAGAAGCATGTTTTCATTAAGAAATAGAAATCATGAATGCATACTGTAATAGAATGATTGCTTTTGACCACTGAATAAATTAATAAATTAAGCAAATTAAAATGTGCTTCATACCTTCCTGACGTTGTAGAAGTCTCTATGTGGAACACACTTTAGTTCCTTCAGCTCTGCCATCTCATTTAGCATCTCATGCAAGTAGAATTTGGACATAAGGAAATTAAGCCTTCTGTGACAATAAGTCTTCCTGAAAATAGGTCGGAAAATACATGGGATACTTTAACAAAGGCTGATGTGCTCAATGTGTACACAGTGTAGATTCAATTTGAATTCTAAAGATGCACATAAAACTTATACAGTGGTTCCTCTCTTTACGAAATTAATCTGTTCCAGAACCTTTTTCATTCCCTGGATTTTTCGTAACTAGAATCGGATTCTACATGTAAAACGTGTGATTTGTTCCAAGGCCTTCAATTCTACCCGTTAAAAATTATAAAAGCATACCTATTAAGCTACTTAGTTCGTGTTGACCATGTCTTTTTAGCAGAGTTATAATCTTACAAACGTTAATGCAAGGTTAAAATCCCGAGCCAAAAAATAAAGTTGCAATGAGCACACTCGAAAAACTCATGAGCTTCTTCTCAAGGGAGCTGCATCATCCCTCCTAGCCAATGGGTGGCCAGCGGGGCGGGATGTTGGAAGATAGCCAATGGGAGGGAGCGGCGTCATCCCTCCTAGCCAATGGGAGGCCAGCGGGGAGGGATGTTGGGAGCTCACCAATGGGAGGCCAGCAGGGCGGGATGGTGGAACATGTAGTCAGTGGGAGAGCAAGTCGTGCATTGTTTGAATGTTTGAATGGCGCGTTTTGTAAAGAGAACTTGTTTCGTATACAGAGACAAAAAATTTAGGAAAATGTTTTTCGTAAACTGGATTTTTCGTATTCTGGGACTATCGTAAGGTGAGGTACCACTGTACTTGGTTGGTTATGTGTTATGAATAGATGATAATGGATAAGTATTTTATGCTTAATTCTCACGTTGGTCCATCAGCAATCATGGCAAGGATATGAGTCATGTCGATAGTAAAGGTCTCCATGTCAGGGTACGGTAAACTGTGTGGCTTGTCTTTGCTCAAATCATCTGCACAGTCATACACATATATGATGCCATCTTTCATCTTTAGGATGTACTCGAGGTTCTGAGGTATGTCCTCCATACTGTATGGGTCCTCACCCTCAATTGGGCAAGGAGTGGCATCTGTAATTGTTAGAATTTAGAAATATAAGCTCAAAAGCCTGTATGGCATCCCTGTTGTGAGGTGTTTAAACAACACTGTTTTGTAATTTAATTGTTATCACAGTTTCTACTGGCACACCGACCTGGCAGAACATCATCCTCTTCAATCCACTCGTCATTACTGGCACTCTTAAGAAACTTGGCAGTGGTTCTGGGAAAACGGTGATATGCTAAACGGGCATATCTTTCCCTGATGTGTAATGCTTTCAACAGGCTTTTTGATGCCTGCTCATAGTCTTCAACTGTGATCTGGGAAGATAAATGAAGAACAATACATCATTAAGATGCTAATCTCGACCTTACATTTAATATTTACATGTAGTACTCTTGGGTTGAGTTAGTCCTCGATTGTACTGACAATCTGAAATTTTCCTAGACAAAAACACTATAGATTTTCAATTTTATTGCTGGTTAGAAGCATTTAACTTAGCTTTATACCGGATTACAATGCCATATATAAAGCTATATATAAAGCTTAGTTATATTTTATTAATTTAATAAAAATTTTATTCAGAATTTGCACAGTTTGCAATAAGTTTATAACAGAGTATAATGGCAGCGCTCCTCAACGGAGACTCCCGATAGGCAACGTGACAAATCAGGTAAGCAGACAAACATGAGTGGCAACATGAAACATGAACTCATTAAACTAATAATTAAGACAATCAAACCAGGTGATACAAGAAAATGTTTAGGTTCTCTTTGGGAGTAACGAGGATGGATAGGATTAGGAATGAGCACATCAGAGGGACAGCACATGTAAGACGTTTTGGAGACAAAGTCGGAGAGGCTAGATTGAGATGGTTTGGACATGTACAGAGGAGGGATAGTGAGTATATTGGTAATAGGATGCTGAGGCTGGAACTACCAGGCAGAAGGCCTAGAGGAAGACCACAGAGACGATTCATGGATGTGGTGAAGGAGGACATGAAGGTCGTTGGTGTAAGAGAAGAAGATGCAAAGGATAGGGTGAGATGGAGGCAGATGATTCGCTGTGGCGACCCCTGAAGGGAAAAGCCGAAAGGAAAAGAAGAAGAGGAAGCCAGGTGATACAAATGAATAGGGAAATCAGCTGCGAGGCGGAGGGGTATTTATTTATTTATTTATTTCCTCCAGGGATTAATTTAACCCTGAAAGAAATCACTACAATACCAGCATCGGGCACCTATCGAGAGATAGAGATATACGGGACCCCTGTTTTAGGCAGTGCTTAAATCTATATACAAAGCTTTTAATACAAAAATGGCTGAATCAGTGTCCTGTTACTCAGCACTCATATACAGTATTGCACAACTTATTTGTTCATCAGTTTCTGAGGTGCATGGATAACAGAATAAGGAGAGAAGTATCAGGTGACACTCACTCACTTATTTGTTGAGTCACTTAATCCTACTAGGGCAGTGCTTCTCAATTATTTTCTGTGGCGCCCCCTCTAGGAATAAAAAAAAAAACATTTCACGCCCCCACTACCGCCCCCACGAGTGACTATAAATAGTATTATTTGTCTATAAAATTGTTATTAGTACCCCTGCATAATAGTGCATCTTTATTAACATTATAAACAAAGAAGAAATATAATTCGACAATAAAGAAAAACTTCATTAACAGTTTTTTAATCTGTAACAGAAAAGATTTAAAGTTCACCAATGTGCCTGAAATAAAAAATACATCCTTATTTAAATTAATTCAACTTATTTATGTCTTAATATCTCTGTCTCTCTCCACCTTTCGCTTCGTTCCTGTTAGAAATTTTTCTGTGTTGTTTCTTGAGGGTTGTTTACTGCACTTCATATTGTTTGCTCGTGCGAAAAAACGCTACACCATAGCGCGACAATTCCACCCTGCGATGGACTGGCAAGCTGTCCAGGGTGTACTCTGCCCTCGCCCGGAGTTGGCTGAGATGGGCGCCAGCCTCCCCGCAACCCGAGTTAGGATTAAGCGGTTACAGAAAATGAACTGAACTGAAAATAGCGCGACAATGACAGCGCCACTGTCAACTACTGGAGTGGAGGTGCAATTACACTTAATTCTTGTACACTATTCCAGAAAAGCATGTTTCCCAGGATGACGCACTCCCCCGGCATCATACCGCTGCGGGGTGCACCACACTATTTGAGAAGCACTGTACTAGGGACCCTAAAACAGCTACACCCTAAACACCCTAAACAGCTCAGCAGGCAACTGCATGACCAACACACACACACACACACACACACACACACACACACACACAAAAAATTCCCCATTCACAACCAGGGGCAATTTGGAACAGCTAATTAGTCTAATGTACATGTTTTGAACTCTGGGAGGTAAACAGAGTACATCCCTGGGAAATGCTGCATGCAAGCATGGGGACAACATACAAAACCACACAGAAAAGCTTGAGTCTGGGACTCACTCAAACCCAGGACCTGCTTGCTATGAGGTGGACATACGATACCGCCCATGTTGCTCCATAATGAGAACAAGTTCCCTAAGTACCCAGTAATTGAGGGAGTGCACTAAATCTGATTCAGAGCACTGCTGGAATCCTTGACAGGATCGCTGTTAAGAAGATTAAGCAGGTATTATTGTATTAGTGAAGAAATCTGGTATGTGGGAGTCATTATTTTGTCCGGGGAAATTAAAGGATGACTCTTTTCAATACTCACTCCTAAATATTTCTTTCATTTACTCATTTATTTTCTAAGTTGTTTAATCCTAATTAGGTACACCCCAAACAGCTCGCCAGGCCACTGCAGTATTTAAAAATAAATAAATAAAATAATTGCTCTGACATGTCAGCAAATAGGCAAGTTCTGGTGATGTCATCAAGAGTGTTTTATTGTCTGCAATTTACTTTAGGGCACTGGATCACTGATCCAAAGGTTGGGGGTTCGAGTCCCACTCTCCACAAGGTTGTCACTGTCACTGTCCCCCCCAGTGCAGCTAACTGGGTTATCAAAGGCCGGCCATGTCTGTCACTGTCTATGGTGAGAGGCATGTAAAAGAACCATTGCTGACTTTCATAAAGAGTAGCTGCAAAGCCGTCAGCGTGTTTCTGTCCCTTGCTAAAAGGGTTGTGACAGGAAGGGCATCCGACGTAAAAACCTCTGCCAAATCAAACATGCGAATCAGATGATTCGCTGTGGCGACTCCCGAGTAAAAGGGAAAAAAGCCGAAAGGAAGACAGACACGTAATTCCATTTATACAAACAATTCAAAAAACTATGCTGAGTGGTAGTGTGAAACATTACAAAAAGTGAAAACTGTAAATTTCACATTTTTTATGATGATGTCTTTGTAATGTCTACATAGCAATAACTGATTTGTTCAATCAAATAACATTGTGTGGCATGCTAGGAACATAGAGGAAGTAATGCTGACGAACCAGATTTGTAAGAAGTCTGCAAGATAATGAAATACAACATTGTGATAGTATTTCCTTGATGGAAATCACTGATTAGTGAATGCTAACAACTGCTAAAAGACCAGTTCTTTGTTTACTCATGTAAGCCATCTACTTGAGCTGAAGTTTGTCTCTTACATCAGATAAAATGGTTGGGTGTGTCCAGACTTTTGTCTGGTACTGTATATTATGGCAGCAGTCACAAACAATTGTTCACTCACCATGTTCAGTTTTTCCTTCCTCTAAAGTTATGCTGCAATCCACTGTTCCTAAAACACTGAAAAACCTTCTGCAGTCAAAGTTGTGATGAGACTGTAATGGGAGGTCATTCAACTTGAAATTTGAGAAATAAGAAACCTGGGCAACAGCCAAAAACAGTCTGATTTTTCTCCACTGATTTAAACCCAGTTAATATATATTAAATACTATATATACAGGGATCCCTCACTACTTCGTGTTTCAATTCATGCGGCTTCAGTGTATCGGGTTTTTTTTTTTAAGTCTGTCTGTCTTCCTTTCGGCTTTTTCCCTTTTACTCGGGAGTCGCCACAGCGAATCATCTGATTCGCACGTTTGATTCAGCAGAGGTTTTTACGTCGGATGCCCTTCCTGTCACAACCCTTTTAGCAAGGGACAGAAACACGCTGACGGCTTTGCAGCTACTCTTTACGAAAGTCAGCAATGGTTCTTTTACATGCCTCTCACCATAGACAGTGACAGACATGGCCCGCCTTTGATAACCTAGTTCATCAAATTAAAAAATAAGGATATTAAGGAAGAATAGGGGGAAAGTTAAGTAAAATGCCTCAAAACCAAGGCCAATTATGCACACACACACACACACACACACACACACACACAAAAATCCTAAGCAAACAAAAAACAACCCAAAACCTCCCATCAAAACTAGTTAAATTTTTGTGAGGTGTGCATTTGTGCGAGTGCCTCTGTATGTTTGTGTATTTATATTTTATTTACATCTTATGCATTATTTTTTAATGTTTAGTTGTTATTATAAGCATTTATAACATTGAATATGTATTTATTGATATTATGCGCTGGATCACTGATGCTAGGGTTAGGGGTTCGAGTCCCACTGTCCACAAGATTGTCACTGTCCCCCGAGTGCAGTTAATGGTGAGAGGTTCATGTAAAAGAACCATTGCTGACTTTCGACAAGAGGAGCTGCAAAGCCATCAGTGTGTTTCTGTCCCTTGCTAAAGGGTTGTGTCAGGAAGGGCATCCGCCATAAAAACCTCCGCTAAATAAAATGTGCGAATCAGATGTCTCGCTGTGGCGACCCCTGAAAAAGGGAAAAAGCCGAAAGGAAAAGAAGAAGGTATACTGTATTCCCTTGACTATTCGCGGGTTTGCACGCACAACTGCGCATATTCGTAGATTGCCGAGCAACTGTCACGTGATTCAAATTCAGCCAATGACTGCTGTCCTCCTTCCTGATAATTGGGTGAGATGATGTATACGCCCCTTTTTCCTCATTCGCACGCCGGCTAAGCACCAGAAAAAGGTAATGACGTTAGATGTCTCTTCTAAGACTTTCTCCTGAAGAAATGAGTTTCCTCTGAAGTGCCTGAAGAGGAATAATCATCTGAACTGTTTTAAAGCTGCAGTATTAAAGTCTTTTTCAATTATTATTCCAGTACAGTGACTAAGTTAATGTTTAGAATGTTTGTGTGTGTCCATTTTCTCCCCGCTCAGGCTGAGGGGCGTGGCTGAGCTGCTCTGGCTGAATGCAGTTCACACTTGGACAAAGTCCTCTCATCTACTCCCTATAAACACAAACCACACGCTCACCTCAATTAAAGCACGCTGCTTAAGTCCTTTCCCTTTCAATGTGAGGCATTTGTTGCAAGTGACACACAAAGCTTGTGAGACGAAGCACAGCTTATCCGGACTTCCAATCTTTCAAGTGAGAAAGTGCCCGTTGAGTACTAAACAAGTACAACAACAAGCGACAAAAGTCTCACATTCAAATGGGAAGCATGCGGTTTGTGTTATATATATATATATATATATATATATATATATATATATATATATAAAGTATGCTGTATGTTTATATATTTTATTAAGAAATATCATAGTACAAAATTAAAAATTTTTACTTAACCATTACTCCATTTTATTACATTAATACCGTATTAATGAGTAAGACCGTCTATAGAATGTTTAAGAAGCATATTTTAGCGCATGTATAAGATACACAGTATTTTACTTCCGATTGATCATTCGCGCATGTAATATGATACATGGGGGTTTTACTCGTGGATTATCTTGATTTGCGGGAGGGGCTGGAACCCAACCCCCACGAATAACCAGGGCCTACTGTACACATATACATGTACATATACGTCAGTCAAGGAGGGTTGGGGGGTGATCCTACTTTGCGAAATTTGATGGTCACAGGGGGATTTCGGTCCCCACTGACCATGGTGAGGGATCCCTGTATATATGTATGTCTATAGAAACATATGAAACGGTACAGTGGTGTAGTAATTAGCACATCTGGCCTCACAGCAAGAAAGGCCTGGTTTCAAAATTCGGCAAGGTTGTTTCTGTGAGAAATTTGTGTTCTCATGCTTCTGTGGGTTTCCAGTGGGTTCTTCAGTTTTATCCCACAGTCTAAAACACACACTCGGCTAAATGTCTGTTCCAAATTGCCCCTAGATACGAGTGTGAGTGATTGTGTGTTGCCCTGCAATGGACTGATGAGCTTATACCCTGCCTTTGTGTAGGCGGAGATACACTTCGCCCACCCCGTGACCCTAGGAAGGACGAAGTGGTTTGACAAATGAACCTCGGCTGCTGCTAAATCTTATACATTGTTGCTTTTCTGGATATTCTAATAGATTTTAAAGACTGCAGAAGCTATGTTGTCTTGTTTTTATATATTGATTTAATCTCATTGTGTGACATTGCAATGGAGAGTCAAATTATATATGAACTCTTTCTATAATCTGCAATACAGCCATCTCCTGCTTTGCAATAATCAATGAAATGATTGCTCCTACCCCTGCACAGTAGTCACCACTGATGGTGACTCTCTGGAACTCTGGTACATTGGTTTTAACCGAACCGTCATGTGTATCCTGCGCGATGAGAGATGGAAGAACAGACATAGCCCATTCGGCTGCACCGGGGATGTGAAGTGATACAGACTGGGAGCGTATGAGTTTAAAACTCTTCTTCCTTGAGTTTGATAAAAAGAACAAAAATTAGAAATGCACATAAACTGACATACATACAAACTCGCTTATTGAAGTGGTCTCTCTTTATGTGTGTCTGCGTCAGGTGACCTTTTGACACTCTCTTCAGAATTTTCCTCAGCCAGCTCTTTGAGTAGCTCTCGCTCCTTTGCCTGATGAAGGCCAATGGGGCAGTCTTCAGACACGGTAAACAAAGACATGACATCATTGGCATTCTCCTCTTTTAGTGCTGATGCATACACCTTTTCAGCGAGCTGCTTCGTCTGCTCATTCACCTCACTGAGGGAGCACTTCTGGAACTTCCGCGGCATATCTACAAGATGCCGTATAAGGCCGTATAAGGGATGATACAAAAATGAAAATGTGTATTAGTTGAGCGATCATATTTAATGTATAATACATAGGAAATGCTGTGGAGAATTCAAAGCAAGTTCTCAAAATTTAATGGAGAATTGATGATTGATGAACTAAGCCTTCCAATCATGGACTGGGCCAAATCTGTCATGTGGGCACAAAGAATGCCAGCTAGGAAGGGGGGGGGGGGGGGGCTGCGTATGACCCTGGGGAACATGCTTTTTTCCCATACTGTACTAGAATTAAGTGTAATTGCGCATCCTCTACAGTAGGTGGTCTATGGTGTCGGAAACACAGTGAGAGCACGACTGCCACCTACTGTAGAGGATGTGCAATTACACTAGGTGGTTACACCATAGGGAAAAAGCACCGAGCAAACGATATGAAGTGCAGTAAACACTATATATAGTTGCGCACTGGGTACTGGGGAGGGAGGGGTGAAATGTTTATTTTTCTTCCTATAGGGGTGTCACAGAAAATAATTGAGAAGCATTGCACAAGGCGTTCTCGGGGCACAGAAGAATAGACACGGAAGAATACAAGGCTAATCGGCACGGAAAAGCCATTTTCCCAGTAGAGCTCGTAAATCAAAATTTTGCTCTTTGGATGGGGCAGATTTTTAGTGGGATCAAAGCTCGTACCATCGAAAATTCATTATAAAAGACATTCATTCATAAGTCAAGGTACTACTGTATAGTACATTAAACACGGACACTTTTGAAACATGAAATATTTACATTTAAACTGTGTTGGTCTTTATTATTTTGTTTTCTTTTGGAAATATAATATTAGGAAAATCCTTTTTAAGTTTATGTCTGCTATATTGATGGCATAAAGTCTCGTTCACACAGGAAGCGACAGACAACCATGAAAAGTCAATGACCTGATGCAAATAGAGGTGAAATTTTGATGCATGACAAAAATTGGGCAGATATGGAGCTCAACTGTACTGAGCTTTCATACAACACGAGTCCAGCAATTACCAATCAGAGTTAAAGATTATATTGATTGACAAAAGGCACCAAACACAGGATTCTCTCTAAACTTTCTGTGTGGAAACCAGAAACGTTAATTTAATGTAAGTACTCATATCAACACAGAAGAGCAGCTCATTATTAGTATCTCAGTATTCTGTACTTTATCACTGCACACAGAAATTGTACAAAGATAATAAATAACCTGAAACATGATGCCAGGGTCCATGTTTCTGAAACGGTCTGCATTTCCAGTAGGTTTATACTTACATACGTTTATTTAGAACTCCACGAATTGTACATTATGAGCGTTAGCTAGTTAACTCGAATACATGATTTTGCTGTGACATTTTCAACTTAACAGGTAAAATAATTTTAAACAATTCAAAATAATAATAATAATAAAAGCTCCTGCTGTAGGGAAGCGCGGTGCTGCTCAGAGTTTCATTTGGAAAGATTTTGAACCAGGGTACATGTGAGGAATTTACCTATGCAATGAGAGAAGTGAATTGTCTCTCTCGCCAGGCAATGTTGCTCAGCGCGAGCATGTCACCCGTCGCTTGCTGTGTGAACATGACTTAAGCAGCATGCCACTAGAAGCATATGAAAACCGCACACATAAAACGCTTGCCCCAGCACCATTATTAAAAGGGGCTTTTTGTTCCTTTAGGACTGTTTGACTGAGTGGTCCACCACTGGCCCAGCTTACTTGGTACTTTACCTCCTAAGATACTTGCCTCCCAAGTGAGTATTTGCATTGATAGGAGTTGTTTTTTTATCTGTGAATACTTGTCTGCTGACTGCTAATGCTTTCTTATGACCTCATAATAATTGAAGAACGTCCATGTAATGGGGAACCTCTGTCTCTTGGTCTCTCTATCAAAAGATGCCGTCTACCAACCCATCTGTGTCATCATCCACTGATTGAGCTACGCACTCTACAATGCTACACTTTTGGTGACATCACAAACCCCTATACAAACTTTACCCTGTAATGGGAACCTCTCTCTGTCTCTGTTTTTACTTCAATGGCCAGATCACACAGAGATAGACGGTAACACCTACTGATTGCTCTACACATTGATCTACACACATTTTGTAATGTTATACACACACCATACACATATATTTGCATTTTAATTCAGTGTTGTCCTTTTAAAGTGCACCTGTGTCGAATTAGTTATACTATCACTTTAAATTGATTACATATGACATTTATTCTCATTGTGTGCCATTGCAATGGAGAGTCAAATTATGAATTCATTCATTCATTCATTCATTCATTTTCTGAACCACTTAATCCCAATTAGGATTGCGGGGAGGCCAGCGCCCATCTCAGCTGAATCTGGGCAAGGGCTGAGTACACCCTGGACAGCTCGCCAGGCCATCGCAGGGCAGAAACACACTGACGGCTTTGCAGCTCCTCTTGACAAAAGTCAGCAATGGTTCTTTTACGTGAACCTCACACCATAGACGATGAGAGACATGGCCGGCCTTTGATAACCCAGTTAGCTGCACTTGGGGGACAGTGACAACCTGTTGAGAGTGGAGTTTGAATCCCCAACCTTGAGATCAGTGATCCAGCACCTTTACCATCAGGCCATCACTGCCCAAATTATGATCTCTTTTACTATTATCTAAAAAACAGCCATTTCATGCTTTCCAATAACCAATGAAATGACTGCCCTACCCCTCCACAGTCGTCCCCAAGTTGACCTGTTATTCAGGCAGAACTACATGGCATGAAGCTGAAGCCTTTATGTCTAAAACTGCTCCTGGAGAATTCCTTCATAAACAGTCAAAGGCTGACAACGGATGTGGAATAGTTGTGAGAATGTCCACCTCACAGCAAGATGGTCCCAGACTCGGGCCTTTCAGTGCGGACTTTGCATGTTCACCACCCCATGCTTGTGTGGGTTTGCTCCTGGTGCTCTGTTTTCCTCCCATCGTCCAAAGACTAGGTGTGTGTGGTTGTGTGTGTTCGTCCTATGATGGTCTGGCAGGCTATTCGGGGAGTATACTACCTTCACCCACTGTCTGAAATAGGCTCTACTTTCCCAGTAACCCAAGTGGGATTAAGCAGGTCGGCGAATGAGTGCGAGGGAGTAAATGAGTGACAGAAATAACAGCTCAAGGCTGGCAAGGATTCAAAGCTTATGCAACATGATGAAATCTATAAACACATCAAGTATCTGTCGACAAAGCTAAAGTTTCAGTTTATCTTCTGTTCGTATATTAGTCAGGTTACTGTAAACATTACCAAATACAAATCAAGAGCAGGATCTCCTGCAGTGGTCAGTGGATTCTCAGGTGTCAGGATGAATACATCAGTTGGCTGGGCACTGTGGCCCGAGTCACTGTTCTGAGAAGTGTTTGTGTTCTGTTTATGTAAAACACATTCATATGAGCAATAAAAACAGCAAACATCTGGAACTGCAGTAGGTCTTTAGCATTGATTGGTAATTAACATTGATTTATAAAAATTATGCATCAATAAAGAGCAAAATACTTCATTATCTTCATTTATTGTTGATAAAAGGCATAGTGTCGGCAGTTTTAGTTGGTAATATTTTTAACTAATATATACACAACACACACACAGTGGTACCTTACCTTACGATAGTCCCAACAAAATCCAGGTTATGAAAAACATTTTCCAATATTTTTTGTCTCTGTATACGAAACAAGTTCTCCTCACAAAACGCACCAAACGCGCCATTCAAACACTCAAACGTGCCATTCAAACATTAAAACGCGCCATTCAAACAATGCACAAGCTGCTTTACCGTTGGCTATCTTCCAACATCCCACCCTGCTGGCCTCCCATTGGCTAGGAGGCATGACGCAGCCCTCTCCCATTGGCTATTATGGAGCTGCATCTCCCATAATGCTTTTCGTGTAAAGGACAGAGTTACTGTTGTTTCATGAGTTTTTTGACTCAGGCTTGTAACCTTCCATAAACATTTGTAAGATTATAACTCTGCTAAGAAGACATGGTCAACACACACACACACACACACACACACACACACACACACACACACACACACACACACACGTGTGATTTCCGGTGCAAGTGCTAAGAGGAAGCGAGCTTGTGGCATGCAGTTGAGTGATATCGCAAAGGAATTTGGCCAAACCCGTCTACCATTGGTACGACATTGAAGCAGAAGAAGGCCTTAAAAGGTATACTTTTATAATTTTTATAGGGTTTAGGGGGTAGTATGGGGGCCTTGGAACGAATCATGAATTTTACATGTAAAATGCAGCTCAATTTACAAAAAATCCAGGTTAAGAAAAAGGCTCTGGAACGGATTAATTTCTTAAGGTGAGCTACCACTGTATATATACACTAGTGTGTGTATTATATATATATATCTTCTTTTCTTTTTGGCTTTTTCCCGTTCTCGAGAGTCACCAATAAAAAAATAAAATAAAAAAAAAAAAATATATATATATATATATATATATATATAGGATGCTCTGCATCATTTGAGACCAGTTCTATAATTAAACAAAAATATTCTGTGATTTTAGTTGCTCTGTAGCTTATGTGCCTTTTTTAGTGAAGCATGTCTCTGCTGCACAAAATCCTAAATAATTTTCAGGTCAATCTCAAATTAATTGCTTAGATTTAATTTATTTATGTGTTTATTTGATTACTTACAGTTTTTGTAAACCATATAGATATTGTATATGCCCAGACTACATATTTTGTTTTAAAAGCATACATATTTTCACTAATTCATTCATTTTCTAAGCCATTTAATCCTAGTTAGGCTCATCTCTGCCAGGTCTGGATGAAGGTGGGGTCCACACTGAACAACTCGCCAGAGTATGGACTTTAGGATGAAACCAGAGTAGAAACCCACAAAAGGAGAGAACATGCAGAATCCACATAGAAACGCACTGGGCCAGGGAACAGCCCACAACCTACTTGCTGTGAGGCAGACGTGCTAACCACTGTGCAACCATGCCAACATAACACTGTACAACATAACAGTTTTTAGACCTGATTTTTTTTTTTTTTTTCATTTTAAATACTGCATAATGTTTTATATTATCAGTACACCCTGGACAGCTCGCAAGGCCATCGCAGGGCAGAAATACGTTGACGGCTATGCAGCTACTCTTATCAAAAGTCAGCCATAGTTCTTTTACATGCCTCTCAATCACCATAGACTGTGAGAGACATGGCAAGCCTTTGATAACCAAGTCAGCTGCACTGGGGGGGGACAGTGACAACCCATGGAGAGTGGGGCTTGAGCCCCCAACCTTAGGATCAGTGATCCAGAACCTTTACCACTCGGCCACCACTGCCCCGTTTAATAATATTCATTTCTAAAATCTCATTTCAAATGTTTTCATTTTATAAATTAATAGAAATTTTAGCCCTGCGATGGCCTGGCGACCTGTTCATAGGGTTTTACTTTCCGGTAAATAACTCGCGGATGTAAAAGAACCATGTGCTGACTTTCGACAAGAGTAGCTGCAAAGCCGTCAGCATGTTTCCGCCCTGCGATGGCCTGGCGAGCTGTCCAGGATGTACTCTGCCGTCTCCCGAAGTTGGCTGGGATGGGCACCAGCCTCCCCGCGACCCTAATTAGGATTAAGCGGTTACAGAAAATGAAATGAATGAGATGAAATTTCTTGATCCACGGAAGAGCTGGAACCGAACCCCGTGAATAATGAGGGTCTACTGTATTTTCATTTGTAAATAATTAAAAATCACAACGTGCTAATGATTAATAAATGAAGGACACAGTAATATTATGACTCCATTTAAATATGCTTATATCTAGCATTCAGTTTTCAACTTTTGGCCAAGTATATATCCCATTATCAGTGTGGCTGAGGCTTTGTAAATATTTCATTTTTACAACAGTCAAAATCCAGCAAGTCTTTATTTATTCCAGGCCTTTCCTGGATGAGCTATTCGTGGTACTACGCAGCCGTTCTCTTTTTAAACAATGTCTCTGTTTAACTTCCTGGATTTTTTTTCTTTTTTTAAACAGATGGCACACAGTACATGTGAAGTCAACAAAACTGGGTCACTTGTAGGGCTTGTTTCTATAAACAGCGCAAGTACTCATGCTAAAATTCCTTTCTATTCACTTGTTGACATGTAACTAGACCCAGCATCAACAATCTTGGCACCCTCCAATCGGAGGCGTGACAGTACTTTGAGACTGACGATTCCAAAGCTTTCCCATCAAGGAGGAACTCGGCATACCAAAAAGCCACTGCATGTTCCCTGAGGAGTCAAGAACTGATGGGAACTCATTTCAATGTTTACCATGTCTCAAAATTTTAGCAAACATACAGAAACTTCAATGTCGGATGTAAAAATAGACAACTTGAAAGAGACTGTATTTAAAACTGATTAAATTTAATAGTGGGTGTACTTGGTGCAGTTAAGATTTATGATACTGTGCAATATTATTTATTTATTATGAGTGTGGAATGTTGCAGTCTTAAAATGTCACTCTTCCTATCCAGGAAAAAGCATTCTTCTGCACCTTCCTGAGCATCTCGGAACTACACAGTAGCTAAAATTTTGCCTGCTACTCACTCCTTTGGTTCTCCTAAAGCATTCCTATTGCCACTAAAACAAGAACACACACTCTTTCTCTTACCTTCTGAAGCCATTCTTGCCATAATTTTGGTTTGAGCAGCTGTTATGATCAGTTCTTGTGCTGTAATGTACATCAAATCAACTTTAGCTTTTCAGTGCCTTGCATGTTGTTCTCCCTGACTATTTAAAGAGGCTGACACTGATAACGTCATGTTGATTCAGGACACTGCGTCTTTCCCATATGTCACAAATGGCAGTCAGTTATGGGTGCACGAGTTGAGAAGATCAGGAAACTGATCTAACACCAGTAGCTCTAAAACAGAATAGGATATGGCCACCTAATTCCCTGCCCTCCAGTGTTTGCAACTGAGTGCAAGGAAGAATTGGCAGGAAATTTGATGTTATGAATTATAATGTACAGAACACCCAACAGTTAATATATTAAAGATAAAAGTAACCATCTATTTTTGGATTTACATTTTATTAAACTTTAGCCTTTATTTTATTATTATACAAAAGAGTTTGTCATCTGGCTTGCAAAACAACTACTGAAATAAGTGTATTGTAATAAATATTAAGTATATTAATAAATTACAAAATGAATTCATTTATATTATTATTATTATTAATAATAATAAAATGTGTCGTATGCATTTGAACTCATTATGCAAAGGTAATAACATCAGTTTAGTTCATTTTCTCTAACCGTTTAATCCTAATTAGGGTCGCATGGAGGCTGGCGCCCATCCCAGCCAACTCCAGGCGAGGGCAGAGTGCACCCTGGACAGCTCGCCAGGCCATCGCAGGGTGAAAACACACTAACGGCTTTGCAGCTACTCTTGCCGAAAGTCAGCAATGGTTCTTTTACATGAACCTCACACCATAGACAGTGAGAGACATGGCGGCCTTTGATAACCCAGTTAGCTGCACTGGGGAGGACCGTGGCAACCTGTGTTGAGTGGGACTTGAACCGCCAACCGTAGGATCAGCAATCCAGCACCTTTACCACTAGGCCAC
Organism: Plotosus lineatus; assembly: GCA_024760905.1. Taxonomy (NCBI): domain Eukaryota; kingdom Metazoa; phylum Chordata; class Actinopteri; order Siluriformes; family Plotosidae; genus Plotosus; species Plotosus lineatus. The sequence continues at coordinate 36,339,153 of CM045739.1, forward strand.
CATTGCCCGTGTCATTATATCATTTAACTATATAAAACACACTCGCATCCAATAAATAAATAAAAAACACAGGGCAGGCCGGCCTACCATTATTTACTGCATGGCATCAGGTGGGTACTGATAACAGAACGAGACAAAAGTATCCATCAGCCACATACTTGACATACTTAAATGGATTGGTCAGTGTGACTAATCTATTTTTTTTATTTCTTTATGAAATTATGAAAACGATTGCAAAATGTCAGCTTTACTTTTCATTTGTTTGAATACGTCATACACTGCAACTGCATTTTTTCTGTATACACTACATATATCAAAGAGGATTAAATATGTATTTGCAAACTGAAATATTAAAAGAAAAAAAAAAAAAAAACCACAATTTCAATTTCCAACATTTTTGCCCTCTAACTGTATAAGACACTTCTATATGTATGCACTCTGTCTCTTATCTATTGTGCATAGTGTCACTGTGTATTGTTTTGTGTGTGTGTGTATATATATATATATATATATATATATATATATATATATATATAGGATTTTAAGTACTTAGTCTCAACAATCCAGAGCAATGGAGAGTGTGGAAAAGAGGTGAAGAAGCGTGTGCAGGCAGGTTGGAATGGTTGGAGAAAAGTCTCCGGTGTGATGTGTGATAGGAGAGTATCGGCAAGAATGAAAGGAAAAGTGTACAAGACGGTGTTGAGGCCAACGATGTTGTATGGGTTAGAAACAGTGGCCCTGGGGAAAAGACAGGAGGCAGAGCTGGAGGTAGCAGAGATGAAAATGTTGAGGTTCTCTTTGGGAGTAACGAGGATGGATAGGATTAGGAATGAGCACATCAGAGGGACAGCACATGTAAGACGTTTTGGAGACAAAGTCAGAGAGGCTAGATTGGGATGGTTTGGACATGTACAGAGGAGGGATAGTGAGTATATTGGTAATAGGATGCTGAGGCTGGAACTACCAGGCAGAAGGCTTAGAGGAAGACCAAAGAGACGATTCATGGATGTGGTGAAGGAGGACATGAAGGTCGTTGGTGTAAGAGAAGAAGATGCAAAGGATAGGGTGAGATGGAGGCAGATGATTCGCTGTGGCGACCCCTGAAGGGAAAAGCCGAAAGGAAAAGAAGAAGATATATATATATATATATATGTATGTATATGCCATGTCTATCCATGTTTTACTTTCAATAAAATAAACTGCTCTTGCATGTGTCTCCAACCAATTCTTGACACATATAAGAACAGTGTAACAAGACCATCCATTATTATTGTAACAGGTCACTAGTGGTTAATACGATGCATTACTGATCCAAAGGTCCGCTGTTCAATGCCCACTGTCACCACTGTTGTGCCCTTAATTGCTCAGTTGTATAAAAACATGATATTTGTAAGTTGCTCTGGATAAGAGCATCTGCCAAATACTGTAAATGTTAATGCCTATAATTGTAATTATGGTAAACTGGTGAAAATCACCAGCCTCAATAATCAAAATCATTAGATTTGCTACTTAGAGTTGTCTGTTCCTTCTGAGTTTCGTTTTGTCCCCAGTAACTTAAAAGCAAGCCAGCCTATAAATAGCATCTTTTGTTTACCAATAATTGTAAAACTGAATCTATACTGTGAGTGTCAGTAGCTTTTTTAATAGTTAAAGATGGCTCATATTAGAACCTTCATATGGATTGAGTCTCACTGTTAAGGTCTGTGTTGGGAGTGGCTCTGAATTTGGCAGCTTTTAACTCTCCTTCTCCCTCTTTATGCACTGCAGGAGCTGGTGAGGGATGTGGCTGTCACACGTGGGCGGAGTCCGGAGCACACACCTGATTCCACTCAGCCATCACCGGGCTATAAAAATGAGTGGCGCGCTCCTCCCAGCGCGAGAAGATTGTCCCTCTTCGTGATCCCGTTTCCCCTCTCTATTTCAAGCCTCGTTTGCAAAGTGCCATGTAATGATGTGGAAGTTCTCCCTATTACAAAATCAGTCCCAAAGACGTTTGAATGTTTAACCGATAAGGGAGTTGTATCTCCGAGTAGTAAAGACCCAAATCTAAGGAAATCTGTTATGTCACGGACAGTGACCGTAATCAGAGATACTTGTGGTGAGCAGACCCTGCTTAAGAAAGGATCTGTCCCTGAGGCTATGCTACAACCTCTAGAGAAAAGCGTGATCCTTAGGTGAGTGATGGATCACTATGAAGCTGCCCCATTGTGTGAGGTTTATCTGGATTCCAAATACCATGTGGGTCCAGTGACTGTAGCTGTAGTTCCTACTTTGCCAATAGAGGGAGTAGATCTGTTGATCGCCAATGATGTCGGGTGTGATGTAGTGCATGTATTACCAGCTGTTCAGTCTAGCCCACAGGTAGATCCAGAGACGGAAAGACTGGAGGAAATGTATCCAGGAATTTTTCCCGAGTATGCGGTGACTAAGTCCCAGAGTGAGGCTTTTAGGAAAACAGGTGTGAGGTCTAGTGAGGCCAGAATTACTCCAGAAACCTCTGAGAGCGACCCTGAAAGTGAGGTACTGGCAGATACTTTTTGGATGGACTTCGATCCTACACTGGATGATCCTATGACGCATGCTCCAGATAGTGATAAAATGCCTATTAAGGCTAACAGGTAAACTTTAGGGGCAGTGGTGGTCTAGTGGTATAAGGCGCCGGATCGCTGATCCAAAGGTTGGGGGTTCGAGTCCCACTCTCCACAAGGTTGTCACTGTCCCCCCCAGTGCAGCTAACTGGGTTATCAAAGGCGGGCCATGTCTCTCACTGTCTATGGTGTGAGGCATGTAAAAGAACCATTGCTGACTTTCGACAAGAGTAGGCTGCAAAGCCGTCAGCGTGTTTCCGCCCTGCGATGGCCTGGCGAGCTGTCCAGGGTGTACTCTGCCCTCGCCCTGAGTTGGCTGTGATGGGCACCAGCCTCCCCGCGACCCTAATTAGGATGAAGCGGTTACAGAAAATGAACTGATGAACTGAGGTAAACTTTAATTGAAAAGCAAAAACAAGATAGCAGCTTAAGTAAGCTCTATACCAGTACTTTCTCAGAGGAGAAGGCAGAAAAGTTGCCTGTTTGTTTTTATATCCATGAGGAGGTCCTCATGGGAAAATGAAGGGCACATGATAAGGGAACAGATTGTGGTTCCACATGAGTATTGCCAGGATATCATGAGCCTGGCGCATGACATTCCCTTAGATGGGCATCTTGGAGTGAGGAAAACCAAACATAGAATTTTGCAGCATTTCTATTGGCCCACACTATCCAGGGATGTGGCTAAGTATTGTAGGACTTGTGAGACATGTTAGTTGGTAGGGAAACCCAATGCCACCATAGACAGAGCTTCTCTTAAACCCATTCCTGCAGGTAAGGAGCCGTTTGCAAGAATAGTGATTGAATTGGTAGGTCCCTTACCTAGAACTAAGTTATCAATCAGACCAGGGATCAAACTTCATGTCCCAGGTATTTCAAATCTTAATGTGTAGGTTAGGAATCAAGCAGCTACGTTCTACAGCGTATCACCCACAAACACAAGGGGTACTAGAGCTGGATCATCAGGTCTTGAAAAACATGTTGAAGATTTACTGTCATGATCATGAAGAGGATTGGGATACAGGGGTCCCACTTGTCCTATTTGCTACGAGGGAGGTCCCAACGAAGACTCTAAGCATTTCTAGTTTTGACCTGATTTACGCTCATAGGGTCAGAGGTCCTTACATGTCCTGAAAGATAGCTGGTTGCAAAAGGAAGGTCCTGAGGAAAATCTCATAGATTACATCTCGGACTTTAAGGATAGGTTGCATCAGGCAGTTAGTGTGGCTCATCAACACCTTAAAGTTCGTCAGGATTCTATGAAAGTTCGCTCTGATGAGAAAGCTATGAAGCGTTACTTTTCTCCAGGCCACAAGGTTTTGGCATTGTTACCTATGCCCAGTCATCCATTAAAGGCTAGGTTCTCAGGTCCCTATGTTGTGGTGAGGAAGTTGAACGACTTGGATTACATCATAGAATCTCCTGACCATAGAAAAAAGCAACAGGTGTGCCACATTATGTTGAAGCCCTTTTATGAAAGAGAGGTTGATGCAAAGCCTATTAGTGTGTTCCGGTCTTTGGAGACCTTACCAGACCCAGAAACTAATTCTTAGATAGGAAACTATTCCCTGGATCTAAATTATAAGGTAGAGAACTCTACTACTGAATCACTTGTTACAGGATCACTTCTGGATGATCAGGTAGACTAGTTGAATAGTTTATTCCAGGAATATTCGGAAGTATTCTCAGACCTACCATGACAAACTGATCTAGTAGTGCATGACATAGAATTAACTGATGATAGTCCTGTTAAAATGCGTCCTTATAGAATGCACCCTAGGAAGTTAGACATCCTGAAACAGGAAGTTCAGGAAATGTTGAAACTCGATATTATCGAGCCAAGTAAAAGTGACTACAGTTCACCAGTTCTAATGATCCCTAAGCCAGACAACACACAAAGGATGCAATCACTAAGGCTGATTTGTTTCCAATTCTAATAGTGGATGAGTTGATAGATAGGGTTAGCAAGACTTCCTTTTTGACAAAGATTGACATCAGAAAAGGTTATTACTAGTGTCCACTCACGGAAAAAGCTAAACCACTGACCTCGTTTTTAATCATGTTCGGGTTGTACCAGTTGAAAGTCATGCCGTTTGGTCTCCAGAAGGCCCCGGCAAATTTCCAAAGGCTTATGGCGACCGTAACAGAAGGAATGACGAACTCTGCATGCTACATAGACGATCTATGTCTTTATGACCACGACTGGGTGAGCCATATGGAAAATTTGAGAGAAACTTTCTCCAGACTAAATGCCGCTGGTCTAACCGTCAATTTACCAAAGTGTGAGTTCGGGCAAGCGAAAGTCACTAACTTAGGACAAACCTTAGGTCAGGGCCAAGTTTTGCCAAAAGAGGCAAGCGTTCAAGGCCAACTTCGAAACGGTGTTATAAAACGGTTCCTAGGTATGACTGGTTTTTACTGTAAGTTCATGCAAAATTTCTCCATAGTAGCAGCACCTCTAACCAACCTGCTTAAAAAGAACCAAAAATTAGTTTGGTCAGGGGAAAGACAGAAGGCATTTGAAAAACTAAACACAATCTTGACAAGTTCGCCAGTGCTAAAGGCGCCAGATTTTAAGCAGCCTTTCTCAATTGCTACTAATGCCTCAGATGTAGGAGCTGGAGCTGTCCTGCTTCAAGCTAATAAGACTGGTATAGATTGCCCAGTTGCATATTTTTCAAGAAAATTTAGCGCTTCCCAGAGGAATTATTCTATGGTGGAAAAAGAGTGTCTAGCACTCGTTTGGGCAGTGCAACAATTTCAAATGTATATAGGGTCAAATCCCACCACTATTTTTACTGATCACAATTCTTTAGTCTTTATAGATAAGACAAAGAACACCAATCAGAGTGTTAAGATGGAGTATGTATCTCCAACAATTTTCTTTAATTATAAAGCACATTCCTGGGAAAGAGAACGTACTGGCGGATGCCTTGTCGAGGAATTAGAACATACTGTATTCGACGTAATAAGCACCCTGCTCACACACACACACACACACACACACACACACACACACACACACACACATCCTCCCCAGTGGTTTTGATCTTACGTCCAATGTGTACTGGAAGAAAAATGGTAGATCAAACTTACCAATTTTATTCGATCAGTCTCTGTAATGGTAAAATGAGGCGTTCACTGCCGGTAAAAGTGGGTTTACATGGTATTTCAAGACCCCCTGCTACTGGGGAATGTCTATACACTCACTAACTTCATACATTTATAGATCCTGGCCATGTGATTTTCAACGTGCCATG
>CM045739.1:36347500-36412500 GCA_024760905.1 Plotosus lineatus
CCTGCTAGGTGTCAATAGCTTTGCATTTCTTTCCACAGCTCCAGAATTTAGTGTCTTTAATCAGTGTTTTATAAAGCATTTCCTGCTATTCTACTGCACAAAATATTAGATTCATTTCATGTATTTTTTTCTACAAGTATGTATTTACCTGTGTGCATTGTAGATCAGGTTGGTTCCTGTATTCAACTGTAGTATTTGTAAAGACGAATGCAGGTCTGTTTGTCTGTTTATGACGACTGTTAACCTTTCCCATATTTAAAAGAAATAGTTAGAAGAAATCAAACCCCGCCCCAGGACAGAGAACTTGTTGTGTACCTGTCCGTCCCACTAAATGTACACCCAACTGCCCCTCCCTCTACTGTTCCATTGTCCAAACTCCTTCACATCCTCCTGAGGTCTCATATAGTTGGCTGATATGTGAGAACTGTGGGTGGGACTACCATGGCCATTCTGGCAAATTTTGGAGGCAGAGTCCACAAATACAGAGAGTCCTCAGTTTACGACGCTGATCCGTTTTTAAGACACGATGTAACCTGAATTTCAATGTAAGTCGGAACAAAACATAAAATATATTGAAAAAGAGAAAACAATTCCCTACCACAAGAATGAAATGCAGTAAGGGAGGGAGAGACAGGCTTATTGTGCTGGACAAGCTGGGGTTGGTGAGCCTGGAGTAGTAGATGCAGCTGAGGTAGAGGGTACAGGATCTGTTGCAGGCCTCTTCTTCTTCTTGTCTTCTTGTCCTTTCGGATTTTCCCTTCAGGGGTCGCCACAGCGAATCATCTGCCTCCATCTCACCCTATCCTCTGCATCTTTTTCTCTTACACCAACTGCCTTCATGTCCTCCTCCACCACATCCATGAATCCATGAATCGTCTCTTTGGTTGTTGCAGGACGCTCTACCTTCTTAAAATACTACTCCAGGTTAGACTGGACAGACAGCAACCTCTTCTCATCCAAGATTTCCTTGTAGCATTGCATCAGATCCATGATGCCTCTGGAAACCATAGTGAACCTTTCCAAGTTGGGATCCTGAGCCTCAAAAGTTGCCAACACTTGCTGCATCTCACACGGCCGAAACTAGTTCGCATTTGTTTACGTAACCGAGTAAGACGTAATGACGTGTAATATTACAGTACCGAGACTGAGCGAAGGGAAGCGACGCCGTCTTCCTCGGCCCCAACCACAACACAGTGTATTCTTCCACCTCGCACGGCCGAAACTAGTTCGCGTTTGTTTACATAATCGTGAAAGACGTAATGATGCGTAATATTATTTTTTACATTTTTATGGGGGCGCGTTTGTAACCTCGAAACGGTGTAAGTCGGGACCGGTATAAACTGAGGACTCCCTGTATTGATGTAGAAGAGATTTCAGTGGTTGAAACAAAACACAAAAATTTAAATTCCAATATAATCCTCTCTGACCTTTTTAACTTGCTGTACTATATATTCTCAACAACAACAAAAAATCAAGTCCAAAATAAAAGCGCATGTCCTGATCTGCACATCTGTTGTGACCACATGTACATTAATGTGAAATATTTATAAAATGATCTAGAATTGGTTTTCTCACTTCCACACTGGTAGAACAGAAACTATAGGGTTTTATTCCTGCCTGTATGCTAGTGAATAATGCAGGTGAATAAAGATTTATTCTAATTTTTCTTTGCATTTTTTAATCACAGCAATAACATCATATTCTTCTTGAACCTTTCCTGTGTGTTAATCAACATATTACAACATTTTAGCAATCGTAGTAGTTCAGCCAACCCCTCACTGGCGCTACTGAGCTACCGAGCTACTGAGTTTGGGTATAATTGGAGCTGGCAGGTTCAGGGTTAATGGATCTCACTATAGGTTGGGTGTTTACTATATATTACAAATGAGAACCCTAGACAAACCGGTTTTACCTATTTCAAGCTTAATAGACTTGAAACAATTCGCTACTACCTATGGGTTTTTTTTTTTCACTATCAGTTCATATTAGCTAAATACATAAATTTCCTGGTGAAATCACCTCAGCTCATGGGTTTCGTATTTTATGTACTGACTTATACGTACATGTATATGTGTATATAATATCAATAAATACATATTCAGTGCTATGAATGCTTTATAATAACAATTAAACATTCAAAAATAATGCATAAGATGTAAATAAAATATAAATACACACACTCAGATGCGCACCTCACATAAAAATGTAAGTATTGTTGGGGGGTTTGGGGTTGTTTTTTAGTTTTGTGTTTGTTTTATTGTTTGTTTAGGGTTTTTTTTTTAATGCAATGCACTGAAGCTGCATGAATTGAAGCACGAAGGTAGCGAGGGCTCCCTGTATATACCAATATCACGCATGGTGCAGGAGCCTGTGACACTCATGTGTAAAAGTGAACAAATGGTTACAGAAAGTCATTGCGGCTAATTCCATTTTATTTCCAAGAGATAATCCTGCATTTATGTTTCTTCATTACATCTGATAAGGGAATCAGTTCCATGCTTTGTTGTAAAGAAGGTTTCATAAATATTATTAAAGACTAGAGACTTTGTTTTGTAATGAAAAACTGACAATAATTCATGTTTAATTTATACATATTAATTATAAGTACTGTAATTCAAAGTGACCACAAGACCATCAAAAGCCACAAAGTAGGATCATCACCCCCCCCCCCCCCCCGACATATATGTACATGTATATTTGTATATAATATCAATAAATTCATACAGTCAGCCCTCTACTTATGAAATTCAGTAAATGTTTAATAAATGTGGTGCGCTACACCGAATGTGAGAAAAACGTGGCTCATCTGGACCTCCAATCCTTCAAGGAAAGAAGTTAATGTTGAGTCCGGACCTCCGATCTGTCAAGCGCACTTTGAATACCCCTTTTCAAAAGCTCCGGCGTTGGCTGCACGCTGCGTGTGGGCGGAGCCCGCATTCGACGGAGCGCGCCACAAATGTGTGTTGTTTCTGTGTGTGTGTGTGTGTGTGTGTGTGTGTGTGTGTGTGTGCGTGTGTGGGGTGTGTGTGAGAGCGAGAGAGAGATGGAGAGACAATGTTTTTGTTTGTGTGTGTGTGTGTGTGTGTGTGTGTGTGAGAGAGAGAGAAAGAGATAGAGAGAGAGAGAAACAGTGTATGTGTGTGTGTGTGTGTGTGTGTGCATTAATAAAAAATGTTTAAGAATGGTTTAATTAATAAATATGTTAATAATTTTTTTAATATGTTAATAAAATGTTTAAATGGTTTAATAAATAATTTTCTTTTATTTTTAACACATATTTCATACAAAATTGGTGTACTTTTATCATTTTAAAGGGTTTATGGGGTAGTCTTGGGAGCCTTGGAACGAGTCACGCATTTTACATGTAAAATGCACCTCTACTTACGAAAACTCCAGGCTACGAAAAAGGCTCTGGAACGGATTAATTTTGTAAGTAGAGGGCCGACTGTATACAAACAAAATGTTTTCCAGTATGTCATTTTTGAATGATCTGTATTTATTGCGTTTATGCCCTCCCCATTTTTTTCTCCTCTAATCTTAGTTGTATCCAATTTCCACCTGTCAAGTGTTGCCTTCCCTATTACAGTAGGCCCTTGACCATTCGCTGTTCAGCACTTCGGACCTCGCATACTCACATATTGACGACAAACCTGGAAGTAACTGGCAAGTGATTCAAATTTAGCCAATGGCTGAGAGCTTTTGTTTCTCCCTCCTGCTGATTGGTTGCAGATGATGTGTACACTTCTTTTTTTTCCTTTGCACACAAGTTATCAACGTGATTGCCTGAATTGCAAAGTACATTTTTTAGTGTGTTTTTCATGATTATTTAAGCCCTATGATGTCACTCAAATGCCCTGCCTCTTCTGGTAAGGAGCCTAAACGCTTTATTCATTAATAAATATTATCACAGTACAAAATTAAAAATTCATACTTAATCTTTACTACATTTTATTACATTATTACTGTAATAATGAGCAAGACTGTCTGTAGAATGTGTTTAAGAAGCATATTTTAGCGTATGTAATACCATACATAGGGTTTTAAAACCACATCAATAACTCGCAGATTTTCTTGATGAAATTGATTTTCTTTGCGCTTCAGTTTCTGCGGCTTCAGTGCATCGCAGGTTTTTCAAAAATATTCATCGAAAAATAGGGAAAAGGTTCAGGAAAATGCATCAAAACAAGGGCAATTGTGCAAAAAAAACAAACAAACAAAAAAAAAACAACCCAAACCCAACAAAACTACTTATATTTTTATGTGAGGTGCGCATCTCTGTGTGTGGGTATTTATATTTTATTTACATCTTGTGCATTATTTTTTAATGTTCAATTGTTATTATAATCATTTCTAGCGTTGAATATGTATTTATTGATATTATATACACATATACATGTATGTATACATCAGTCAGGGGGGGGGTCGATCCTACTTCGCGGAAATCGGCGGTCGCGGGGGGTGCGGCGGGGGGGGGGTCCTCGATCCACATTAACCGCGCAAAGTGAGGGATCACTGTACATGATTATTCTCCCCCACAAACATTACATATTTTGTAGTGTCATGACGTCGACTTAAAATGGACTTTATTATATGTAACACAAGTACTGTAGCACAAATTGATGGACAGTTCATAATTGTTGTCGCTATTCAACAGCGAAAAAGGAAGTGTAAATTGTAACATAAAATAAAAAACCCTGTATGTTTACAAACACTGCATTCACCCCACAGTGTTACAGAAATAACAGAACTGCTACTCATAATGCATTTATCCAATCCGCCAATTATGTGTCACAATACTTGAATCAATGGAAGTTTATCACAATGGCATGGCCTAGAGTATAGCTTGTGTGGGGGTGGGGTGGGCGCTAAGTGCATAAGCATGTTTATATAATTTGTTTTATAGATTTTTTTCCCCCCAGTTTCATTGGCCACAAAACTGGGGCTGATGTTGTTCAGTTCATGATTGAGACATTGTGGGTTTGAATCCCCATTAGATCCCAATCATGCCAAGACCTTTGGGCAAAGGTCTTATTCATAAGTGTGCCTCTGTCTACGCAGCAGTGCAAAATGTATCAGTAAAAATATTGGGAAGGTAACCATTGCATGTTACCAATCCAAGAGAGAATGAACTCCTGTATACTAGGTAAAGTCCTTTGGGCTTTTACGGCCGAGCCTAGTGGCTCATCAGGTTGGTGCTTATCCCCGGTTTTCATAGCATGAAGTGACTCAGAATTCAACTCCTGGATGGGACGCTAGTCCATTGCAGGTTACCTTCCCAGTATTGTTACTGGTACCCATTCATACTGCTGGGTGAGCAGAGGCACACTTGTGGTTAAGACCTTGCCCAGGGGTCTTAGCACAGTGTGTGTGTGTGTGTGGGGTCTAATTGGGATTTGAACACACAACCTCCTGATCATGAGCACAGCACCCTAACCACTACGCCACCGGCCCCACACACTCCTGTACACTAGGCGTGGTTATAATGAAAAAAAAGACCAACAAACTTTTGTAAATAGACAAAAGATCAATGCATAATTATTGGGAAAGGGTAGGGGGAATGAAACATACCCATTCTAGATTCAACCCTTAAAGCTAATGTTTATTGTACACTCACCCTTACAAAGAAGAGGTGTAGACTGCTGCTTGCTCAGAGGAGTCGTCGTTCTCTTCATCTTGGTTAGTGCCTTTGGGTCCATCTTATTTATTTGTCAGAGAAAATTATAATGTCACACTTATTACTTATGTACATTCAGATGGAGTGTGAAATCTTTCTATGAGTATTAAGTATACTGTCTGAATAACAAGTTAAAATATTGTAGAGTTTGAATATCAGTATAAATAAAGTAACTGTGCTGCATACTTGAAGTAGATTACACAAAGCCAAGGTTTTACTGCCTCTGAGGTTCTATAAACAGGAAAAAGGAAATTGCTTGTGTTGTGCTGTTGACCGTGTAGTACTGTAAGCCGCAGTATAGTAACTAATACTGCAAATAAGATAGAATCCTGTTGCATGCAAATAAATGCAGTGGGCTCTGACTGCAATCGCCTGTCATTTATTTTGTGTATAGCTGGTATGGAACTTTGGTGCACTGCAGGTTGAGACGTGCACAGTGAAAAAAATGTGAAATATTTTGTCTACCTAGCAGTTTGGACTTGTATTCACAAATAATAAGTAGGTGGAATTTCTACAAACTGGCAAGAATTGTATTTACGTACTGCATATGTGTACTTGAAGGACAAACTTTCATTGAAAGAAAAGAAGAAAAGCTGATGTGATGCACAGCTGGGTTAAACATAATAATCTGAATGAAGGTGAAGTGCACTAGTGCTTACCTTGTAGAGTGCAGAAGTATTTGTAGTTCAATATCCTGCTCTGAAGAAGGCTGTTCCTGTGCTCTGGAAATGAAGATACTTTGCCAGCCTTAGGAGAGTCAACTTGTGTGCTTTTCTACACTTTTAACTCTGTCACTGCCTGTTTCATCAAATAAAGTGGAAACATCAAAGCGTCATTTAAGCCCCTGTGGGTGTGGCTTCAACGTTCTTCTTATCACTTACTTCCTCTTTAGACAGTTTGCTTGTAAAAGAGTTTAAAAAAAAATATTTTGAAACTTCACTTCCCAATTACAAGGTACTTTTTTTAGACCACAGTTGCTTGATACAATCATATACTGTACCTGATGAAATTATGAACACACTGCGCAAATCTCTGTGGCCGCTTTCTATATGCACATTAGCAAAACACTTTAATTTAATACTTTAGTAAATATTTATATTTTTTATATTGTACTATATTTATATTGTGCAGCTAGAAATAAGCAAACAAATAAGGAACATTAAATTTACATCACATTCATCCATTCATCAGATGAAAAGAACTCATAGAGCGCCCCCTATTGAATAGATCTTATTATGACTTGTTAGACACTTACCGGGGCAGTGGTGGCCTAGTGTTTAAGGGCACTTGATCGTTGAGCCGAAGGTTGGGGGTTTGAGTCCCACTCTCCACAAGGTTGCCACTGCGCTGTTGTGTACCTACCTACCCCCCACCCCCACCCCCACCATTGGGTTTTCAAAGGCTGGCCATGTCTCTCACTGTCTATGGTGAGAGACATGTACCTATTGTTATCCCTGCTGTAACACACCCATAATAACTCAAGAAGTGTGTGTGTGTGTGTGTGTTGGTTGCATCATATGCGTTGACTCATTTGACAAAACACTTCATAGACTGGATCCTATCTTAGCTGACACTGGCTGAAGGCGGAGAACACCCTCAACAGCTTGTCTGACCATCGCAGAGCAACACACCCTCGAGGAAACTCACAAGCAAAGGAAGCATATACAAACTCCATGTAGAAATCTGTGCCTTAGTCCACAATTGTTTATTATTTTTATTAATAAGCTTGTTCATCTTATGGAAGATATTGGTGGCAAGGGTGTCGTTGTATCCAATAATTTTAAAGATATATTTGCTATTATGTTTGCTGATGATGTTTTGTTCGTTGCTGATACTGCTTTACAATTACAAAGGAAAATTAATGCATTAGAGATGTTCTGTGTTTTAACTGGCAAGAAGAAGGTAAAGTCTGTTGGGTTTTTACACCTGAGCCTCATGGCTCATCAGGCCGGTGCTTATCCCTGGTTTCCGTAGCGTGAAGCGACCAGGAGTTCAACTCCCCCTGGATGGGACGCTAGTCCATCATAGGTTACCTTCCCAGTATGTTTTTACTGGTACCCATTTATACTGCTGGGTGAACAGAGGCACACTTGTGGTTGAGACCTTGCCCAGGGGTCTTAGCACAGTGAGGGTCTCAGTGGGATTCGAACTCACAACCTCCCGATCATGAGCGCAGCAGCCTAACCACTACGCCACCGGCCTCACTATGTGATTTAACTGGGATGAAAGTAAATTTGAATAAGACAAAGGTGATGTTCTTCAGAAATGGTGGTCCGTTGAGGAGTTATGAGAAGTGGAATTTTAATGGTAAAAATATCGAAGTTGTATCTATTTACAGATACCTAGGTATTGTGTTCTCAATGGTGGTCTAGTGGTATATGGTGCTGGATTGCTGGTCCAAAGGTTGGTGGTTCGAGTCCCACTCTCCACAAGGTTGTCACCGTCCTCCCCAGTGCGGCTAACTGGGTTATCAAAGGCGGGCCATGTCTGTCACTGTCTATGGTGCGAGGCATGTAAAAGAACCATTGCTGACTTTCGTAAAGAGTAGCTGCAAAGTCGTCAGCGTGTTTCTGTCCCTTGCTAAAAAGGGTTGTGACAGGAAGGGCATCCGACGTAAAAACCTCTGCCAAATCAAACGTGCGAATTAGATGATTTGCTGTGGCGACTCCCGAGTAAAAGGGAAAAAGCAGGAAGACAGACAGGTATTGTGTTCTCAGCTAAATTAAGTTGGTCTCAAGGTCAAGGCACTAAAGCTATGATGGTTATTCATAGATTTCAGAATAAATTTGGTTTCTTACTATGTAATGATTTGTTTAAAGTATTTGACACTATTGTTAAGCCAATCTTGTGTTATGGTTCAGAAATATGGGGCACTTCTTTCTGCAAAATAATTGAAAATGTACAAATTAAGATGTGCAAAAGAATATTAAAGGCTAAATGAAATACTTGTAGTGTAATGGTTCTAGGTGAATGTGGTAGGGAACCGCTTCAATTATGCGATATGATAAGAGCTGTAAGATATTGGTGTAACTTATTATGTATGGACGAATCTCGCTTGCCTGTTCAGTGTTATAAGATGCTTCTATCATTAGATGAGATAGGTAGAATAACTTGGGATAGTCAGATTAAGAATATTCTTTTCAAATTTGGATTTGGTTTTGTATGGGTATCTCAGGAAGTGGGTGATGTGGAAATGTTTATTCGCTCTTTTAGGCAAAGATTGATAGAAAACCTTAAACAGGATTGGCATTTACAACTAGAGAGTCTGTCAGATTCCTTGTCATACAAGCAGTTTAAATCAATTTTACATGCAGAAACATCTCATATTGCCTTTACCAATACATTTTAAGATAGTCTTCTTTTCCTTTCGGCTGTTCCCTTCAAGGGTCGCCACAGTGGATCATCTGCCTCCATCTCACCCTATCCTCTGCATCATCTTCTCTTACACCAACTGCCTTCATGTCCTCCTTCACCACGTCCATGAATCGTCTCTTTGGTCTTCCTCTAGGCCTCCTGCCTGGTAGTTCCAACCTCAGCATCCTACTACCAATATACTCACTATCCCTCCTCTGTACATGTCCAAACCATCTCAATCTAGCCTCTCTGACTTTGCCTCAAAAACCTCTTACATGTGCTGTCCCTCTGATGTGCTCATTCCTGATCCTATCCATCCTCGTTACTCCCAAAGAGAACCTCAACATTTTCATCTCTGCTACCTCCAGCTCTGCCTCCTGTCTTTTCCTCAGCACCACTGTTTCTAAACCATACAACATCGCTGGGCTCATCACCGTCTTGTATACTTTTCCTTTCATTCTTGCCGATACTCTCTTATCACACATCACACCGGACACTTTTCTCCAACCATTCCAACCTGCCTGCACACGCTTCGTCACCTCTTTTCCACACTCTCCATTGCTCTGGATTGTTGAGCCTAAGTACATTTTAAGATAGTATTAGCTAGGTTTGCAGGGGTGTCAAACTCGTGCCAGAAAGGGCCATGTGGCTGCAGGTTTTTGTTTCAACTAAGCAGCAGCACACCTGACTTTGCTCATTTAATCAACTCATCTGAGTGTTCAGGCCGCTGATTGGTCAATCTGTGTGCTCTGTATAGAGACTGACCAATCAACTGCCTGAACACTCAACTCAGTTGATTAAATGAGCAAAGTCAGGTGTGCTGCTGCTTGGTTAAAACAAAAACCTGCAGCCACATGGCCCTTTCTGGCACGAGTTTGACACCCCTGGTTTAGAGGCAGTGATTTCAGAATTGCTGTTAATAAAGGAAGAAACAACAGTACATTATATGAGAATAGGTTATGTACATATTGTTTTGAAAATGGGAAAAGTTATATTGAGAATGAAGAACATGTATTACTGTTTTGTGTGTGTGTATATATATATATATATATATATATATATATATATATATATATATATATATATAGAGGATTTTCTGAGTAGATCCTTCCGTAGGAGAGTGCTCAATACTTTTTGGTAGAGCAAATAAACAAAAATAATAAACTACAGATCTGTTTTGAGGGGTGGTGAAACCATCCTCTCTCTTCAGGTGATTATAGAAGAATCCTTTTAGATGAATCCTTTTAGAATAGAAGAATTCTTCTATAATCACCTGAAGAGAGAGGATGGTTTCACCACCCCTCGAAACAGATCTGTAGTGATAAATGGAGTTTCAATAGAAAGTCTTTGTCCTGTCCTTTTATTTTTGTTTATTTGCTCTACCAAAAAGTATTGAGCACTCTCCTACGGAAGGATCTACTCAGAAAATCCTCTCTCTCTCTCTATATATATATATATATATATATATATATATATAGGGATCCCTCACTTTCCGCGGTTAATTGGGATAGAGATCCTCACACAACCATCGAAATCCGCGAAGTACGATCCCGTACGACGTATACGTACATGTATATGTGTATATAATATCAATAAATACACATTCAATGCTATAAATGCTTATAATAACAATTAAACATTAAAAAATAATGCATACGATGTAAATAATATATAAATACACACACATACAGATGTGCACACACTCAGATGCGCACCTCACAACAATGTAACCAGTTTTGATTGGAGATTTTGGGTTATTTTTTGTTTTGTGTTTGTTTAGTTTTTTTTTTTTTTTGCATAACTAGCCTTGTTTTTATGGCATTTTCCTTAACTTTTCCCCTTTTTCTTTAATTTGTTTTATTTATTCTTTAATTAATTTAATTTCTTCTATTTTTCCCTATTATTTTCATTAATGAAAGTCCTGCATTACACCCTTGCACTCCATAAATTTCTAATGTCTAGGTGCTCTATCATCATCATTTTCTATAACCGCTTAATCCTATTTAGGGTCGAGGGGAGGCAGGCGCCCATCCAAGCCGACTTTGGGCGAGGGCAGAGTACACCCCAGACAGTTCGCCAGGCCATCACAAGACAGAAACACGCTAACGGCTTTGCAGCTACTCTTGTCGAAATTCAGCAATGGTTCTTTTACATGAACCTCACACTATAGACAGTGAGAGACATGGCCGGCCTTTGATAACCCAGTTAGCTGCACTGGAGAGACAGTGACAACCTTGTGGAGAGTGGTACTCGAACCCCCAACCTTTTGGATCAGCGATCCACTGCCCTCTACCACTAGGTCACCACTGCCCTAGGTGCTCTATCAGTGCTCTATCAGAGAACTAGCTTACAGTGTATAGAAATAGAAACTTTTAATTATTAAATTATTTAATTTTGTTTTTTGTGGACATGTTCAAGCCATAATTTTATGATCAGTCACCATAAGCTCATTTGTTAGAAAGCTAACTTCAATTATATGTATCACACAAGAGGCTGGCAGAACCTGGGTAAGCCATTCATTTTTCACAGTGTTGAATTTTAATGAAGGACTTGAACTCTTCAATTTTTTTAAATTAGAAATAATAATTAAATGTTTAATTCTTGGTATCTCAAGGAACCAATCAGGAGATCTCATTCAAGCGAATTGTCTCTTCCCTGCAACTCCTTACACAAAAAGTTATAAAAATCACAGTAAAACAAAAATGTGTTCAGAAAGCAAAGGTAAGTAGATTTTTTAATATAAACCTGATGACAGATTTCTAACAGCAGAACGTAAGCATTAGATGGCAGCAAAACACTAGAAGAAAAGTGTCCACAAAGTACATCATTTTTGAATGATCTTTAAATTGTGGTGTTTCAGGTTATGGTATATTTCTTCATATATCATCTTGTGCAACCAATATTCTGGTTTCATGCACTTTATATGTACGACAATGCATAATCAAAACATGCACATGAGTTTCCTAATTGAATACTGTTGAATGGTGTCATCGGCTCAGGGCAGTGAACACTTGGACTGGGAAATTATTTTACCAGTAATAGCAAATAATAATGGAAAAACCAGGTTTAAATATTACTGATCTTAATAAAACCATATTTTAATCATATTTCATGAGATATCATTGTATATTGTGACTGGAGGATAGTTTTGCAGCAGTACACAGTATTGTAATGTTCGGACTTGCACTATGTAGGCTGTACATGTTTTACATGCAGTGATTTGTATTGCTTCTGTTTCATCTTGTATATGTAAATAAATTAGTTATCAGCCAATTTTCCATCAAGTAGAATTAGTATTTAGGTACTGCTGAATGAAATATGGATAATCACAATGATGAAAAAAAAAAAAAAAAACAAACAAAAAAAAAAAAAAAACAAGAAAAAAACCACCATTCTTTTTTTAAAAGAGTTTAATAGTTGCTTTTACTGTATAGTTTTCACATGACAATGACAGACAGCTTTATCATTAAAAAAGTAATGGTTAAATATTTGTTTTCAATATATTTAATTTCAACATATAATGCCAATATATTTCAGGTATAAAAATAGTTAATCTCTGTGATTACAAGTACTGTATATTAATATTATTGAATGTATAAAATTATGAATCTGTAACATACATTATTTTTCATAATATACTTTTACTTTTTAAGCCATTATTGATGGAATACATACTGCTACGATTATTGCACATTCTCCCACTATACACACACATCCAGCTTCAAGTATGTAGGCAAGTGAGCACATTTCAATGTCCAAGCCTTTCACCTTCAGCTTTTTTTAAAGCAACCTCTTCTTTCAGTTAATTTTCCTTATTGGTGAAAGTCTTTGAGCTGGTATTTGAGTTTTTCCTGTCCTCGTTCCTCTTGCTAGAAAACACCGAGGTGCTCGTAGTTTCCTGGATATCCCATTTGCTTCCTACGAGGTTTGAAGAAGTGGGATGTCCTGCGCTGGGGTGAGACTCTTGTCAGGCTCCCAGAGTTCCAAAGTTCAAGAAATATCCCAAACCAATGCACACACAACTGTATATATTTCAATGAGCCCATACCCTCGTCAATTCAATTTTAAAAGGTCTGCTTCTCTTTCTTACAGAGCAGAACTGCCTGACCCACTTTACACAAGCTCTCATATCTTCCAGATGACCCAAATCCTTATCTTTAGTCCTGTCTCTGTGGTAAAGGACGGAGAAAGAAGTTCCAGCTGCTTGGACATGGTAATTCCGAATTTTTGTGCCTGCAAAGGAGTTATCAGTAGTATTTCAGCAAACCGAGCCAACATAAGAAAAAGGCTCAGGGAAAAAAAAAAAATGCAGATTGATGTTTAAGTCTGTTTTTGAGAAGAATCACGTCTCTGCGCTAGAAGCATAGAGAGAATCAGATGGCCCGCCTCATGGGCCGGAGCAGTGGAGCGTCGGATGAGGGAACGCCTCCGTCGCCGGCCATAGCCACAGGGGCTAATCTTACGTGGAGGGGCGTTATTTGTCTTATTAGTGAGCTGGTTGATGCGGTAGGCTAGATCATGTATTGAGCAGGTGAGCAGGTTACAGCCTCGTTTCATCCTTCCACTCGGCTGATCACTGAGAAAAGTGAACAAGTCAGTAACACCAAATGAAAAATGTCCGACTATATAATCCCACAGAACATTGAGAGAGGATATTTCTTCCTTTGAGTCTCTTCCAGTCATTCAGTGTAATATTGCTTGTATATTTTTAAGCCAGCTGAGATGGGCGCCAGCTTCCCCACAACCCCAATTAGGATGAAACTACTTAGAAAATGGATTAATGCGTAAATCTTGCAGTGGAATTGCAGATATATATTAAAAGTGATAGTGTCTGGTATGTATTATTGATGGAAAACTGAACCTGAGTCTCAGCACCGACTCGGCACTTCATTTTGAATATGTGTCATTTGTAATGACAACTTTTTTGGGGGACGGAAGGGGGGGGGGGGGCGCTGTTCGGTTTTTAAAATAATGAAAAACAGGTTCATGGAAGCAGGGGTGTAGCCACTTTGGATTTATAAGCCCTGCTCCCCAAAGTACTGACCTCAAATCACATCTCAGACTGTCTGTAAATTCTATGCGGTTCACAATTATCCTTATGAACCAGCTTATACAATTAAGTCCATTGACATCATTATGCTTCAATTCTTTTTGAAAATTAGAAAATTAACCCGGTATACATTTTAATAAGTAGTGCCATGCCACGATCACCTCATTTCTCTAAATCCCAGATACGTCATTGGAAAGAAGGAAGCCTACCTGTTCTGTGATATAGATGGGCCTGTATCCCTGCTCTCAGCTGAATCTTCTACACTCCTATTATGCTCACAGAGGTCCTTCTTTTGAAGATCCACATTGAGTCTAGCACACAAGACCACCACAAACATATTAGCGTCAGAATTCAAAACCTGTCGTACAGGAGCGCTTAAACATGTTGATGCTTAGAGACATACTTATTATCTCCATCAGAATTTGGTGGAAGTGTTGCACTCATAACAAAAGGCACAAAAGTAGTCAGCAAACACCAACACAAAAGAGATTGAGAGACTTTCCTCATTTTCACTTCAACCTGTAGAAAGAGTTTAGATCATTGTGTTACTTTATGAACATTAGAAGGTTCATTAGAATATCTACGACAGCAGGACTGATCACCTTCCATCTATAATCTCCTTTAGTTGCTGTATGACAAATGTATAAGGTTCAATTGGATTTTATTGGTGCTATAATGAGACATGGAGCTATGCTGCTTCGCAGGGGTGGGCACTAAGTGTTGCCTCACACATGATGATAACCATACTGCTGACAGCCGGATGTCCTTCCAACAGAATCTTATTTTAGCCTTGACCTCTGAGGAACGCCAAAACATTGAATTTATGATCATTATGGCTGAGATTTACAAGGATACATACCTGAGAAGCTTTGTTCTTAAGTAGGAATCAAGAACTGTACTCCTGACTTCTCAACACTGATTGGTTGGTCTATAAAAATAGGATTTCCCAAATGATGTCCTGTGTGTGTGTGTGTGTGTGTGTGTGTGTGTGTGTGTGTGTGTGTGTGTGTGTGTGTGTGTGTGTTAAAGAAGGATGCAGCTGTGACACTACCAATCCTCTGAGTCTAAAAGGCAAACCTGGAAGCCTTTTATACTTTACAGGGGGTGGGAGGAGGCGGGAGTTAGGATGAGTGACAGTCAGCCACATCCCCAACCTTATATGCCCTGTCTTATGCAGACAAAGGAATCATTTTCCAGCATAATTAACATTAAGTGTTCATTCATGGTCCCATGGTATTTTTTTTATAATCCATCTAAAATTAAATTCATTGTTATGTTTTTTTCCATAGAGTGAGAAAGTTGTAGTGTTTGGGTCTAAAAAAAAAATCCAAATTAGTGTTTCAGTATATTTCCAACGTGCACAGAGTTTTGATGCACATCTTATTGGTTATCTAAAAAAAAAAATGAAAGAAAAAATAGAATAATGGCATCACCTGCAAATCAACCAATATCATGTCTTTTTTTAACAACAACAACAACAACAACAATAAAAAAGCCTGACATACTGTTGTCACTGTTAATATAATCTCTCAAAAATTTGTTTTCATCTTTCATTGACATTATATTGTGAATGACAAAATGTCGATTTAGCATTATTTGCCTTTATCTAATCCCCCTTATTTCACGGTTAATGGGGACCAGCCCCCCCACAAAATGCGAAAAACTGCAAAATGACTTCTGCCACTTCTTAAGGACAACCACCCACCTATATATTATAAAATTTATATAGAACTTAATTTTAAAGTGTTCTATGCATCTTACTGTCATACATGCAACATGTATTAATATATAAATAAATTATACACCATATAATGACAATAAATATATATAAATACTGTATAACAAACCTTATCAATAACAAATCCACGGCCACGTCGAGAAGGAGAATCACTGGCGGCACTGGTGCTTGGTTGGGGCTCGTCAGCGCTTCCAGAGCCTTTGCTTTAGTACGTATCATGTTAGTGTCCAAACTGACAGGCGTTTAAATCTCTTTCTCTTTCTCCTCAAACACTGCATGTGCTGGTGTGGGGCGTGGCTGTTACCCGCAGGTGAAATCCAGAGAGCGCACCTGAATTCACTCAGCCATCAATGCACTATAAATAGCTCTGTGCTCCACCAGTTTCAGAGTTGATACTCTCCCAGTGATTTTGGTTTTTGTTTTTCTCTCATTACTACGGTGAACATGATTTTTCCCGCACCCCAGTGCTTCCCCTGAGCTCAATAAAAGTCATTGTTTCATGAGGGAGGAAAGGTGTGTTGGATGCTAGGAAATATAATCTCGACCAATCAGCTTGCTGGATTCACGGCCAATCAGAGAACACTCAAGTCAAGTAGGAGAACAGAGCATGTTGGGTAGCATAGTTGAATGTATATGTAGTGCTGTACTGCTCGTGAATTTTGAATAATCTTTAATTTTTTAATTTCCTAATGGGAAATCCAACGATATTACGGGGACGTGAAGTAGGAAACGCGAAGTGGCGGGAGATTACTGTATAATATTCCGTAGGTATATATCTATTCTTGAAGTGTGGTCATCTTTAAAGTTCTGCTAGCACAGTAAAGTTCACACACTATACCAAGGTCTCAGTTATATTAAGATATATACAATACAGTACAATATTTCAGGATTATAAGTCACAAATTTTAGCTTTCCATTGAACTCCAAAAAAATGAGTTCATAAATTGAGGCCGCAAGATCAATTTGGCTGAAGTTGTCAAACAATCAGCTCCACTTGTATTTTAGGGTACTAAATTTGAGCAAGTGCTCTTTTGAAGCTTGCTTCTACTCACAACATCTCCATGCATTACTGTAGTGAACTGGCTTTAGTGACCTCTTCTGTCATGCTGGAGTAGAATTGGAAATATGCTTTACTTGAAGAGATGGTGACTATGGTAACCTCACGTTAAGCACATCACATGTCCCTGAAAATACTGCAATCAATTGATCAAATGAGTTGTACGTGCTGAGAGTGTTGCTTAATTCTCTGAGGCATTAAAAACACCACAAAATTATTTTTCACATTACAGCACATAACCGAATTTTATTCCTCCTTACAAAGGATTCTTTCCAGATGCATCGCTGAAGACATATATTACAATATCCCTTGTTGGAATTAACAGCTGTTGGTCAAATTACATGGCCCACTGTGCTATCTGGCCAGTCACACTTCATTGCAGCTGAATTTTGTCTGGCCAGGAGGCTTATGGGTAAACATTGTCAATCTTCACTATGCTTCCCTGTGAGTGATATGATAAACGAGTACTTGAATTTACTAGGACGGAGCGTACTGGGCCAGTCTCCCTTATGACTCTATGTTGCTTAATTAGTATAAATACTGAATGTCCAGTCATCTGACATCTATTTTTGTTTTTTCCCCCCCAACATTGTTACGTCTGATTAAAAAAAAAAAAGCAGAGAAATTGATAAGCATAGGAATATAACAGATGTTATTTCCAATTTGAATATTAAATCACCAGCATTCAGACGTGACAATTGTCTGTAAAGTTACAATGTAAGGTGGCGTAGCAGCATTAGATCATGTGACATGGTTGAATTTATTGTGTAGTTCTTCAACTCAGACTGGAACAATTCAATATTTTCTAGCAAGACTGAATGACATCAGTATTCAGGGACAGTACTGTTTACACTTCCTTCACACAAGGTTTTTCATTTATTCACTCATTTACTGAGACACTTAATCCTAATAGTGGGACCGGTGATGTAGTGGTTAGGGTGCTGCGATCATGATCGGGAGGTTGTGTGTTCAAATCCCACTTACATTCCCCCACTGTGCTAAGACTCCTGGGCAAGGTCCTAATCACAAATGTAACTCTGTTCACCCAGCAGTGTAAATGGGTACCAGTAAAAAAATATATACTGGGAAGGTAACCTGGGATAGACTACACTCCCATCCAGGAGGAGTTGAGCTCCTGGTCATGTCACGTTATGGAATCCTGAATAAGCAATGGCCTGATGAGTGACTGGGCTTGGGTGTAAAATCTCAATCAAACTTTACCTTTAATCCTAATAGGGTTGCGTGGGAGGCTGGAGCCTATCTCAGCAGCTTCTGGGTGAATACGTGGTACACCCTGAACATTTCACCAGTCCACCACAGAGCCAAGACACACAACCACATCTCACACTCACACCTAGGGTCAATTTTGTGCATGTCTTTGGATTGTGGGAGGAACCCAGCGTACCCAGTGGACCCCTGTAAACACTAGGAGGATATACAAACTCTACATAGAAATGCTTTTGTCCAGAACTCAAACGCATCATCCTCTTCCTGTAAGGTGGTTTCTTACAACTGTTCCATCCTTCTCTATGTCACTGACATGTATATTTCTCTTCTGATGTCTCTTCTCAAGAATCTCAACTGTCATGATATTATTTCCCAATATAAGTCACTATATTAGTGGCTTTCTGTATTAATGATGCAGGAGGCTTTTCAAGACTGCGCTGACCAGCACCAAGTGGCTTTGCTAAATATGTGATTTATTATAATTGTATTTACTTGGTGATCAATATTCATTTATTCAAGTAACAATTATATAAACATCTGTTTGAGGATGACAGATGGGCCTAATTAAAATTAAGTGCTATGTGTTGCTTTTACACTCCCAGAACGTTTTGAAAAATGTTTTTGTGCACTGAGAATAATTGCAAACAGAACTAAATCTTTTCAATAATTTCTAAATTGTGCACTTCAATATATCTTGTTCTTACAAGATTGAAATCCATGGGTTGGGATGTGACTGTATGATGTAACATGTGTGCCACGATCAGCTAGCATGAAGGATGCCACATCTCCGTCTAGCAACTGGCCTGCGTATGTTCTTCATTAAATAATGGAAAGCACAATATACTGCTACAGTTTTACATAAACTTTTTTTTTTTTTAATGAGCCATGTTCAAAATGAAAAGCAAACCCAACATACTTCCGACAATTTCTCAGTGTACGCACACACAGTCTTCTTTCAACACCCAATCCACAAATCTGTCCAGCACTCGCTGTTACACCTTGGCTACGTCATTCATCAAAAGGTCTCCAAAGACCAGTACCTTCAAGTGGGACTTAAAATAGCAACAGTCACGTTTCAACACTGTAATGTTACGAAGTTCTTGGAAGCTCTGAAGCATCAGCTGTTTTAAAAGGTGAAGAGTTCACAGCAAAATGGATCCATTAATTCTGTGCTGGAATTCAGCCATGACATCACTCAGGATCACAAGCACAGGGAACAACGCAATTTAAAAAATCATTCAACATTAACACATTTGAAAAATTCATGCATTTTGCAAGATCCAGTTTTATCTGTTGAGTATTGTTATGTGGTAATATGGCAATGTTAAGGGGGCAAACTGCCTATGTTTAAGACAGTGCTTCTCAAATAGTGGGGCACACCCATGATGCTGGGGGGGGGGGGGGGGGGTTAATGCCAGGGGAGCTCATGTGATCCTGGGGAACAAACTTTTCTGGAATTGTGTACGAGAATTAAGTGTAATTGCACCTCCGCTTCACAAGTTGGCAGTGGTGCTCTCATTGTCGCATTATGGTGTAGCGGTTTTTCGCGCAAGTAAACAATATGAAGTGCAGTAAACAACCCCTCAAGAGACAACATGGAACCATTTCTAACAGGAACAAAGAGATAGGTGGAGCGAGACTGAGATATTAAGACATAAATAAGTTTAATGAGTTTAAATAAGGATATATATTTTTCTAATTTCAGGCACATTGATGCACTTTAAATCTTTTGTGTTATAGATTAAAAAAACAATGTTAATGGAGTTTTTCTTTACTGTAAGTTGAACTATATTTGTTTTTGTTTTGTTTTTAATGTTAATAAAAATATGATGTTATGCAGAGATATACTAATAACAATTTTATAGACACATAATACTGTTTATAGTCGCTCACATAGCGTTGGGGGGAAGTTCCTGGTGGGTGCGCCACAGAAAATAATTGAAAAGCACTGGGTTAAGAGGATATAGCTGCACTGAAATCTTATGCATGGAATGCTTTAAGCCAAGATTCTTGGAAATACAATATAACTCCCTCTGGACCCTCACGTAGAAGTTTTTTTTGTTGTTGTTTTTTGTTTTTTTTGCTGCAAGTGGATAGCCCCTGTGCTATTTAAGTTTCAATTCTATTACAAAAGACTGATATGAAGACCGTCAAGAGGATGTGAACATTCAAACATTAATGTTGTTATGAATTGATTGTATTCATTAATTCCCATTTCAACACTGCTAATATCAGGGGTAAATGTTAAAGGTAATTCAGTTTCTATTCATATGTTTCATACAATACTTTAAAATACTATCATGAAATACTTCATCATAAATGTGCTTCTTGAAAAAATGTTGTATGCTTGGGCCATTTTAGTTGTTATTGTGTCATCTTTTTAAGACTATATTATTTAACTGCTTTACCTTGTATCTAAATACATACACAGTTCATCCATTCACGGAAAATCTACAAAAGTCTCAGTCAGACATGAGGAAAGGAGGGGTACACCCTGAATATCTCACCGGACAATTGCACACAAATACAGTACAACCATTCACACACTTTGGCGCAATTGAGAACAGCAAATTATCCTAATGTGAATGTCTTTGAACTTTAGTAGGAAACAAGAGTACCCAGAGAAAACCCACACAAGCATGGGGAGAACATTCAAACTCCACACAGAAACACCCTCACCAAGCCCAGGACCTCCTTGTTGGATATGTTAATCACTGAGCCTCTCTACTATAATACATGGATCCCTCACTTTTCGCGGTTAATTGAAACCGAGATCCCCCCGCGACCACCGAATTCCATGAAGTAGGATCGACCCCCTGACTGATATATACGTACATGTATATGTGTATATAATATCAATGAATACATATTCAACACTATAAAGGCTTATAACAACAAGTAAACATTAAAAAATACAGTAATGCATACAATATCAATAAAATATAAATACATACACATTCAGACGCGCACAAGTGCACACAGATGCGCGTGCATGCACTCAGATGTGCAACTCACATAAAAATATAAGTAGTGTTGCTGGGGGGGTTTGGATTGTTTTTTGGTTTTGTTTGTTTGGAGTTTTTTGCAAAATTGGCCTTGTTTTGCAGCATTCTCCTTAACTTTTTTCCCCCATTCTTCCTTAATTTCATTACTTTTTTTAATTCGATGAATATTAAAAAAAAAAAGCCACGATGCACTGAAGCCACATGAATTGAAGCACGAAGTAGCGAGGGATCCTGTACTTAAATAAGAAGTCATTTCTTAAATGCAATTTCACTGCAATTGTTTGAATTTCCTAAAAATTGTTCATGAAAATCAATCTGGGATTTGCATTCACAAATTCTGGTCACAGTTATTTGTATAGAATACAGAAAATAGTACAGAAATAAATTCAAAATGCACAGACAAATTAAATTAGATTGACTTCAACTCATCAAGCCAACAGTTTATTAGTCCAAATTTTGAGAGTTCAAGTTCTATATCTGCAGATGGAATATAACTTGCAGAAATTTGCACCACCTTGCAAGGACAAGGTTTAAAATAAAGATAATGAGTCACTTGTGTAACACCAACAGATTTATTCTCTTGCAAGGATGACTGTGCATTTTACTTGTTTGTCAAGAAGGGAGTACACCTCACATCTCACATTACCATATATCTCGTCTGTACCTGTCTGTGCTATAACAGCACCAATTAAACTCTCTCTTACTATCTATTAAAACCAAGCTTATTAGATCGGTAGGATAGATGGAACCTTTGAAAATATCTTCTTATTCTAGCCATTAGAACTTTCTGTTCTTGTCCACTTGATAAGCATCAACCTTCCAGCTTTCTCTCCTTTAAATCATCTTTGCTATGAAGCTTAATGATCTCTTTCAGCCCATAAAGCAAGCAGTGAGCTGAATCCACACATTTTATCCTGCAGTAACCTATCATCACGATCCAGCTAATCAGTTAATCCTTGGCCTTAATTTTCACACTAATCATATACTATACACTTCTCCAACTTAATTCAATCTCTGCTCCATTCCTCATCTTGACCATCTTTACTACTTTGACACTCTTCGACTCAAAAAGAGTGCTCTATACTATACTAATGCCAGCCAAAGATCATTAACATCTTGTTTTTCTTTCATGTTAAAAACCTTATAGTATGGTTCTGTTTGCAATCAAATATCTCTTTTTCATTTTTTTAGAAGTACCTTCCATTCATTTATTTCTTTATGATTTATCCAGTGCACATCACAGGTAAGCTTAAGTCAATTCTTGCTGACATTGGGCAAAAGGCTATATTCACCCTGTACAGGTTGGCAGTTTATCACAAGGCTGAGACTGAGGAACAGACAGACCCATTATAGAAAAAAACTGTTGATTACCTGTGTAATCTATACATTACATCTATAATGTAAAGCATGTACATCGACTTTGGAATCAAAAGTTAACTGACCAAGTCTAAAGTCCAATTCATAATTATATAGAACTTCTGTAAAATCAATGTATTTGTATATGCAGGCTAAAGAAATCAAAGCCAATTCAAAAATCCCTTAGCAATCTATGTAAAATCTATATACTCATGTGTAAACATGCTATGGATTTATATAGTACATTGCTATAAAATTCCTAAAACTCCATGAATGTAGATAATTAATATAAAGGGGTAAACATGTGTATATATATATATATATATATATATATATATATATATATATATATATATACCACCGTATCCGACGTGATAAGCACCCAGGGTGCTTTAAAAATTGGTGTTGGTGGGTGCATATTAGAATGTTACCAGTAGAGTGGAATGGTAAGTGCTTATTACCATCACGGTGGAAAACATAAATAATAACAGAACAATAAAAGAGTTTTACTGGTATTTGTATTATTCATTTGTGGTATCAACCAAACTACTTACATGAAAGATAAAAATAAACAGAAAACAGCATAAATTAAAAAAAAAAAAAGACTATTCCTTCCCTTACTTTTCCCTCCCGGTGCTTTTCCTTTAACCATTTCATTTAAACATTTTTCCAAGTAAAATGAGCCAATCAAATGTTACATTTAGCACATGGCATGTTGAACCAATAAACGCCAACATAAACAAAAGCACATGGCCAGGAACATCTTTAAATTTATGAAGCTAGTGAGCAGGAGAATCAGGTGAAAATACTCGTCATCACTTTCTGATAGGTCCATATCTGACCTATCTGGCTCATCGCTCCATTCATTTAGAGCAGCCCATAGTTTTGCTGTAGCAGTTTCTAATGGTTCATCAGTTGTTGGACATTTACCAAGAGAACATAGCAAAATATTTTCGTTTTTTAAAACAACGCGGAACAATCAAATGTGTTGTTACTGATGAACATTATATCATTATAACATTATACCCCCAGTGGCAGGGGGTCTTGAAATACCGTGTAAACTCACTTTTACAGGCAGTGAACGCCTCATTTTACCGTTATAGAGACTGATCGAATAAAATTGGTAAGTTTTATCTATGACTTTGCTCCCAGTACACATGAGCGGTTATTAGAGGTAGTAGAAAAAAGAAAAGAAAAAAAAGAAAAAAAAAAAAACACTAGGGTTGGGGGTTGGGGGGGTGCTTATTGGTACTCTTCTCAAAAGTTAGCAATGTTTTTTTTTACATGAACTTCACCCCATAGACAGGGAAAGACATGGCCAGCCTTTGATAACCCAGTTCGCTGCACTGGGGGGTGGGGGGTGGGGGGGTTAGTGACAACCTGTGGTGAGTCAGGCTTGAACTCCCAGCCTTAGGATCAGTGCTCCAGCACCTATACCACTAGGCCACCACTGCCCTCAATTGAATGTTTCTAATAATGTTTTTAGAGAAACAACCTTGTTTTTATATAATTTTCTATGAAAGGAAAATATTCTATTGAACATAGATTTCTCTATAGAAAATCTGGAAACAAATGTTCTCTAAAAAAGGAAGTGTTCTGTCCGAATTTTTATTTTAAAAAAGTTGGAAAGAAAAATAGAAAACTGGTTGTTTTGTTTCCTTGAGAAAACAAATTTGGAAAATAAATTCTGTGAGTATGTGCCAAAGAAAAATATATAAACATATGCATTATTTGTGTTAAAAGAGATCAAAAACAGGATCAAATTAAATCCAGCAGTTGTGTGTGAAGATTTATCTGCTCAATGTCTCCCATTGACTGGAGCTGTGTTGCAGACTACAGTAATCATGTAATCCTATGGCAGGTACATATGTCTTACACAGCTCTTGGCCTAAAGAGTCATCAAACCTAAGTTTTATTCAATGGAAGGTTGTGAATGTACCAGACACGCCCAAAAGTGGGCTGTTCAAAAATCCTTTGTTCATTTTTTCAGTGTAGTGTATTCTTTCACTTCATGAATATGTCTTCAAAAATAAAAATTTGCTGCATGATTTCTTTGAGCACAATAAAGTTGCTGTAGTGAAGAGAAAATAATTACCATGAAATGTTCGGACTGAAGAAATATGAACCAAACCAGAGCCTGAAGAGGAGATTCAGGCCTGAGCTTGAGTGGGAAAGAAGGAGCTCTGAGGTCTGAGGTGAGTGTGTGTGTGTATATATGTATATGATGGCTCTGTTCTTTGAATTCGAAGATAGTTAATAGTTATTTCTCCTCACCTGTGCTGAGTATTTTTGTATAGCAAGAGACAGTTCGCGCTGGCTGATCCCTGCTCTCTAGGCCTAGGTCCCTTCCACGGTGGCTCAGCTGGCTGAGACGGCTGTGGTGGTTCCAAGACTGACAGAAAAACGCTGACGGCTTTGCAGCCTACTTTTTACGAAAGTCTGCAATGGTTTTTCTACATGCCTCTCACCATACACAGTGACAGACATGGCCGGCCTTTGATAACCCAGTTAGCTGCACTGGGGGGACAGTGACAACCTTGTGGGGACTCGAACCCCCAACCTTAGATTCAGCGATCCTGCACCCTAACCACTAGACCACCACTGCCCTTATATATATATATATATATATATATATATATATATATATATATATATATATATATATATATATATATATATATATATATATGTGTGTGTATGTGTGTGTGTGTGTGTGTGTGTGTGTGCGTGTTTACATTTTTAAATGAATAACCCCCACCATGTATTTAAAAAAAATAACAAGAAGCTTCTAGCACCACAAAATGTCCACGCTTAAAAATAACAGAGAATATAAAATATAATGAAAAAATATAAAGGAATTAAATTGATAAAAAATTATTTCCACTCTAGATACACAGCAATCGAGACAATGACAATGACAATAAATAAATATAGTATACTGTACTTTTTTATTTTGAATAAATTAAGTACGAACCGAATACAGTATTTGGATATTGAATTGTGGTTGTATTGAATTGTGGTAGATAAATTATAACAATACTGTACATATTATTTTTAAGTTTATTTCCTCTTTATTCATATCCTTTCATTTTCATTACAATAAAAGAAGCCTGCATGGTGAAGGAAGACTCCAGCGTCCAACTGAAAGAAAATCTGCTTTCTGTAAGTGTATTACTACGGATGTTGTATGATGTTTAGAGGCCATGTGAGGTCACTGGAAGTGATTATCTACTGCTTTTTATTGCAACCTCTTCACTGGTACAGTCGGCCCTCTACTTACGAAATTAATCTGCTCCAGCCCCTTTTTCAGAACCAGGAGTTTTTGTAAATGGAGGCGCATTTTACATGTAAAACATGTGATTCTTTCCAAGACTCCCAAGACTACCCCATAAACCCTTTAAAAATGATAAAAGTAAACCAATTTTGTATGAAATATGTATGAAATATGTGTTAAAAGTAAAAAAATTATTTATTAAACCATTTAAACATTTTAACATCATCATCATCATCTTCCGCTAAGTCCAGGTTCGGGTCGCGGGGGCAGAAACCTAAGCAAAGAGGTCCAGACGTCCCTCTCCCCAGCCACTTTCTCAACTCTCCCGGGGGGACACCGAGGCGGTCCCAGACAAGTCGAGAGACATATTTCCTCCAGCGTGTTCTAGGTCGACCCCAGGGTAGATCGACTGGGAAATTGAGAGCTTCTCCTTGCAGCTCAGCTCTTTCTTCACCATGACGGACCGCTTAACAGCAGAGGCTGCAGCAATCCGTCTGTCGATTTCTCGCTCCATCCTTCCCTCACTCGTGAACAAGACCCCAAGATACTTAAACTCCTCCACTTGGGACAGGACCTCATTCCCAACCCGGAGGGTGCATGACTGAGAACTATGGCCTCAGACTTGGAGGTACTGATCCTCATTCTGGCCAAATCGCTCCAATGAGAGCTGGAGGTCCCGACTTGATGAAGCCAAAAGGACAACATCATCCGCAAAAAGCAGAGACGAGATCCGATGGCCACCAAACCAGAACCCCTCAAGGTCTCGACTGCTCCTACAATTATGAACAGAATCGGTGACAAAGGACAGCCTTGGCGGACTCCAACCCCCCTCGGAAATGAATTCGACCTGTTATTACCAAACTCTGGCTCTGGTGATACAGTGACCGAATGGCTCGTAGCAACGGGTCCGGAATGCCGTACTCTCGGACCACGCCCCACAAGATCGTTCAAGGGACACGGTTGAAAGCCTTCTACAAATCCACAAAGCACATGTGGACAGATTGGGCAAACTCCCATGCCCTCTCCAGAATCATGTGGCGCGTATAGAGTTGGTCAAGAGTGCTACAGCCAGCACGAAAACCACATTGTTCCTCCTGAATCCGAGGTTTGACTATCGGTTGGATCTTCCTCTCTAGTACCCCTGCATAGACTTTCCCAGGTAGGCTGAGGAGTGTAATTCCCTGATAATTGGAACACACCCTCCAGTCCCCGTTCTTAAAAATCAGGACCACCACCCCAGTTTGCCAATCCAGAGGTACAACCCCTGATGATCACAGATGTTGCAGAGACGTGTCAACCAAGACAGTCCTACATCATCCAGAGCTCTGAGATATTCCGGGCGGATCTCGTCCAACCCCGGAGCTTGACCACTGAGGAGCTTTTTGACAACCTCAGTGACCTCCACTCCAGTGATGGGCGGACCCCACCTGAACCCCCAGGGTCTTCCTCTTCCATGGAGGGCGTGTTGGTGGGATTGAGGAAGTCCTCAACATATTCCCTCCACCTTTTGACGACATCCCCAATCGAGGTAAGCAGCTCCCCATCTCCACTCACAAAGTGTTTGTGAGGAATTGCTTCCCCCTCCTAAGGCGTCAGATGGCGGTCCAGAACCTTTTTGAGGCCAACCGATAATCACTCTCCAGGCCCACACCGAACTCCTCCCAAGCCCGAGATTTTGCATCTGCGACAGCCTCGGCTGCAGTATGTTTGACCTGCCAGTTCCTGTTTGCTGCCTCGTGAGTCCCACAGGCTAATAAAACCCGATAGGCCTCCTTCTTCAGCTGGACGGCCCCCTTCACCGCAGATGTCCACCACCGGGTTGAGGGATTACCACCTGACAAGTACCGACGACCTTACAGCCACAACTATGGGCTGCCGCCTCAGCAATGGATGCAAGAAACATGGCCCATTCGGATTCCATGTCCTCCGTCTCCTCCGGGATGTGGTTGTAGCTCTGCCGGAGGTGGGAGTTAAAGGCCTCTCGGACAGGGGACTCCACCAAACGTTCCCAGCAGACCCTGATTACAAGCTTGGGCCTGCCAGGTCTGGAAGGCAACCTCCCCCACCATCGAAGCCAACTCACCACCAGGTAGTGATCGGTAGACAGCTCAGCTCCTCTCTTCACCCGAGTGTCCAGAACATATGGTCGCAAGTCCGATGACACGACTACAAAGTCAATCATCGAATTGCGACCTAGGGTGTCCTGGTGCCAAGTGCACTTATGGGCACACTTATGTTCGAACATGGTGTTCGTGATAGACAAACTGTGATGAGCGCAGAAGTCCAACAACGAAACATCATTCAGGTTCAGACTGGAGAGACTGTACCTACCGATCACACCCTTCCAGGTCACACTATCATTGCCCACATGGGTGTTGAAGTCTCCCAAGACAACGGGTGAGTCTCCCGAGGGAGCATTCTCCAACCCCCCCCCCCAAAGACTCCAAAAAGGGTGGGTATTCTGAGCTGTCATTTGGTGCATAAGCACAAATAACAGTCAGGACCCGTCCCCCGCCCGAAGATGGAGGGAAGCTACCCTTTCGTCAACCAGGGAGAACCCCAACATTTGGGCACCGAGACGGGGGGGTCAACAAGAATACCCACACCGGCTCACCGCCTCTCCCCATGAGCAACTCCAGAATAGAATAAGGTCCAACCTCTCTCGAGATGGATGGTTCCAGAGCCCAAGCTATGCGTTGAGGTGAGCCCGACGATATCTAGTCGGTATCTCTCCACCTCACACACCAAATTAGGCTTGTTCCCCGCCAGAGAGGTGACATTCCGTGTCCTGAGGGTCAGAGTAAGTAGCCGAGGATCAGTCCGACAGAACCCATGCCTTCGGCTGCCACCCAACTCACACTGCACCCGACCCCTAAAACTCCTCCCATGAGTGGTGGGTCCATGGGAGGGCGGATCCATGTCTACTTTTCGGGCTAGGCCCGGCCAGGCTTCATGGGCAGAAGCCCGACCACCAGGTGCTTGCCTTCGAGCCCCTCCCCTGGGCCTGGCTCCAGGAGAGAACCCTGGTGACCCGCATCCAGGCAAAGGAGACTGCTTCCTTTGATCTCTCTGAGATGTCATGGGGGTCTTCTGAATCGCATTTTGTCTGGACCTTCACCCAGGACCTGTTTGCCTTGGGTGACCCTCCCAGGGGCATTATGCCCCCGACAACATAGCTCCTAGGATCATTAGGTCACGCAAACCCCGCCACCACGATAAGGTGGCGATTCATTTTATTAACATATTAAACTATTTTATTAACATATTTATTAATTAAACCATTATTAAACATTTTTATTAACGCACATACACACACACACACACACACACACACAAAACACAGTCTCACTCTATCTCTCTCTCTGTCTCTCTCTGTCTCTATCTCTCTCTCGAGCTCTCTCTCTCACACACACACAAAACTCTCTCTCTCTCTTTCTCTTTGAGTGGCACGCTCCGCCCAATGCGGGCTCCGCCCACACGCAGCGCACAGCCGACGGAGCTTTTCAGACGGGGTGTTGTATTTAAAGCGGAATTACCTGTTTGAAAGATCTGAGGTCAGGATTCAATATTAACTTGCTTCCTTGCAAGAACGGAGGTCTTGTCCCACGGAGCATTCTATGCATGGAACATTTGTTGCGCCGCCCACTTCCATGCACAGAAATGGTTTGTGGCCGAATGCGAAGCTTTTGAAATGGGGTGCGGCTCATCCGGACCTCCTCAAATAAGCTGCAATGAGTACAAAAAACTCACGAAACTCACGAACCAACAGTTTATCTCTCCTTTACCCCGTCACTGTATCGCCGCTTTTAAGGTCTCCTTCTGCTTCAATATCGTCCCGATGGTAGAGGGGTTTCAGCCATACTCCCTTGCGATTTCGTTCAACCGCATCCCACTTTCGTATTTTTTTATTAACTCCTGCTTCACTTCGCTTGATAACGAAGCCCGTTTCTTCTTTTCGGTGTCACCGGGAATCACTTTCTTGGGGTTCATGATGGATAACGAAGTATAACGTTGCAATGATCACTCTCAAAAAAACTCACAAGCCAACAGTCCTCTCAAACTTCCCTTCACGCGTGTGACAAACAGGAAGTATGGGTACTGGAATGGCTATAGTTCAGCTCCCTTCTGGCCAATGGGAGGCTAATGGGGCGGGATATTGGGAGACAGCCAATGAGAGAGCAACTCGCGCATTGTTTGAATTTTTGAATGGCGCATTTGGTGCTTTTCGTAAGAAGAGGTTGTTTCGTATACTGAGGGCGAATATTTAGGAAAATGTTTTTCGTAACCTGGATTTTTCGTATTCAGAGGTTTTCGTAAGTAGAGGGCCAACTGTATTACCATCGGATAGTCATTTCATCCGTCATGGCTTTGAGACCCACTTTCTGGCTGCTTGGTGCAGTCTTTTAAATCTGTAATGTGTAAAATTACATTTATTAATTTGTACAAGTGTCTGTTGTTCACTGAAATAACAAACTAAATGCACCAAATGTGTAAGCTTATGCATTATAAAGAAAACAAAATGAACGGTTTTGAGTTTGAAGAGACATGTATATATTCAGGAGGGAACTGAAAGGATACTGCAAATATCAGATGTTCATGAAGCTCTCAGAAACAGAGTTTTGGGGCTGAGAAACGAAAATTTCTCCCTACAAAGGTGTCTTCAGTTTTGGTGGTGAGTTGCTTGAACATTCTAAAAAAAATACTCAGATTTTAGTAGGTACTTACTATTAGATTTTGGGATAATAGCGCCACAGTTATGGTACACTACTTGATCAGTTTAATTTTAATATCTGCATTATTATTTAGGTCAGATGGAAACTAAACTGATTGATACCTAAGATGTGGATAATTTTGTCATCCAGATAAAAATACTGTAGATTATTTTGGACAATATGTATTTTTGTGAGTTCTATAGGCAGTTTCTCCACAGTAAACCCATAGTTGAGCTATAGAATCTGTAGAACTGTAGATTTTCTATCTGTCACCTTGGACCACCCTTTGCGTAAAGGTGCGCTGTCATGAAAGAAAAGGTTTGGGATCCAGTGAAGACACAGAATGAATTTATTGTACACAAAGGCAACTGTGTGCATCTGAATTTCAAGCAACAACTGTTTACAAAATTTTTGACATTATATCCACAATAATTTTGGACATATTTAGGCTTTGGGCTACCTGGTGACACAACAGATAGCATTGGCTCCAGACATTTCCAGGTACCTGGTTTAGTCCTGAACTGTTTTCCACTTTTTTTACATCCCAAAAACCAGCCAGTAGAGCTAACTAGGTTTGGATGTGTGTATAATGTTATATCTTGTAGTGGACTGGCAGTCCAGGTATTCAATTACTCAAGACAGGCTTTTGATCAATTAGGTCAGTGGTGGCCTGGTGGTAAAGGGTGCTGGATCGCTGATGCTAATGTTGGGGGTTCGAGTCCCACTCTCCATAAGGTTGTAACTGTCCCCCCCCCAGTGCAGCTAACTGGGTTATCAAAGGCCGGCCATGTCTCTCACTGTCTATGGTGAGAGGTTCATGTAAAAGAACTATTGCTGACTTTCGTAAAGAGTAGCTGCAAAGCCGTCAGCGTGTTTCTGCCCCTTGCTAAAGGGTTGTGTCAGGAAGGGCATTCCACGTAAAAACCTATGCCAAATCGAATATGCGAATCATCAATATGACTTCTATCAGGATGGAGACAGATGATTTGCTGTGGCGACCCCTGAAAAGGAACAGCCCCTGAAAGGGAAAGAAGAAGATGTTTATCGACAAATCACAGAATATCACCCATCAACATATACTCAGTTCAAAAATTGAATATATGTTCAA
This sequence comes from Plotosus lineatus, assembly GCA_024760905.1. Taxonomy (NCBI): domain Eukaryota; kingdom Metazoa; phylum Chordata; class Actinopteri; order Siluriformes; family Plotosidae; genus Plotosus; species Plotosus lineatus. The sequence goes on from CM045739.1 coordinate 36,379,056, forward strand.
AATATATTCAAAGGGAGGTAAATGTACACCTTGAGGAAATGTGTTATCAGTATCTGCCTCCTGGCAAATTTCTCAAAGTGTTACTGCCACCATGTGGTTTTAAAACGTGTCTCTTCTCATCACTCATTCCAACATGATTTCCTCACCTACAGTTACAATGCAAATTTTATCATAACTACTGGAATTTATCAGCTTGAATTGTATCATCGTACATTACGTAAAAGTGTCTGGAAAATGAATAAATACTTTGCTTTCATTGCCAATTTATCAGATGGCTCCAATAACCTTTTTCTGTTCCTAATTTTGTGTTTGTTTGTTTATTGCAAATATCCATTAAATACAAATAATCCATATTTATTTCGACAGCACGAAATATGTTGAGCTCATTCACATAGTGAATTCTTACCAAAACTCTAAACATAATCAGGAAATTTATTTTAATTCGAAAGGTTTTATCAAGTACCCAGACAGTTGGGTTTTTTCCTTGTCCTAACATATTTGATGCAATTATTAATGTAATCACCAAACTGAGCATTCGTGTCGTTTTCCAGCATTGATCTGGGTAGTTTTATGCCATTGTGTGCAAGTGTTCACGGCACCATGGAGCTGAAATATCCAAACACATTTGCAATGACCTGTTTAAAGAAGCACGCTGATATCTGTATTCAATCTTTCAGGGTTTTTCCCTTTTTCATAAAATGTGCACTTTTGTAGATACACTTTTCAGATCTTCAAGCCTTTTAAGTCTCCTGGATTTTAGCAAATCCTTTGAATCGTGCAATCAAGAAAACGACATTGTGTTTATGTACCTTGAAGGAATTTGAGCAAAGTTTGGAATTTAGTAAGGATTAAAATGGGACATCAACAGGTTATTTTACGTTCATGCTGGGGTGTGAATACAGTGCATTCTGCATCGTGTGCGTGATCAGAGTGGTCAGGTTGTGAATCATGCTTTTACACCAAATATTATCATCTTGGGGGTAATGGCACAGATGGTTTTAATGCCTTGAAGTCTATCCTCTCAGAATGTCAAGAATTTTTCTGTTTATCTTTATAGTGTGAGAGGAAATAAATTTTGGACTTTCTCGATTTCCAACATGTGATTTGAGTTTGTCCCTTGTATAAACACCTGATGTGCTATATTCAGACTTAGCCTTCTATGAATGATCCAATGACTTATTGCACGAGACATACTGACTAGGACCGTGTTGACGTTCAGTCCAATCAAGTGTTTACTCATGTCATAGGTGTGTGTTCTGTTTTTGGCTGTCCTGTAGTAGTGGTCTCTTTTTCTGTTAAGCGGTTGCCCCTCCACTGAAGGACTTGACTCAGCATAATAAATATTCAGTTGGAGGGGGGAGGGGTGTAAATCAGGTCATTTTCTACTGTTATTCGATTCATGTTGTATTTGTCAATAATGTCATCGATGTTATGTTCGCCACTGAAAAGCATCCTTCCTCTCTCAGTTCTGGTGGAGATGGCATAGTTTAATATGGATTAGTCATTTGTAGCAAAACAGGCTGTTGTTTTCAGAGTCTGCTTTGTGTTAACTGTCCTTACACTCTTTCTCCTACTTCGTCTTTTACCACATTCCTTGTGAACATCTTGACCTAATCCAAATCAATCTATTATTTATAGCCTGTGACTGAATTCAGTGTTCCAGATGAGTTTTGACTCAGCATGACAGGTTTTAAATTGTCATTTATACAGCTGCTTTTCAAATGAAAAATGGAATGGAATTGTATTATCGTAAAATTCCTGCTCACATTTGGACATGCAACACAAGGACTGTTTGGGCTAAAGCATTAAGCCAAAGGATTACTCAATTAAGGAGGCATTTAAAAAATGCCTAAAATTAAAAACAGCACAAAACTATAACGCTAACAGAAGAGCTTATTATCATACATACATCAAGTCTTCAATTTCAAGCTGTAAAATCCATTCAAAGCTGTAATAAACATGAAAATTCTTTGCATTCGGGCTTCTGCGTGGCGCATTGACAAAATGCACAACTATCAACCATGGATATCACCAGTTCAAATTCAGGTTGATTCTGCAGCCATCCACCACAGGGAGTCCATGGAAGCTAATTGGCTAAGATCTCAAAGGAAGGAGGGATGGTATACATTCAAATCCCTGTCACTCACAGTGATCATCAGGAAATCATGGGCATCTGTGAGCTCATTCAAACACAGGGGGGACAGCATTTCCCTTCGAGTGTGTGTTAGATTACCTACAAATATGAGTACACATCAATTCATAAAGAAAGCCAGTGATGAGCCGGGCATTTGGTACTTCCGCCTTAGGTGGGACTTTTAAGTAGGTAAAGTCCATTGGGCTTTTTACACCAAGCCATAGTGGCTCATTGGACTGAGCTTATCCCTGGTTTCCATAGCATGCAGCAACTAGTACAACTCCTCCTGGATGGGACACTAGTCCATCGCAGGTTACCTTCCCGGTATATTTTTACTGGTATCCATTTATACTGCTGGGTGAACAGTGGCACACTTGTGGTTAAGACTTTACCCAGGGGTCTTCGCACAGTGGGGGTCTAACTGGGATTTGAACATACAACCTCCCGATCAGAAGCGCAGCCCCCTAACCACTTCACCACCAGCCCCCATACCACTTCTCCACCAGCCCCCAGTATGTGGGGCAGTGGTGGTCTAGTGGTATAAGGCGCTGGATTGCTGATCCTAAGGTTGGGGGTTCGAGTCCCACTCTCCACAAGGTTGTCATTGCCCCCCCCCCCAGTGCAGCTAACTGGGTTATCAAAGGCCAGCCATGTCTCTCACTGTCTATGGTGTGAGGCATGTAAAAGAACCATTGCTGACTTTCGACGAGAGTAGGCTGCAAAGCCCTGCGATGGCCTGGCAAGCTGTCCAGGGTGTACTCTGCCCTCGCCCTGAGTTGGCTGGGATGGGCACCAGCCTCCCCGCGACCCTAATTAGGATGAAGCGGTTACAGAAAATGAAATGATGATGATGAACACCAGCCCCCATAGGTGGGACTTTACCCACCTCTTAATACCACCACCGTTATGGTCTGGTACCTTTCGAGTCGTAGGATGACTCTTGGTGACCTGCCATGAAAGATAATGCCTTGACTTTCATCTTCATGGAGGTTTTCTTCGCAAGGATAGTGCAGTGGTTTGCCATTGCCTTCTGCACGATGCGAACCTACGGGCAATTTAGAACGGCCAATTAACCTACTGTGCATGTTTTTGGACTGTGGGAGGAAACTGGAGTACCCGGAGGAAGCCCACGCAAGCATGAGGAGAACATGCAAACTCCACATAGAAACACCCAGGCCGGGAATCGAACCCAGGCCTTCTTGCTGTGGGGTGGACGTGCTAACCACTTCACCAATGTGCCGCCAGTTATACAAACCATTACAAAAACACAATATAACAAGGCATTGCAGACAGGCATTTCTGCGAGTAACTCTGAGCATTACATCATTTTTATCAAGGTTAACTGGTGGAAGCTGCTGGTAAATTTGGCAGTGGCCAAATCTAACACACATTAACCTTACCTCAACCACTCCTTGCTAGCTTTTCTAGAAAAGTTCACCTTGAAAATGGATTTTTAAGAATGTCCGACATTAAATTAATTTTTCCTCTTCCATCAGCCAAGGCGTAAAAAATTCTAATTAAAATGTGTGCAGATCACCACAGAATATTCAGCCAGTTTTGCTTTGACCAAACAATAAGAGGAAAAATGCTGCTGTTGCTGCAGGCCAGCTGGCTGACCCTGTGAGGCGAATATGAAATATGATTAGTTAAAGAAACAACCCCATTGCTAATATAGTTTAAGTTGTATAGGCCAGTACTGCTGAATCTGAAGGCCCTGGACAGATTAGATTGACATGCAGCACAGAGAAACTGAAATCTGAGCGGACAAAAACTATCATCTGCTGGAAGCAGGGCAGTCAAGAGACATGCTACGGAATGAAGAAAATACACTGTTGGAATAAATAAATTAAATTTAATGAAATAAATGGTAGAATTTAAGTTGTGTAGGTCATTGCTTCTGACAACGTTTAGGCCAACAGAGAAGGCTTGCTGGCCTTGTCGGCTCACCACAGAACATTGCATGTCATGGAAGGGAGCATGTGCATGCATATGCCCCTGCCTGGTTCGTGGTAGTCATGTGAAAGGGAAGGAAATGCTTGATGGGTGGGAATTGGAAAATAATAAATTAGGGAGAGAAAATGGGAAAAAGAAAACTATTTGCATTGATGCAGTGGGTTATTAGGTAAACTTTGATTCCTGTTTTTTCTTAACATTTTCTTCTTCTTCTTTTCCTTTTGATTGTTCCCTTCAGGGGTCACCACAGCGAATCGTCTGCCTCTATCTCACCCTATTCTCTACATCTTCTACTCTTACTCCAACTACCTTCATGTCATCCTTCACCACATCCATAAATCGTCTCTTTGGTCTTCCTCTGGGCCTTCTGCCTGGTGGTTCCAACCTCAGCATCCTACTACCAATATACTCACTATCCCTCCTGTGTACATGTCCAAACCATCTCAATCTAGCCTCTCTGACTTTGTCTCCAAAACCTCTTACATGTGCTGTCCCTCTGATGTACTCATTCCTGATCCTATCCATCCTCGTTACTCCCAAAGAGATCCTCAACATTTTCATCTCTGCTACATCCAGCTCTGCCTACTGTCTTTTCCTCAGGGTTACTGTTTCTAAACCATACAACATCGCTGGCCTCAACACCGTCTTGTACACTTTTCCTTTCATTCTTGCCGATACGTTCCTATCGCACATCACACCGGACACTTTTCTCCAACCATTCCAACCTGCCTGCACACGCTTCTTCACCTCTTTTCCACACTCTCCATTGCTCTGGGTTGTTGAGTCGAAGTACTTAAAATCCTCCACCTTCTTTATCTCTGCTCCCTGTAACCTCATCGTTCCTCTTGAGTCCTTGTCGTTCACACACAGGTATTCTGTTTTACTGCGGCTAACCTTCATTCCTCTCCTTTCCATGGCAGACCTCCACCTATCTAGATTTTCCTGCACTTGTTCTCTGCTCTCACTACAGATCACAATGTCATCTGCAAACATCATAGACCATGGAGATTCTTGTCTAACCGTGTCTGTCAGCCTGTCCATCATCATAGCAAACAAGAAGGGGCTCAGAGCTGACCCTTGATGCAGTCCCAGCTCCAAAGCTCTTGAACTCTTCTGTCACACTGAGAGCACACCTCACCAATGTATTGGTGGTAAGTCTGGCTCGTGGCTCATCAGGCCAGTGCTTATCCCCAGTTTCCGTAGCTTGAAGCAACAAGGAGTTCAACTCCCCCTGGATGGCAAACACTGCATCTGTGGTGCTCTTTCTTGGCATGAAACCAAACTGTTGTTCTCAAATGCTGACCTCTGTCCTTAGTCTAGCTTCCTCCATTCTTTCCCATAACTTCATTGTATGGCTCATCAACTTTATCCCTCTGTAGTTGTCACAACTCTGCATGTCATCCTTGTTCTTAAAAATGGGCACCAGCACACTTCTCCATTCCTCCAGCATCCTCTCACTCTCTAAGACTTTGTTGAATGTTCTTGTCAGGAAATCTATTGCTACCTCTCCTAGACACTTCCATACCTCCACTTGTATGTCATCAGGACCAACTGCCTTTCCACTCTTCATCCTCTTCAATGCCCTCCTCACTTCACCCTTATTAATCTTTGCTACTTCCTGGTCCTCAACAGTCACCTCTTCTACTCTTTTTTCTCTCTCATTTTCCTCATTCATCAGCTCTTCAAAGTACTCTTTCCATCTTCCCAGCACACTTCTGTCATCAGTCAATACATTTCCCTCTCTGTCCTTAATCACTCTAACTTGTTGCACGTCCTTTCCATCTCTATTTCTCTGCTGTGCCAACCTGTACAAATCATTTTCTCCTTCCTTACTGTCCAGCTTATCATATAATCATCATTTGCCCTCTGTTTGTCCTTTGACACCGCTACCCTTACCTTACGCTGTGTCTCCCTGTACTCCTGTTTACTCTCTTCGGTCCTCTCAATGTCCTACTTCTTCTTAGCTAACCTCTTCCTTTGTACACACTCCTGCACTTCCTCATTCCACCACCAAGTTTCCTTATCTACTGTCCTTTCAGAGGACACACCAAGTACTCTCCTACCTGTCTCTCTGATCACATTAGCTGTAGTTTTCCAGTCATCTGGAAGCACTTCCTGACCACCCAAAGCCTGTTTCAACTCTCCCATGAAGACAACATGACACTCTTCCTTTTTTAGCTTCCACCACTTTGTCTTCTGCTCTGCCTTGCTTTCTCCACCTTTATTACCATCAGCATCATCCTGCACACCACCATCTTATGCTGTTTGGCAACATGCTCACCCACTACTAATTTGCAATCACTGAATTCCTTCAAATTACATCGTCTACACAAGATGTATGTGCTGTATGCTCCTACCTCCCAATAAGCCCTGTCTTCTTTTCAGGGAAACACGGTACATATTCAATGCTATTAATGCTTAAATAACAATTAAACATTAAAATATAATGCATAAGATGTAACTAAAATATAAATATACACACATACAGATGCGCATCTCACATAAAAATGTAAGTACTGTAGTTTTGATGGGAGGTTTTGGGTTGTTGTTTTTTTGTTTGTTTGTTTTTGTTTGTTTGTGTGTTTTTGCATAATTGGCCTTGTTTTGTGACATTTTCCTTAACTTTTCCACCTATTATTCCTTATTTTTTTATTTTTTAATTCGATGAATATTCTTTTTTAAAAAACATGATGCACTGAAGCCGCACGAATTGAAGCGCAAAGTAACAAGAGATCCCTGTATATTTAATGTTCATCAAATAAACTTGTAATGCAGTAAAATCTACGACATCAGAAATCTTTCCACCAGAATGGAGAGTCACTATTCTTACATACATCTCTAATATTGTATATGGAAAGAATATTTTCATTTCATTTCATTATCTGAACCGTTATATTTTTGGTTCAACTTAACAGAGAAGCTCAAGGCTGTCACAGCTGACCCCACTTGAAGACAGGGGAAAGCAAAATAGGCCAAAATTGCCGAATATGCCTATCTTTGAATGCTGGGAGGAAACCAGAGCACCCAGAGGAAATTCAAAGAAAGCAGAACATGTAAACTCCACACAGAAATATGATTGTCTGACCATCAGCCAGGATCTTCTTGTCAAAAGTATTAGACACTAGGCCACCGTGCCACCCCAAGATGGAAGATGATTGATTTATTTGATAAAGCAGTAGCACTTACCTCTCAGTCTGTACATACAAACATGCTAAAAGGTTTTAATATACTCTCTTAATATGCCGTTCCTCACTGTAGTAGATTGGCAACTCATCCACAATGTATTCCTGCAAGCACTAGTGTACCAATTCTTCATTAAGGATGAAGCAGGATAAGGATGGATGAATGATTGAATTAATTAATATTTAATATCTAATAAATATGTACATTTCCTACATTTCATGAATTCTGGACTCATACTGTTTCTGATTATGGCTAAATGAAGATGAATATTTAAGAATTACTGTTCAGCCTTCATCCATAATAGAATGAATTCAGCTTTGAAGTGTTTATGGAGCCATGTGGGGTCCCGACGTAATTAAATAGCTGCTTTCCACATGTGACCTGTTTGATGCAAAACATGTGTTTTTTGCTTATTTTTGTCATTAAACTAATTTACAGTGATTGTTTTGGAATGCATAACGTAGTTGTTATGTAGGTGAATTTTGCTATCTTCAAGATATAATTTGGATGAAATGACACAACACTACATTCTGAACATGTGCATCCAATCAAGAAATACGTAAAATGCTTGGAATGTACGGTATCAGTTTTATAGTGACTCTCGTGTCAAAAATGAGATAGGAGAGCAATCAATGTAAGCAATAAGACGCACTTGTAGTTTCACAGAGAAACTATAAACTTGCCAAGAAAAATGCATGGAGAGTATATCATCTTGTTCACTGCTTAAATTGACTGACATGATCAGCTTCATCTAAGCCTCTTTATATAAATCAGTGCAGAGTCACAATAGAACAAATTTAAATTAAACTCATTAAAAATTGCCCTTGCAATACATATTTAATATCGCCATATTTTTAAAGTAAACATTATGACTACATGAGAAAACTGGAATCAAACCATATCCACAGCAGGCCTCACCAATTTGGTGCCGTAGGCAAACTTTAGTCAGCGCCCCTCGCAGGACAGCAGCAACAGCAACAAAAAAATTCAAAAAATGAAAGCCTAAGATTTCCTCGATTTAGATTAAAAATCTTTAGTTTTAGCTTATAAAAAAAAAAGATTATGTGAACACTGGCTGTTACATTATATTACATACATGTTATAGTAGTATTTTATTATACAGTGGTACCTCACCTTACGATAGTCCGAGCAAACGAAAAATCCAGGTTACGAAAAACATTTTCCAAAATTTTTGTCTCTGTATACAAAACAAGTTCTCCTTACGAAACAAGCCAAATGCGCCATTCTAACATTCAAACAATGCATGAGCTGCTTTCCCATTGACTATCTTCCAACATCCTGCCCCGCTGGCCTCCCATTGGCTAGGAGGGATGATGCAGCTCCCTCCCATTAGCTATTATGGAGCTGCATCTCCTATAATGCTTTTCGTGTAAAGGACAGAGTTACTGTTTTTTGACTCAGGCTTTTAAACTTCCATAAACATTTGTAAGATTATAACTCTGCTAAGAAGACATGGTCAACACATGCACGCATACACACACACACGCACGCACACACACACACACACACACACACACACACACACACACACACACACACACACACACACACACACACACACTCATGTGATTTCCAGTGCGAGTGAAAAGAGGAAGCGGGCTCGTGATACCGCAAAGGGATATGGCCAAACCTGTCTACCATCAATACGATATTGAAGCAGAAGGAGGTCTTAAAAGGTATGCTTTTATAATTTTTTTTAAGGGTTTAGGGGGTAGTATTTGGGGCCTTGGAACGAATCACGCGTTTTACATGTAAAATGCGGTTCAATATATGGAAAATCCAGGTTAAGAAAAAGGATCTGGAACGGATTCATTTCGTAAGGTGAGGTACCACTGAATCAAATTTTTAAACTGGGTAGCGGGTGGTAAGGTGCTGGATCACTGATCCAGAGATTGGGGTTCAAGCCCCATTCTCAATGGTTATCACTGCTTTGCCCCAAGTGCAAATAATTGGGCTATCAAAGGCCAACCATGTCTTTACTGTCTATGGTGTGAGGCTGTAAAAGAACCATTGCTGACTTTTGTCAAGAGGAGTTGCATAGCCGTCAGTGGGTTTCTGCCCTGCAATGGCCTGGTGAGCTGTCCAGGGTGGACTCTGCCCTTGCCTAGATTCAGCTGAGATGGGTGCCAGCCTCCCCACAACCCTAATTAGGATTAAGTGGTTCAGAAAATGAATGAATTCATAAGTTTTATACCGCTGATGTGAAACTGAGATTATGAGCTCTTGAATGGATTCACACATTAATGCGCAAATATGATTTAGAGCAGTGGTCCCCAAACTACGGCCCGCGGGCCGAATATGGCCCGCCTTCACATTTGGCCCGGCCCTCTGAACAATACCAGAGATGCATTTTTTAGTCTGGTCACACGATCAAGACTAATACACACCTAGAACATGACACCCTACTCCACCCTTCTGCTGTCTGTGCCTCTATCTTAGTGGTACAGTGGTACTATGCAGTGGTACCTCACTTTATGAAATTAATCCGTTCCAGCACCTTTTTCGTAACCTGCATTTTTCGTAAATTGAACCGCATTTTACATGTAAAACTCGTGATTCATTCCAAGGCCCCCAATACTACCCCATAAACCCTTTAAAATTATAAAAGCATACCTTTTAAGACCTCCTTCTGCTTCAATATCGTACCGATGGTAAATGGGTTTGGCCATATTCCTTTGTGATATCACTCGAGCCCGTTTCTTCTTCTCACTCACACTAGAAATCACACCCGTGTGTGTGTGTGTGTGTGTGTGTGTGTGTGTGTGTGTGTGTGTGTGTGTGTGTGCGCATGTGTGCACGCATGTGTGTGCGCGCATATGTTGGCCATGTCTTCTTAGCAGAGTTATAATCTTACAAATGTTTATGGAAGGTTAAAAGCCTGAGTCAATAAATAAAGCATGAAACAACAGTAACTCTGTCCTTTACACGAAAAGCATCATGGTAGATGCAGTTCCATAAAAGCCAATGGGAGGGAGCTGCGTCATCCCTCCTAGCCAATGGGAGGCCAGCGGGGGCGGGATGTTGGGAGATGAGCAATGGGAGGTAGCTGCCTCATCCCTCCTAGCCAATGGGAGGCCATCGGGGCAGGATGTTTGAACCTCATTGATGGGAGAGCAGCTCATGCATTGTTTTAATGTTTGAATGGCACGTTTGAATTTTTAAGATGGCGCTTTCGTAACATGAACTTGTTTCATATCCAGAGACAAAAATTTTAGGAAAATGTATTTCGTAACCTGCATTTTTCATTTGGTGAGACTTTCGTAAAAGTGAGGTACCACTGTAACCGCTACAATCAGCTTTAGAATTTATTGTGTTTTTAAGCATTTGACTCAATCATACTTCTAATTTACTTTTATATATTCTGCAGAGTAGCAGTGAAATCTCACTGGTTTGCTATCCCAGGATAGTTAACAATTATTCACTGAACGCGAGGTGAATGCTGGTGAATAATTCCCAAGGTGGAACATGAAGGGGACTGTTCAATTATTTCCTTCTTTTTCTTTGTACATTTTCAAGCATTACAGTGGAAGAAGAAGACTGCACACATCAGCTGATGTCAGCTTTAACAGTGCAAACTGAGAAGAGAAACTAAACGTGCTGTTTAAGTGCTAACAAATAACTTTAACGTAACTCATATATGTAAATGAGTTCAATAAATTCACGACCTGAAAATGCTTTCGGCACCAGAGGGGGTCACGGTGAGGACTGTCAGACAAGGTCACTACCACAGTCACTGTTCAGTTCATCATCAGTTCATTTTCTGTACCCACTTAATCCTAATTTGGGTCACGGGGAGGCTGGTGCCCATCCCAGCCAACTTCGGGCAAGGGCAGAGTACACCCTGGACAGCTCGACAGGCCATCACAGGGCGGAAACACGCTGACGGCTTTGCAGCCTACTCTTGTTGAAAGTCAGCAATGGTTCTTTTACATGCCTCACACCATAGACAGTGAGAGACATGGCCGGCCTTTGATAACCCAGTTAGCTCCACTGGGGGGGGGAGTGACAACCTTGTGGAGAGTGGGACTCAAACCCCCAACCTTTGGATCAGCGATCCAGCGCCCTATACCACTAGACCACCACTGCCCCCGCCACAGTCACTGAATCTGAAAAATTAATTCAAAATAATGACAAGAATTCTACACGATATGGGCTTCTCAATTATTTATTTATTTATTCATTGTTATGTAAAAAATGCTAAAAGTATACTTCTACCTAACTTGAAACTGAGTGGTTTGCACCAGCAAGACAATTTTCAAACAGAAATAATTTCATCTCATCATCATCATCATCATGTTCTACCACTTATTTTGGGGTCAGGTCACGGGGGCAGTAGTCTAAGCAATGAGGTTCAGACTTCCCTCTCCCCAGCCACTTCCTCCAGCTTTTCCGGGGGGGGGGGGGACACCGAGGTATTCCCAGACAAGCCGAGAGACATAGTCCCTCCAGCGTGTTCTAGGTCGACCCCAGGGTCTCGTCCTGATTGGACATGCCTGAAACACCAGACCAGGGAGACGTTTGGATGGTATTCTGACCAGATGCCCGAGCCACCTCAACTGGCTTCTCCATACCTGTCAACCCTAGGCCGTTGGCGATCTTACAAATGGCTACTTATGCCCTTACAAAATAGCAACTAATCTTACGCGTCTTATTATCGCGTGCAATATGAAACAAAAATTAAACTCTATTTTTAATATAATATGAATTTATTGGTAATGTTGTAACATATAACCTGGTGCAATCAAATAAAGAGTAATATCTTCAGCTGCATGATTAAGAAAATTTAACAGTGATCTTTATTATAACTATATGTAGCACTTTTGGCACTTTCAATCATTTCTTTTGATGGCTTCACTTCATGGCACTTGAGCTCGCAATTAAGTTTGACTTGAATGATGGCGGCAGTGAAAGTCTTGATCACGTGGTCGGAAACAGCAGGCGATAGCAGGCGATAACGCAACGCCGATTCTCGCGAAAAGCGGCTACAGACCAATTCGGCGTATCGTCTCTTTACGAAGCGGTGACACAAAAAGCGGAGTTAAAAAAAAGCGAAATGATCGAAAAGCATTACAGATTTGGACGTGCGTACACATTTAAAAATCAGTGCTCACTTGTACAAATTACGCCAAAACCGTACAACTTGACAGGTATGCTTCTCTCAAATAAAAGCTATGGAAAAATATGATTTAAATGTCTAAATTACCATTAAGTTTGTAACCACTGTGGCGCTTACAGTAAAGCCAACTTCGACATCAACCAAACAACAAGCCGTCTGTGGGTGCCTTGTTTACAAGCCTCTGATTATATACTGGGATATATTTGTAGAATACACGCATCCCTCACTTTCCATGCTATTGGGATCGAGATCACCCCATGAACACTGTTATTCCGCGAAGTAGGATCAACCCCCCCCCCCAACCCTCCAACCCCCTGACTGACGTATATGTACATGTATATGTGTATATAATGTCAATAAATACATATTCAATGCTATAAATACTTATAATAACAATTAAACATTCAAAAATAATGCAGAAGGTGTAAATAAAATATAAATACGTACACGCACATACAGACATGCGCATATGCATGCAGATGCACGTGCACGCAGTCAGATGCGCACCTCACAAAAATGTAACTAGTTTTGATTGGAGGTTTGTTGGTTTAGGGCAGTGCTTCTCAAATAGTGGGGCGCGCGTGTGACCCAGGAGAACATGCTTTTTTTCCGCCGTACTACAAGAAAGTGTAATTGCACATCCACTCCAGTAGTTGGCAGTGGCGCCCTCATTGCCCATTGTGCGCAGCGAGTATTAACTCTACTTTATTAACATCCTACCTTTGTGAGACTGGTTTCTCTGCTGTTGCTGCACTGAAGACCAAGTACAGGTCCCAGCTAAACATTGAGCAGGAGCTGAGAGTTGCAGTGTCATGCTTCAAACCTCGCTTTGAGAAGCTGTGAGCTGCAAAACGTGCTCATTGTAGCCATTAATCTTGGCTTCCTCATTTTGAGAAAAAAAAATCAGCACAAATTGTTCTATTTGTTCTTGTTTTGTAGGTTAAAGTGTTTATATATTGTGCTCCTGAGTTAATGTTTCTGAAGTCAATTTGAATTAATTATTTATTGATTTTATTTTCAGCAGCAAATGGTGTGGTAAGTTTGTCAAAAATGTAACAAGGATATTATTATTTTTAAATTTAAGGCAAATTGATGCACTTTCTTTTACAGACTAATAAAAATGTTAAAAAGTTATTCTTGTAAGTTGAACTATGTCTCTTTCTTTTTGTTTTATTTATGTTAACAAGGATACGATATAATGAAGAGATATACCTGTAACTATATGATAGAAAAAAGTTATAATTTATAGTTGCGGCGGAAAGTGGGTGGTGGGGGGGGGCGAATAGTTTTCTTCTTGCTAGGGGGGGCGTAACAGAAAATAATTGAGAAGCACTGGTTTAGGGTTTTTTGCTTTGTTTGTTTTTTTTTGGATAATTGGCCTTTTTTTTTGTGGCATTTTGCCCTATTCTTCCTTAATTTCCTTATTTTTTTTAATTCAATGAATATTTTTTAAAAACCTGTGATGCATTGAAGCCACATGAATTGAAGCATGAAGTAGTGAGGGATCCCTGTATTTTGTTTTTTAAAAAGTGTAGAAATATCACAGGCAGTAAGTACCTTACGAATAAGAAATAAGCAATGTTGTACAGCAAATATATCATTTAAAAATTAAATGAAATGTTTCTACATGAATAGAAATTGAAGCCCAGTAAAGATAAATAAATAAACAAAAACAGTTTTGAGTGTAACAGCTTTTGATTTTCTTAAAATAAACATTATTCCTGGGTCGAATGTGTGCAATGGTACAGGAAAACCAGTCATAAATGTTACAGCTTATACGTTTATAAATTTTAAATTAAAAATCTTTACCAAGTTTATGAAACAAATGTTCTTCTTCTTTTCCTTTCGGCTTTTCCCTTCAGGGGTCGCCACAGCGAATCATCTGCCTCTATCTCTCCCTATCCTCTGCATCTTCTTCTCTTACACCAACTGCCTTCATGTCCTCCTTCACCACATCCATGAATCATCTCTTTGGTCTTCCTCTAGACCTTCTGCCTGGTAGTTCCAACCTCAGCATCCTACTACCAATATACTCACTATCCCTCCTCTGTACATGTCCAAACCATCTCAATCTAGCCTCTCTGACTTTGTCTCCAAAACATCTTACATGTGCTGTCCCTCTGATGTGCTCATTCCTGATCCTAATCATAAGTTTATGAAATAAATAAATAAATGAAATTTAAAAATAGAATGCCGAAGTCCAGGGTGGTATAGTGGTTAGCATATCAGATGCACAGAAGAGGGCCTGGGTTCAATTCCCAGCTCGGGTGTTTCTATGTGGAGCTTGCAGGTTCACCTTGTTCTTGCATGGAGTTCAATCTGGGTTCTACAGTTTCCTCCCACAGTCCAAAAACATGCACAGTAGGCTAATTGGTTGTTCCAAATTTCCCTTAGGTGTGAGCTGGTGCATGTGAATTGTCGTTTGAGTGTTGGCCCTGCAATGGCCTGGTGAGTTGTCCAGGGTGTACCCCACCCTCACCCAAAGTCAGCTGAGATTGGCGCCAGCCAGCCCGCAACCCTAATTAGGATTGAGCAGATTAGAAAATGTGTGAATGAATGCCAAAGTCTTTCAGGCATTACTGTACATATATATCTTGAGTGTCTAGGAAAAAACCTCATAAGTTCAAAAGGAATTGGGGAAATTGAGGTTATTTGTAACAGTTAAGTCAGAGTTAGTAGGTTCTACTCACAGAGATGTTGTCTTGGCAAAATGTTGTTGTTCTTATTGCATTTTTTTTCTTTGCTCTGACCAGACAAGAAGTCAAAACCAGACAAAGTATGCCTATACTGTATGACCTTGAGAATTGTGGCAGGAGGCATTAAAAACAAGAGATGAGGACTGCGTTGAGTATTGAGACTGAGTGATAAATAGATTTTGCTGACTTGCTCTGTTCTTGTTCTCAAAAATAGAATCATTCATTTCATAATTTTCTATAACCACTTTATCCTAATTAGTATCGCAGGGAGGCTGGCGCCCATCTCAGCTGACTCTGGGCGAGGGCAAAGTACACCCTAGACAGCTCACCAGGCCATCGCAGGGCAGGACGAAGTCAGTGATGGTTCTTTTACACCTCACACCATAGAAAGTGGGAGACAGTGGGCAGCCTCTGATAACCCAGCTAGCTGAACTGGGGTGGACAGTGAGAGTGGTGCTCGAACCCCCAACCTTAGGATCAGTGATCCAGCCCCTTTACCACATGGCCACTGCTGCCCCACCAGGCCACTGCTGTCTGAAAATGGAGTCAGTTTCAGTTTAATTTGAACAGTTATTGGAAAACTCTACCTGAACAGCAGCTTGATTTTAAGTAATCAGTATTGTACTTGTTTTTGATTATGATTTTATCTTTTATATATTACCAAATAATTATATGGTTTAAAATCTTCAAAATGTGTTGTATATTTTCACTCTTTTGTTGAGGAAATTTTTTTAAATTACTGTACATCATTTAAAGTATTAAATTGAAAGTATATATATAGAGAGAGAGAGAGAGAGAGGATTTTCTGAGTAGATCCTTCCGTACCAATACTTTTTGGTAGAGCAAATAACAATAAAAATAAAAATAAAAGGACAGGACAAAGACTTTCTATTGAAACTCCATTTATCACTACAGATCTGTTTCAAGGGGTGGTGAAACCATCCTCTCTCTTCAGGTGATTATAGAAGAATATTCTAAGAATTCTAAGAATATAGAATTCTTCTATAATCACCTGAAGAGAGAGGATGGTTGTCCTTTTATTTTTATTATATATGTATGTATATATATATATATATATATATATATATATATATATATATATATATATATATATATATATATATATATATATATTTATATATATATATATATATATATATTTATATGTGTGTGTGTGTGTGTGTGTGTGTGTGTATATATATATATATATATATATATATATATATATATAATAAAAATAAAAGGACAGGACAAAGACTTTCTATTGAAATTCCATTTATCACAGTGATAAATGGAGTTTCAATAGAAAGTCTTTGTCCTGTCCTTTTATTTTTATTGTTATTTGCTCTACCAAAAAGTATTGAGCACTCTCCTACAGAAGATAGGACTTTTTTTGATTGAGCACTCTCTACTCAGAAAATCATATATATATATATATATATATATATATATATGTGTGTGTGTATATGGTCTGATGGTATCCATCACAGTTATTCATTTCACAGTTCTTTTTGTTTTGTCTCTCTCTATGCAAAACTGCATCACACGGTTGTGACTGTACTAAATTCATTCATTACACAGACAAATTTTTTTGGCAGTGGGGGCCTGGTGGTAAAGGGTGTTGGATCGCTGATCCTAAGGTTGGGGGTTCGAGTCCCACTCTCCACAAGGTTGTCACTGTCGTCGTCCCCAGTGCAGCTAACTGGGTCATCAAAGGCCTGCCATGTCTCTTTCATGTAAAAGAACCAACCCTGACTTTCGCAAAGAGGAGCTGCAAAGCAGTCAGTATGTTTCTGTCCCTTGCTAAGGGTTGTGTCAGGAAGGGCATCCGACGTGGAAAAAAAAAAACCTATGCCAAATCAAACATGCGAATCAGGTGACTCACTGTGGTGACCCCTGAAAACGGGGAAAAGCCGAAAGGAAAAGAAAAACAGACCGATTTGGGTTTTTTTTTTTATCCCTATAGATTATAGATCCCTGCTACATTTTACTTATGTGTTCTGTAATTAGTTTTATATTTCTTAGTAATTATCACTAACTTCAAGAATGACAGGCTTATTTAATCTTTACATTTTTTCTTATGCCTTTTTTTAGCAAGCAGATTTTGGTCATATTTTAATAAAAATATTTGAATGTGTAGTTACAGTGAGCTGCAACATGAAAATTATTGTTATATATCACTGATACAAAATATACATATGAGTTGTTGTGAAGGACACTTTTCTCATCGTAAAAATACGTTCATTCATTCATTCATTCATTTTCTGAAGCACTTTATCCTAATTAGGGTTGCAGTTGCCACCTCCAGGCGAGGGTGGAGTACACCCTGGACAGCTCGCCAGGCCATCGCAGGGCAGAAACCTGCTGACAGCTATGCTTACAGACTCTTGACAAAAGTCAGCAATGGTTCTTTTACACCTCACACCACAGACAGTGAGAGACATGGCCAGCCTTTGATAACCCAGTCAGGGGTGGACAGGGGGGGGGGCACATCAGTTTGACAGCAACCATTGACAGCAGGGCTTGAACCCCCATCCTTGGGACACATAATTCAGCACCTTACCACTGGGCCACCCATGCCTCAAATTAAAATTTATAAATGCTAATTTTTAATTTAATTTAATATAATAATTTATAAAATAATTTAATTTAATATAATAATTTATAAAATAATTTAATTTAATATAATAATTTAATATAATGCTAATTTAGTGGGACACAAATGACACAGCAGTTGGGGATCACCAGCTAAGGGTTTTTTCAGTGTATTTTGCACAATTAGCAGTGAATTCGTGTTGTTTTCCTCAAACGTTCCAGTAGTTTACTGCTGGCACAAATTTTGAACAGGGCAACACAGCAACGTTGTGGTTTGTGCTCCCACTTCACAGTAAGACTGTTCTAAATTTAAACTCCCTGCATGGGGAGGGTGCTTCTGAGTGCAGTATCCATCCTGATTCCTGGGTTTGCATGAATTTTCATACAAATTCCAAAGACATGGACATTTGGCAAACTTCTTCACTTCTTCACTTATCACTTAACATCCAGGGATGTCGTTGGGGCGCCTTCATGGCGAGACTTGGTCTGATTTGGCCTGGCGGCGCCCATCCCTCTCCAGGTCATGAAACACGCCGACGGCTTTGCAGCCTACTCTTGTCGTAAGTCAGCAATGGTTCTTTTACATGCCTCGCACCACAGACAATGAGAGACATGGCCCGCCTTTGATAACCCAGTTAGCTGCACTGGGGGGGGGACAGTGACAACCCTATGGGGACTTGAACCCCCAACCTTAGGATCAGCGATCCTGCGCCATATCCACTTGACCATCACTGATTATGCAAACTATGCATTCCAAATTGTGTGTAAATTTTAATGTGAATTGTTGTGTGTTCGCTCGGCAATGGTCTGGCATAGTGTTTAGGGTGCAGTGGTGTTTAGGGTGTACCCTGCTGTTGCCCGAAGTCAGAACGGATGAGCTCCAGCATCATTATGACTTTGATAAAAGATAACGTTTTTTTAGAAAATAGCATGGCATGACATAAAAATTGTTGGGTAGGCTGCATAGCTGTCAGTGGGGTCGGTGGTGTAGTGGTTAGGGTGCTGCGCTCATGATCGGGAGGTCGTGAGTTCAAATCCCACTGAGACCCTCACTGTGCTAAGACCCCTGGGCAAAGTCTCAACTACAAGTGTGCCTCTGTTCACCCAGCAGTATAAATGGGTACCAGTAACAATATACTGGGAAGGTAACTTGCGATGGACTAGCGTCCCATCCAGGGGGAGTTGAACTCCTAGTTGCTTCATGCTACAGAAACTGGCGATACGCACCGGTCTGATGAGCCTCTATGGCTTGGGTGTAAAAATCCCACAGAAAGCATAGCTGTCAGCGTGTTTCTGTCCCTTGCTAAAAGGGTTGGGTCAGGAAGGGCATCCAACGTTAAAAAAAAAAAAAAAAAAACCCAGAGGCCAAATCAAATATGGCGCCTCCAGAAAAAGGGAAAAGCAGAAATGAAAAGAAGAAGAAGACAAAAATTTTGGTAAGGAAAGCTAAAAGTGAGAACACAGCTACTGTTTTGTTATCCCGAGTGCCTGTACTTTGGACAGCAGGAAGTATTATCTAGATATTTGAATTTTTTTGACATTTCAGTTTACAATTCTTGGTGATGTCAGTCATCGTTTAGCCCTTCACTGGTTTTAATTTTAATCAGCGTTGCTTACTAGCATTAACTCTGTGAAAAAATGTTTTTAAAAAAAATCCAATTATTGCCTTGAATGAACAAATGGTTTCAGTTTAATAATTTGGGACAAATCTGACAGGTGTCTACAGCTTGAAGCAGTTCGGGCTTGTGCTAGTTTCTCACTTTCTGCTTGAGACGTGGTAGAAGCGTCACTGCATCAGCTTTCTGCATCTGGAGCCAAGCAATCTGTGACTCCAACAGTCCTGCGTCATGTCTGAGGCATCTGTACACATCGAAAGGGGCATGAGAGGGCTGTAAAAATAGAAAATGAATCATGCAGCTTGCACGTCCATGTTGTCAAGTTCTGCCATCCATGTCTTTCCGTAGTATAATATCAACGTCCCTTGCAAGTTAGTTGGATTAGGTTGGTCAGATCACAGAACAATTCACTGGAGCACCAATCAACATGTTGTCTTGCTTGCATGAAACTCCTCTGCATACCATGAAACAGAAGGAAGTTGTTGTGAGGGTGGGGGGGGGGGTCAGAAAGGCACGGACAATATCAAAATGAATCCTGCCCAATGTTAAACAATAAATTAATAAATAATATCAAGGTCTGCAGTGAAGCTACTGATTTTGATGAAACATTGTGCTCAAAAATATTGCATATCCTTTATAGATGGACATATACACCTTATCCAGCCTGGATGTGCTTATTCAAGCAATGATTCATACAAGCTTATTCAGTCTTCATGGTCACGCCATCAAATATGCACAAACACAGAACTTGAACAGAGTGTTAGACTTGCACAATCTTGAACTCAACATGAGGCGGGCAGGTTTCTTAAAACTTTCCACAACATTGTTGTTTGAGACAAAAATGTTCATCTAATCACTGAAATGGAATTAAAGTGATGAATGTCGAAAGCAATAAAGAATTTATGATACTAATGACTATTCAAGGTTAAGCAAATCCATAGAAAATCAGGAAAACACGTCCGTATAACACTCTACAGCATCTCTGGTTCGAATTAGACTTCCATTCCTCAGAGCCCACTGGGTACCATAAACACAAATTACACGATGCCAGAAATAGTTCAGGGAATGTATCTGTCTTTAAACCTCGAACCGGAGTTGTGTGAGGGCAAGAGTAATTAAATCACTGTCTTCCTTCATTGCTAGAATTTATGGACGTAGAGCTAGACACAAGACGAGGAAGAAAGAGTCAGAACTTTTTTTTTTTTTTTCAGAGAACATTGCAGGATAGAAATGTCTGGAAATCCTGGGATCCTTAAAGGGATCAAAAGCTTGGATATATATATTGTGTGTGTGTTGTGTGTATAATTTTATATATATATATATATATATATATATATATATATATATATATATATATATATATATATATATATATATATATATATATATATAAATTAAATATAAATTAAGATTACGCACACACACACACACACACACACAGTGACAGTGGAGACATGGCCAGTGTGTGTGTGTGTGTGTGTGTGTGTGTGTGTGTGTAATTTTAATATATATATATATATATAATATATATATATATATATATATATATGAATATTAAATGTATATATATATATATATATATATATATATATATATATATATATATATATATATATATATATATATATAAATTAAAATTACACACACACACACACACACACACACACTGGCCATGTCTCCACTGTCACTGTGTGTGTGTGTGTGTGTCTTGTAATCTTAATTTATATTTAATTTATATATATATATATATATATATATATATATATATATATATATATGTGTGTGTGTGTGTGTGTGTGTGTGTGTGTGTGTGTGTTTATTTTAAAGTTATAACATAATCTTTCAAGCTGCTATTCTGATGCTATTTATACAGGTCCAAAATAATTTTTAGTGTCTTTTTAATATGTTGTGACGGACTGGTGACTGTTGTGGGAATATCTTACGAAATTCAAGTCAGGCAGAGTTGATAACAATTTATTGAAACAGAGAGGGTCAGGGGGTTTCTTTAGTGTTTTGGGTTGTCTAAGGCTCAGCGCGGTCTGTCACATAAAGGCTGATGAAGCGCAGAGCACTCTTGTCATTTATATCTTTGTTTACATCACAGTTAGCATATACCTCATAGCAGACGGCCTCACAGCCAGCACACATGTCAAAAAGATTTACCGTCACAACCACTGCAAACGCACATTCGGAGCGTCACAATGTATATACATTTTGGATTTTTTTTTTTTTAATGTATTAAATGCCATAATATTTTGTTTTCCCGAAAAACTTTCTGAGTTAGAAAACCTGTGTAGGATCGAATAAATACTCTATAAAGAATTAGATTGTCTTCTTTATATTCACATGGAGTGGTCGCCTTTATGTTCGTGCTTATCACATGTTCCCCACACATGCTGAATTAATTCCCAGCAGCCCCCTGCAATCCTAGGACAAAATTTCTTCACCCACTGCAATCAAAAATGAGTAATTGTAGATGATTTACATTCACGTTGAGGTAATATTAAAACCCGAAAACAATCCTGAGACTACATGCTTTTATATTTCTCCTTTTTTGGCGTAATGTAATGTCTCTTATTGACACTCAGTGGGACATTTCAGGTCTAATCTTCATTAGTGTTTCGAAGCTAGTTTCAAAACTTGTGTCCAACAAATAAACCACATATTTATATATATATATATATATATATATATATATATATATATATATATATATATATATATATATATATATATATATTCTATATTTTAATTCAATATATCTCCTTCATTCACTTCTGCTTCTTCTTCCACCTCTTCACTATTTTATGATCCATGCAACATAAGTTTTTAGACTCAAATGGTGCATTCAGCAAACCAATAAAAGAAAAATGAATATATGCATATATATATATATATATTTCAGTGCTTCTCAAGGGGGGGGGGCGAGGTATGATGCAAGGGGGTCGCAGTGTTATTCCCTGGGGAACAAGCTTTTCTGGAATAGTGTATGAGAATTAAGTGTAATTGCAGCTCCACTCCAGTAGTTGGCAGTGGCACTCTCATTTCGCATTATGGTGTAGCGGTTTTTCGCACGAGTAAACAATATGAAGTGCAGTAAAGAACCCCTTAAGAAACAACATGGAAAAATTTCTAACAGGAACGAAGAGAAAGGTGGCGAGAGACGGAGATATTAAGACATAAATAAGATGAATGAGTTTAAATAAGGATGTTTTTTTTTTTTTTTTCAGGCACATTGGTGCACTTTAAGCCTTTTCTGTTACAGATTAAAAAACAATTAATGAAGTTTTTCTTTATTGTAAGTTGAACTATATTTCTTTCTTTTTTGTTTTAATGTTAATAAAGATATAATGTTATGCTGAGGTGTACTAATAACAATTTTATAGACAAATAATACTATTTCGTCTCTCATGGGGTGGTGGGGGAAGGTGTGAAAGCTTTTGTTCGTCCTAGAGGGGGCGCCACAGAAAATAATTGAGAAGCACAGATACAGGGATCCCTCGCTACTTCGCGCTTCAATTAATGCCGCTCAGTGCATCGCGGGTTTTTTTACATAAACAAATAAATATTCATAGAATTAAAAAATAAGGAAATTAAGGAAGAATAGGTGGAAAAGTTACAGAAAATGTTATAAAAACAAGGCCAGGCCAGTTCTGCCAAAAAAAAAAAACCCTGAACATCTCCCATCAAAACAGGATTGTTGCATCTGTGTGTGCACGCATCTGTGCAACCACGCCCCCCTCTGCCAGAGCCTAGTATTAAGTGTACCTCAGGATAATGTTTAATCATATTTCATATTTATATTTATGATCTATCTTTCTGTAGATTTTATTCCATTTCTATTTCTACTTGTTTTTCAATTTCATTTCACTTTCACTTTCAATCTTGGACAGCTTTCTTGGTATCTCTGAATGTTTGCAAAACAAGTGTTGGGTAAGTTGAAGAGCATCTGTCTTTATATTTTATTTACATCTTATGTTATTTTTTCAATGTTTAATTGTTATTATAAGCATTTATAGCATCGGATATGTATTTATTGATATTACAGTATATACTCATATACATGTACGTATACGTTAATCGGGGGTGGGGTGGGGTGGGGGTGGGGTGGGTGATCCTACTTCGCAGATTTCGATGGTCGCGTGGGGATCTCAGTCCCAATTGCAGCTAACTGGGTTATCAAAGGCAGGCCATGTCTCTCACCGTCTATGGTGTGAAGCATGTAAAAGAACCATTGCTGAGTATGCAATTCAAGATACGCTCTTCTTCTGAACAATGTCTGGAGCAACCCGTTTTCCTCAGAATTTCAGGGAGAATTCATTATACCCAGCAAATACAAAATGTGCTGCCTTCCTTCCTTAAATTAGACAATAGTTGGCAGCTGTTTTTCAAAGAATGAATGACGTCACTAATTGAACTCCACACCACTATTATTTTGAACATGCCCCTTTCAATTACACAGAATCAGCAGCGTACAGGTAATGACTGTTGGTTCTGTTGGATTCTATTCGTCTACTACACCTGCTAGTCAATTTTTGCCATGTGGAAATATCATTTCTACCAAAAACACTGATTGATCAGTTTAGTGATGTCTGACTGATCTTACTTTGAGCCCAAATGTATGTTCTTTAAAAAAGTAACATGTAGAGTCACAACTGCTTGCACCAGAACTAACTTTGCAGTTTCAGAGTAACAGATGTTAGAGTTGCAATAAAAAAATCCAATGCCTTCACTGTTCATTTTTCAAATAGCATCCAACAATAGAGCAGTGGTGCCTGTGGCCTGATGGTAGGATGCTGGATTACTGATCCCAAGATCAGGGGTTCAAGCCCCACTATCAATGGGTTCTCACTGCTGTCCTCCCGGTGCAACTAACTGGGTCAGCAAAGGCCAGTCATGTCTTACTGTCTGTGTTGAGAGGCATGTAGAAGAATCATGACTGATTTTCATCAAGACGAGACTGCGTAGTCGTGGCGAGCTGCCCGGGGTACTCTACCCTCGCCCAGAGTCGGCTGAGATGTGCGCTAGCCTTCCTGAGAATGAATGAATATTCCACGGTGGGAGGGTCATTAGCATCAGTAATTCACACCTCTATGATCCTTGCTCGATCCTCATTGTGTCACTGTGGAAGCAGTGCTACAAATACAGGGATCCCTATCTTTCCGCGGTTAATTGGGACCGGGATCCTCCCTAGACCACCGAATTCCACGAAGTAGGATAAACCCCCCCCTCCCCCCTTGACTGGCGTATATGTACATGTATATGTGTATATAATATCAATTAAACATTCAAAAATAATGCATAAGATGTAAATAAAATATAAATACACACACATACAGACACGCACTCAGATGCGCACCTCACAAAAATGTATATAGTTTTGATTGGTGGTTTTGAGTTGTTTTATGTTTTGTGTTTCTTTAGGGTTTTTTGTTTGTTTGTTTGTTTGTTTGTTTGTTTGGATTTTTTTTTTTTTTTTTTTTGCATAATTGACCTTGTTTTTGTGGCATTTTCTTTAACTTTTTCCCCTATTCTTCCTTAATTTCCTATTTTTTTAATCTGATGAATATTTAAAAAAAAAAAAAAAACATGATGCACTGAAGCCGCATGAATTAAAGCGCGAAGTAGCGAGGGATCCCTGCACATACTTAGATGTGTAACCCCAGATTACATTAGGACAATATTCATAAAGTTCCACATTTTATGGTGCTTGGAGTATGATTGGGGTCTAAAAACGAGGCAGGGTGCATCCATGAGAAGAAACTTGAATGAATCATCTTTCCAAGTTCATCAAGACCTACAATGGCCCATCAATATCTCTTAAACCCAGTTATGCTCTACTGTGCTCTACTACGATCCCCACATTCTCATGATGCTCAGTTACAATCATAGTGAATCCACCATCCACCAAGTGGATCAAGATCATCAAGACTCGATCCCACAACCCCCTACACATGTCACGATTCTCACAAATCATGAAAATCGTGCACATCACGCCCCAGTGTAAACCCAGGTTACGTATACTAATACATGCTCTCCAGAGTATCTTGTTTTTTTTCCCAGTGTCAAAAACCTCCAATTGGTCACCTTGGATTGTGTGTGTGTGTGTGTGTGTGTGTGTGTGTGTGTGTGTGTGTGTGTGTGTGTGTGTGTGTGTGTGTTTGTGTGTGTGTGAAACCATGATCGACTGCATCCTTGTTCAGATTAAAGAAGTAATGAAAATGATGAATAACAAATGTTGCTATATTGCAGAAACTATGTTGACCTTCCCCCATTTTTAACATCATGGCTATTTCCTTTAGATTCATTACACATAATCTCAATGAAACCCATTTTAATTTAATACAAACTGGTGAAAGTTCAAAAGGTGATGAATACTTGAAAGGTCGTGTAACACTGTGGGGTGAATCCAGAAAAACAACGTTCCAGCTCTTGATCCAAATTATGTTGTGTAATCTCATGCAATATCACGCTTGCAATATTTATAAATTCACTCATCAACCTGTAATTTTGAGTTCGAGTTCATGTTGACATCACAGCTTTGCTTTGAATTAATGTTTCCGAATTTTCAGCCCAAGAACAACATTTTTGCATCGTCACAGCAGTAACCAGCTTAAGCATATGTTTTATTCTGACTTGAAGAGGGCACGTAGTTGTGATGCACTTTGTTTTCAGCATTGTTACACCACAGGCCTCTTTTTGCACTATTTGATTAATGCCGAGTAAGTGACCCCCCACAGACCAAAGAACCAGGCAAAAATGCTAAATATTTTAAACTAGTGCAGCTTCTCTGCTTAAATTGTTTATGGGACGGGAATGCATGCAGTAAACAAAAGTCAAGCACCAGCATGGAAAAGCAGTTGTTCACTATGGAATGCATAATATAAGTAATAAGTTGGTTTACAAAAAGGATAAGTATAAGTAAGACAAAGTAGGTTGTTGTTTTTGTTAATTCTTTTTCTCGTTTTGGTAAATTGTTTATTTATATCTTGTTTCTATGTTTTAAATGGGCTCTTAAAATGAGTCGTAGGTCACTGACAAAAATTCCTTTAAAATTCTCTCAGCAACCCATTTTATTTAAATTTGTTTACTTAATTTTACGATGTAAAGTTAATGTTTGAGGCATCAAATGTTTGGGAAGGCTCTGCTTCTGTCTGTCTACCTGTCTTTGCGTTCATGTATCTCAAGAATGATGTTTGAGATTTTTAGGATTTATATGAAATGACTGTATCTTTAAATGCATAATTTATTAATTTTTTTAGTTGTTTCATGTCCTGTTCAAGGTTCATGTGTCCACAGGAAGTCAGTAAGACCGCCGCATCAAAAAGTTGATGTTAACTGGCTGTTGTATCGCTGGCTTGCATGATAACGTGTAGCAATAAAAAACAAAATAAGGTAAAAAAATAGATTTATAATTATTAACAAAGCTGAAGCCCATAAAATGGGGACTAAAAAACCTCGGCTCAGACTCGCACAATAAAAAACATACAATCTGACTCGGGCAGACAGACTTGTAGGTAAATAAACATTTGTTAAGTCTTAAGTGTTGATACCAAAAGCTTGACAGAATGTCAGCTCATTAAATGGAAAATTAAACTAACAAGACAAATAAAAGCAGAAATCAAAAAAGGCAGTAAAAAGCCACATCAGGTTTGTGAAACTATTGAGAGACATTGGGAGCTCCGTTTATAGACACAGCCCAGACACATGAACATATGATGAATTTGAATTTAAAAACAGATAACTGCCATTGTTTTAATTATGAAAAAAAAAAAATTATCATAAGTTTTTTAAAGCTACTGGGAAAAAATTCTTGAAAGCTCTATCTATCCACACACACACACTTATTTACATGATCATGAACTCAGTTGGGGCAGTGGTGGTCTAGTGGTATAGGGCGCTGGATCGCTGATCCAAAGGTTGGGAGTCCCACTCTCCACAAGGTTGTTACTGTCCCCCCCAGTGCAGCTAACTGGGTTATCAAAGGCCGGACATGTCTCTCACTGTCTATGGTGTGAGGCATGTAAAAGAACCATTGCTGACTTTCGACAAGGGTAGCTGCAAAGCCGTCAGCGTGTTTC
Organism: Plotosus lineatus; assembly: GCA_024760905.1. Taxonomy (NCBI): domain Eukaryota; kingdom Metazoa; phylum Chordata; class Actinopteri; order Siluriformes; family Plotosidae; genus Plotosus; species Plotosus lineatus. The sequence goes on from CM045739.1 coordinate 36,406,451, forward strand.
CGCCCTGCGATGGCCTGGCGAGCTGTCCAGGGTGTACTCTGCCCTCGCCCGAAGTTGGCTGGGATGGGCACCAGCCTCCCCGTGACCCAAATTAGGATTAAGCGGGTACAGAAAATGAACTGATGAACTCAGTTTATCTGTTACTATTTTATCAGGAAATTCCTGTTATTGCATTATTTAAAAAATACAGTTTGCATGGATTTATCTTTGCTTAAAAAGGAACTGATTATTTTTGTGGCATTGATCCAGACATGGTCAAGGTATAGTACTGCATAATGGCATTTTATGAATACAAAAGAGTAAGAAAGACTTACTGGTACTTAGTTGACTTAGTTGGCAGGACTCATAGAAAAATAATCTATTGTAGTCTATAGAATTTTTTGACGATAGGTTTTTTAGTGAATTCTATACGTAATACATGTATGGACTTCACTATAGATTTCCTTATAGACTGTACAGATCTGCAATAATTATTCTCCAGCATTATCTATTGATTCTACAGGAAATCCTATAAGCCAGGGGTCCCCAAACCACGGTACACGGACCGGTACTGGTCCGTGGCTCATTTGATACCGGTCCACAAACAAAATCTTTCATGGTGCAAATTATGTTTTTTTTAAATATAGCTTCCGAATTTTATTTTGAAAAACGACTGTTTTTGACATTTCCACAGAAGACGTGAAAGCCCTTCTTCTGTTTCCAACCACATATCTTTGTGAGGCGGGATTTTCTGCCGTGACAGCCACCAAAACAAGGCTACATAGTAGACTCTAGCCAGTCCGTGGCAACATTTTCATACATAAAACTGGTCCCTGGTGCATAAAAGGTTGGAGACCACTGCTATAAGCTACATAAAGATTTTCTATAGTTTCCCTAGAAAAATCTATAATTTACTTATGGATTCTATAGGAGAAACTGTAGATTTCTTATGGATTCTATAGTAATATCTATAGATTTCTCATAAATTCTATAGTAAGAATGGACCATTTCCTATGGATTCCATTGCAAAATCTATAATTTCTCATGGGTCCTGAAGGAGAAAGTGTACACTCTCTATTCTATAGAAAGTGTACACTCACTATTGAATTCTATAGCACAAACTATAGATTTCCTACAGACTCTATAGCACAAATTATGGATTCTGTAGCTGAAACTGTATGTTTCCTATGGATTCTATAGGAATAATAGATTTTTCATGGATTCTGTAGCAAAATCTGTAGAATCCCTCTATGTATATGTATAACAGTTGGTTATGTAGAATTGTTATGTTCAGTTTTCTTTTTGTAACTTCCTTTTTCTTTTGTTCTTAAATTTTTTTTGTCGGCTGTATTCATTTGGTTCCTTGTCCATGCTCTGGCTATTTTTTCTTTGGCAGTAGGATAGTATCTCCAGATGGCTTCAGGAAGCAAATAAAGAAAATAGCAAAATAAACAGCATGTATTTTCACTATTATGTGCTAGCTGGTCAAAACCAATATTTAACATTTTACACTACTCTAGTGGTCTTTATTCAGGGTTCTAATAGTATGTATATATATATATATATACACCCACTGCATATGTGCAGCAATATATATATATATATATATATATATATATATATATATATATATATATATATATATATGTATGGTTAGATCCTGGAGCTTTTTGTCCAAGTGTTTGATGCAATTCCAAGCATTTGACAGTATCAGAATTAATGATTGCTCAAAAAAAAAAATAAAGAAAAAAATTATACATACCAATGACGACACCAATCTGATGGGGCAGAAATACTTCTTTGGGGTCACCTCTTCTCTCTGACCAATCCTAGAGGATATCTGACCAGTTGGAAAGTATTTGGCCATAAAGTCAGATGAGAACAGGCTTGCTATTAGGTCATTAGTGAACTTTTGTCCATCCCACATGGGCAGCTGGTCCAACAATGTATGAGGTATCTGAAACTGTTAAAATACAATGTTATGTAAGGTTCAAATTTCACAGAACTACCACTTAACAGTGTTGAATGTCTTTGCTTATTTAATATGACCAAACACAGAAAAGAGGCATTACATTTATTGTGTAAAATACTTTTTATCCAATTTTAGGACCACTTGAGTATATTGTTCAATACAGGGACTCCTCAGTTTACGACGCTGATCTGTTTTAAAGACGCGATGTAACCCGAATTTCAGTGTAAGTCGGAACATAACATAAAATATACTGAAAAGTACTGTACGTACAGTGCTATAATAAAATTTAACAGTTAATGACATAAAAAAGTATTTAAAAAGAGAAAACAATTCCTTACCACATGAATGAAATACAGTGCGGGAGGGAGAGACAGGCTTATTGTGCTGGAGAAGCTGGGGCAGGTGAGCCTGGAGTAGTAGATGCAGATGAGGTGGTGGGTACAAGATCTGTTGCAGGCCTCTCTCTGCCTTCTTCAAATACTGCTCCAGGTTAGACTGGACAGAGAGCAACCGCTTCTCATCCAAGATCTCCTTGTAACATTGCATCAAATCCATGATACCTCTGGAAACCCTAGTGAACCTTTCCAAGTTGCGATCCTGAGCCTCAAAAGTTGCCAACGCTTGCTGCAGCTTGTGCACCCGAAACTAGTTTGCGTTTGTTTACATAACCGCGAAAGACGTAATGACGCGCAATATAATTTTTTATATTTTTATGGGGGCACGTTTGTAACCACGGAATGGTATAACTCAGGACCGTGTAAACCGAGGACTCCCTGTATTACCCATATAAACCCCACCATTGCTGAAAAAGAGCCTTCAAATGACAGAAATAACAAAGATAATGTAGTAGTCTGCTTACAAAAAATAAATAAATAAACTCACATGCCCGACCCACTGCATATGTGCAGCAATATATATATATATATATATATATATATATATATATATATATATATATATATATATATATATATATATATATTAGTCCTTCTCAAAAAATTAGCATATTGTGATAAAGTTCATTATTTTCTGTAATGTACTGATAAAAATTAAACTTTCATATATTTTAGATTCATTGCACACCAACTGAAATATTTCAGGTCGTTTATTGTTTTAATACTGATGATTTTGGCATGCAGTTCATGAAAACCCAAAATTCCTATCTCAGAAAATTAGCATATCATGTTCAGGTAGTCTAAACGAGCTATTAACCTAATCATCTGAATCAACCAATTAACTCTAAACACCTGCAAAACATTCCTGAGGCTTTTTAAAACTCCCAGCCTGGTTCATTACTCAAAACCACAATCATGGGTAAGATTGCCGACCTGACTGCTGTCCAGAAGGCCATCGTTGACACCCTCAAGCAAGAGGGTAAGACACAGAAAGAAATCTCTGAGCGAATAGGCTGTTCCCAGAGTGCTGTATCAAGCCACCTCAGTGGGACGTCTGTGGGAAGGAAAAAGTGTGGCAGAAAATGCTTCACAACCAGAAGAGGTGACCGGACCCTGAGGAAGATTGTGGAGAAGGGCCGATTCCACACCTTGGGGGACCTGTGGAAGCAGTGGACGGGGCTACAGGTGCCGCATTCCCCAGGTCAAGCCACTTTTGAACCAGAAACAGCGGCAGAAGCGCCTGACCTGGGCTACAGAGAAGCAGCACTGGACTGTTGCTCAGTGGTCCAAAGTACTTTTTCGGATGAAAGCAAATTCTGCATGTCATTCGGAAATCAAGGTGCCAGAGTCTGGAGGAAGACTGGGGAGAAGGAAATGCCAAAATGCCTGAAGTCCAGTGTCAAGTACCCACAGTCAGTGATGGTCTGGGATGCCATGTCAGCTGCTGGTGTTGGTCCACTGTGTTTTATCAAGGGCAGGGTCAATGTAGCTATCAGGAGATTTTGGAGCACTTCATGCTTCCATCTGCTGAAAAGCTTTATGGAGATGAAGATTTCATTTTTCAGCACGACCTGGCACCTGCTCACAGTGCCAAAACCACTGCTAAATGGTTTACTGACCATGGTATTACTGTGCTCAACTGGCCTGCCAACTCTCCTGACCTGAAGCCCATAGAGAATCTGTGGGATATTGTGAAGAGAAAGTTGAGAGACACCAAACCCAACACTGTGGATGAGCTTAAGGCCGCTATCGAAGCATCCTGGGCCTCCGTAACACCTCAGCAGTGCCACAGGCTGATTGCCTCCATTCCATAACTGAACATAATTATTTGAAGGTTGACTTTTTTATATTAAAAACACTTTTTTTTTATTGGTCGGATGAAATATGCTAATTTTTTGAGATAGGGATTTTGGGTTTTCATGAGCTGTATGCCAAAATCATCAGTATTAAAACAATAAAAGACCTGAAATATTTCAGTTGGTGTGCAATGAATCTAAAATATATAAAAGTTTAATTTTTCTCAGTACATTACAGAAAAGAATGAACTTTATCACAATATGCTAATTTTTTGAGAAGGTCTAGTGTGTGTGTGTATATATATATATATATATATATATATATATATATACAGGAATCCCTCACTTTCCGTGGTTAATTGGGACCGAGACAGAGACCCCCCCCCGACTGCACAATTCCACGAAGTAGGGTCAACCCCCCCCCCGACTGACATATACGTGCATGTATATGTGTCTATAATATCAATAAATACATATTCAATGCTATAAATGCTTATAATAACAATTAAACATTCAAAAATAATGCAGAAGATGTAAATAAAATATAAATACACACACATACAGACAGTCCAGTCAGATGCGAACCTCACATAAAAATGTAAGTAGTTTTGATGGGAGGTTTTGGGTTGTGTTTTGGTTTTGTTTGTTTGGGGTTTTTTTTTTGCATAATTGGCCTTGTTTTGCGACATTTTCCCGAACTTTTTCCACTATTCTTCCTTAATTTCATTATTTTTAAATTTTTCGATGAATATTTTTTAAAAACCGTGATGCACTGAAGTCGCATGAATTGAAGCGCGAAGTAGCAGCAAGGAATCACTGTATATAACAATTCATGCAGTTAATCAAAATTTGCATGTTTCATCCAAACAGAATTCGAATAAAGCATGTTTCATTTTGATTTGGTCTTTACTCTTTAGCACGTTACTGTTTCACGTGTTAATCTGTTTGCTGCTTTGCGGTATCTTTGTGTGGCTTTTGATCCAGATCTTAGGTACCGCATCCGGTTGGCCATCTGCCTCTCGCCACTATTGTGACTTATTGATGTGTATGAGTACCAGTCAAATAGCCAGCTAATTCCACCATGATACATTTCGCCCTCTTTAACTATGTAAATACGTACCACAGATTCCATGGCTAGGTCATATTATAATATCTCCCCTAAATACATATGTGTAGCCTACCTCTGACATAATTATACCCCTACATACCAATTATCGTTAGTAAATTGATATTCGCATGTAAAATAAGCCTGCCAGCCTTATTGTTTATTTAATTTAATTCGGAAAGGTACATAATCTGGTTAGAAAACCCATGCATACCTCGCCATAATGCAACTGATTGTACATGGTGAGAAATGGAACAAACTGCTTAAAAATGCTGGTTGTTTGTCTTATTTTTGTCCTGAATGAGTCTTGAAAATGTCTTTAAAAGTCTTAAATTGGTTCAGCTCAGAGCTGCAGGAACCATGCAATTATAATATAACCTTTTCTACAAATGTAAAGGTTTCCATAGATATTAAAGTTATTCCATATAGTTTCTTTCTTTCTTTCTTTCTTTCTTTCTTCCTTCCTTTCTGCTTTTTTTATTCTCGAGAGTCGTCACAGCAAATCATCTTATTCGCACATTTGGCACAGGTTTTTACGTCGGATGCCCTTCCTGTCACAACCCTTTAGCAAGGGACAGAAACATGCTTACGGCTTTGCAGCTACTCTTTACAAAAGTCAGCAATGGTTCTTCTACATGCCTCATTCCATAGACAGTGAGAGACATGACCCGCCTTTGATAACCCAGTTAGCTGCACTGGGGGGGACAGTAACAACCCTGTGGGGATTCGAACCCCCAACCTTAGGATCAGCGATCCTGCACCCTATCCACATAAATTATAGAACCCAAGCTCTAAATATTATA
>CM045739.1:36415000-36547500 GCA_024760905.1 Plotosus lineatus
CTGATGGGTGGGTGGTTGCTTTCACAGTGGATGTACAACAGTGTGGTGTTTAGTTTAGTGAATGGCTGGTAAGTGCCACTGTTCAGGTTGAGGGTGACATCCTAGAAGTTGGCGATCTGTTTATTGGCTTCTATTGTGTTCCGTAGTCCATTATTAGAGAAAATGCGGCATATTTCTTTTTTTATTTTTTCCATGAGGCGAGGTGTGGTGTCAGAAGAGGCAAGACCATCATCGCGGTAAAGTCCAATGTTGATGTCGAGTTTTTTTAGTTGGGAAAGTAGGAAGTTTCCTACTAACTCGCAGGTTTACGTGGCTCCCCATTGTGACAATGTGGTGTCTCCCTTCTTTTGCCAAGGTTGTCGTTTATGCACCAAATGGTTGAAGGACAAATGGTGAATGAAGCATTATGGGAGATGCAGCTCCATAATAGCCAATGGAAGGGAGCTGCGTCATCCCTCGTAGTTAATGGGAGGCCAGCAAGGCAGGATGTTGGGAGATAGCCAATGGGAGGGAGCTGCGTCTTCCCTCCTAGCCAATGGGAGGCCAGCGGGGTGGGATGTTGGAAAGCAGCTCGTGCATTGTTTGAATGTTTGAATGGCGCGTTTTAATGTTTGAATGGCATGTTTCGTAAGGAGAACTTGTTTCGTATACAGAGACAAAAGATTTTGGAAAAATGTTTTTCGTAACCTGTATTTTTCATTTGCTGGGACTATTGTAAGGTGAGGTACCACTGTACACCATTCTGGTTTCTCTGATAAATCATCAGAGTAAAAATTTCCCTTTGATTTGTTATAACACAGCTTTCCGAAACTGTGAGACCTTGTCTTTGTAAAAAAAAAAGTAAGGAAATTGCCCTGTGTTAATAGTATTTTTTTAATTCATTATTCGCCTTAATGTTCTGTAGTTTTTATTGGCATAGATTTTTATAAACAATCATCAGTAATCATTGAAGGCATTCAATATTTATTTTGATAATGGAATATCCTTTAAGACGTTCTATTTTTTTGCTGTTCCATTCTAGATTCAATAGCAATTTATCCTAAGATAAAAAAGACTTTATTATAGCAGAAACACATTTAGCACAGAAATTCTCATTAAATATAGAAAACATAGTCACACTACCCAGGTGAGAAACTCATTATCTTATCTCATTAAATGTGTCACACATTACAGTAAATATGTTTTAGTTATGATATGTGAGTCAAAAGTTCACCGAAAGTAGGCGCTTGTCGACCAGACCACTTTTGAGATAAAGGCCAGAAAAGTAAAAATGGTCCATTTTTATCGAAATTCAGATTTTTGCATAAACTATTAAAACAAGGATTCAACTATCACTTGCTCACGTGAAATCGACTAAAACTCACTAAAAATATCTTTTTTTGTTCCATTTTTCTGGGGAGTACTCTCATAAAGGGGCAGTGGTGGTCTAGTGGTATAGGGCACTGGATCGCTGATCCAAAGGTTGGGGGTTCAAGTCCCACTCTCCACAAGGTTGTCACTGTCCTCCCCAGTGCATCGAACTGGGTTATCAAAGGCCGGCCATGTCTCTCACTGTCTATGGTGAGAGGCATGTAAAAGAACCATTGCTGACTTTCGACAAGAGTAGGCTGCAAAGCCGTCGGCGTGTTTCCGCCCTGCGATGGCCTGGCGAGCTGTCCAGGGTGTACTCTGCCCCCACCCGAAGTTGGCTGGGATGAGCACAAGCCTCCCCGCGACCCTAATTAGGATTAAGCGGTTACAGAAAATGAACTGTACTCTCATAAAACTAGATAAAAACAGTAGCAAACTTTCTGGTTTTTGTTGCAATTATGCATTTCGTTGCAATTATTTTATTAGTATAAGACACACTATAATCCATACACCAGAAGAACGGCCGTGAAGTAATCTCTTCATTTTGGATACTGTTTTGATATTAAAATGCCGTTTCAGTGAATAAAATAAAGGTTATGAAGACGATATGCTTGTAAACGATGCAGGCTAGCTGCTAAGGCAGATCTGAAATGAGCACACTAATTGGTCAACTCGGGCTTGTACATGCGCAGTGCCCATCACACGTTTACTTCCGGTTTTTACTTCATGCTTCTGGTTTTACTGTATGCGGAAGTTATCTCCGACTTTCTCTTCAAACAGTCATTAAGTTTATTTATAATATTGTGAATACACATAATTTCTGGAAAAGGAGAGTGAAATGTCATCTGTGATGTCTAGCAGCATTAGTATAGATGTTAAATTCAACGTGAGAATTGGGCTTTGAAGATGCCGGAATGCTTGGCATTCTTGAAGATTATTTTGCCAGTGAGTATTTTTCTCTGCATGCAAAATTTTATTATGGAAATGTTTTGATCATATGATTTGAGTGTAATCTTGTCTGGACTGGACATGCTGGATCATGGGTTGTTTAGTTTTGTACAAAAATTGGTCAAGACCTGAAAAATACTAAATGTTTCATTTCTTTTACATGATGAACAAACTGATGATGATGATGTCAGCTGATGCCAGCTGTGTTGATGAAGAATTTGATGTTGATGTTGATGAAGAAGAGGCATTTGTTAATAAAAGTGTGATGAGTGGTGTTTGTGAAGAATATGTGATCTTATCTGCTGAGCTGGCTATAGATTAAGATGATAATGCTGAGGACAGAGTTGATGAAGTTTACTTGTGTAAAGAGATCAGAGAGTTTTGTTATATCTTCTTCTTTTCCTTTCGGCTTTTCCCTTCAGGGATCGCCACAGCGAATCATCTGCCTCTATCTCACTCTATCCTCTGCATCTTCTCTTACACCAACTGCCTTCATGTCCTCCTTCACCACGTCCATGAATCGTCTCTTTGGTCTTCCTCTAGGCCTCCTGCCTGGTAGTTCCAACCTCAGCATCCTACTACTAATATACTCACTATCCCTCCTCTGAACATGTCCAAACCATCTCAATCTAGCCTCTCTGACTTTGTCTCCAAATTGTCTTACATGTGCTGTCCCTCTGATGTGCTCATTTCTGATCCTATCCATCCTCGTTACTCCCAAAGAGAAGCTCAACATTTTCATCTCTGCTACATACAGCTCTGCCTCCTGTCCTTACCCCAGGGCCACTGTTTCTAAACCATACAACATTGTTGGCCTCAACACTGTCTTGTACAGTTTTTCTTTCATTCTTGCCGATACCTTCCTATCACACATCACACTGGACACTTTTCTCCAACCATTCCAACCTGCCTGCATACGCTTCTTCACCTCTTTTCCACACTCTCCATTGCTCTGGATTGTTGAGCCTAAGTACTTAAAATCCTCCACCTTCCTTATCTCTGCTCCCTGTAACCTCACCGTTCCTGTTGGTCCTTGTCATTCATACACATGTATTCTGTCTTACTGAGGCTAACCTTCATTCCCCTTCTTTCCAGGGCATACCTCCACCTCTCTAGATTTTCCTGCACTTGTTCTCTCCTCTCAACGCAGATCACAGTGTCATCTGTAAACATCATAGTCCATGGGAAATCTTGTCTAATCTCGTCTGTCAGCCTGTCCATCACCATAGCAAACAAGAAGGGGCTCAGAGCTGACCCTTGATGCAGTCCTACCTCCACCTTGAACTCTTCTGTAACGCTGACAGCACACCTCACCACTGTCTTATATCTCTTATACATGATCTGCACCACTCTAACATACTTCTCTGCCACTCCAGACTTCCTCATGCAATACCACAGTTCCTCTCTCGGCAGTCTGTCATATGCTTTCTCCAGATCCACAAAGGCACAATGCAGCTCCGTCTGACCTTCTCTGTACTTCTCTATTAACATCCTCAAGGCAAACACTGCATCTGTGGTGCTCTTTCTTGGCATGAAACCAAACTGTTGTTCACAAATGCTGACCTCTGCCCTTAGTCTAGCTTCCACTATTCTTTCCCATAACTTCATCATATGGCTCATCAACTTATCCCTCTGTAATTACCACAACTCTGCACGTCTCCCTTGTTCTTAAAATTGGGCACCAGCACATTTCTCCATTCCTCTGGCATCCTCTCACTCTCAAAGACCTTGTTGAATGTTCTCGTCAGGAAATCTACTGCTACCTCCCCGAGACACTTCCATACCTCTACTGGTATGTCATCAGGACCAACTGCCTTTCCACTCTTCATCCTCTTCAATGCCCTCCTCACTTCACCTTTACTAATCTTTGCTACTTCCTGGTCCTCAACAGTCACCTCTTCTACTCTTTTGTTCTCTCTCATTTTCCTCATTCATCAGCTCTTCAAAGTACCCTTTCCATCTTCCCATCACACTTCTGTCATCAGTCAATACATTTCCCTCTCTGTCCTTAATCACTCTAACTTGCTGCACATCCTTCCCATCTCGATTTCTATGCTGTGCCAACCTGTATAAATCATTTTCTCCCTCGTTACTTTCCAACCGAGCATATAAGTCATCATACACCCTCTGTTTGGCCTTTGACACCGCTACTTTCACCTTACACTGTGTCTCCCTGTACTCCTGTTTAGTCTCTTCCGTCCTCTCTATGTCCCACTTCTTCTTAGCTAACCTCTTCCTTTGTACACACTCCTGCACTTCCTCATTCCACCACCAAGTTTCCTTATCTCCTCTCCTTTCAGATGACACACCAAGTATTCTCCTACCTGTCTCCCTGATCACATTAGCTGTAGTTGTCCAGTCATCTGGAAGCACTTCCTGGCCACCCAAAGCCAGTTTCAACTCCTCTTTGAAGACAACACGACACTCTTCCTTTTTCATCTTCCACTACTTTGTCTTCTGCTCTGCCTTTGCCTTCTTCACCTTCCTCACCATCAGCGTCATCCTGCACACCACCATCCTATGCTGTTTGGCAACACTCTCACCCACTACTACTTTGCAGTCACTGACTTCCTTCAAATTACATCGCCTGCACAAGATGTAGTCTATCTGTCTGCTCCTACCTCCACTTTTATAGGTCACCCTATGCTCCTGTCTATTCTGGAAGAAAGTATTTACTACAACCATTTCTATCCTTTTTGCAAAATCTACCAACATCTGTCCTTCCTGTCCTGTCCTGGAAAGCAAACCTGTCCATCATTTCCTCGTCCCCTATGTTTCCTGCACCAACATGTCCATTGAAGTCTACACCAATGACCACTCTTTCACCTCTGGGGGTACTCTGCATCACTTCATCTAAGTCACTCCAGAATCTCTCCTTCTCTTCTATCTGACATCCTGCCTGTGGGGCATAAGCACTAACAACATTGAACATCATGCCTTCAATTTCTAACTTGAGACTCATCACTCTGTCTGACACTCTTTTCACTTCTAGAACATTCCTGACAAACTCCTCCTTCAAGATGACTCCTTCTCCATTTCTCTTCCCATCCACACCATGAAAAAACAGCTTAAACCCTGCTCCTAAGCTTCTAGCCTTGATACCTTTTCACCTGGTCTCCTGAACACACAGTATGTCCACCTTCCTCCTCTGCATCATGTCAGCCAGCTCTCTACCTTTTCTGTCATAGTTCCAACATTCAAAGTCCCTACTTTCAGTCCTAAACTCATGCCTTTCTTCTTCTCTCTCTGCCTACGGACACGCCTCCCGCCTCTCCTTCTTCGACGTCTTCGACCAACAGTAGTCCAATTTCCACCAGCACCCTGTTGGTTTACAGCACTGATGGCGGTCGTTGTTAACCTGGGCCTCGACCGATCCGGTATGAAATTCTTTGTTGTGACTAGCATATTTTGTTTGGCATTTGTTTTACGCCGAATGCCCTTCCTGACGGAACCCTCTGCATTTATCCGGGCTTGGGACCGACGTGAGCGAGAGACACTGGCCTGTGCCCCTCCCTCACGGCTGCAGAGTTTCGTTATATAGTTTTCTTATATATCGTTTTCTTAATTTCAGTGTGATTGTTTGAACCTGACAGTGTTTTTTTCAATCAGTATCATTTGAAGGCATTTGAACCTTAATATAATGGTCAAAAAGATACATACTGATCTTATTGGAATTAACAGAAATGAAAAAAAACAAGTCGTTTTTTGTTAATTTTTGGGCAGGTTACCACAGTGACTGTTGGGTTTAAAAAGGGCGTGTCAGATTAAAATGAGGATGATTTCTCTTGTCATCTCTTCCTAATACATTTCCTGGACATGTTTTCTAAAAGTTTATATGGCTGAGGTGCATAAAAATGTTTGATTGCTAAGGACTTATGATCTTGGGAGAAGGATAATCTTTGTGCTCATTTTTCTCTAAAACGTCTTTTGAAATTTTTAGTTGAATGCTGACACATGAAATGGCATAGCTCAGTCAGTTTTCAAGGTATTGACAAACCTTTTGCTGCATTTTGCAGCTTTGGGCCTCTTCTATCTAACTTTATAAAATTATAGCATTGAATATGTATTTATTGATATTATATACACATCTACATGTACGTATACGTCAGTCAGCGGGGTTGATCCTACTTCATGAAATTCAGTGATCGCGGGGGAATCTCTGTCCCAATTAACCACAGAAAGCGAGGGATCCCTGTATTTGTACTTTAAGTAAATAACTATAGAGTTATAAATAGAAGCAGACAAACCTGCCTCTCCATTCATACACATGAACATTTTTTCATCCCATGTCTTCTCTTCCTTCCTTAAGAACATCACAGGACCAGTACCTCAATGTGTTTTTCTCTTTGTATTAACACTTATTGGTCTTTAATGTAGAATAACATCTGACTCATTGTATTTCCTTGTTAGTGCCCTTTGTTCTAGCACTGCCTCTCATCTGTGTTTACAGGGAAGGACTGCAGACTTGCTTTCCTGTCAAGTTTAATGAAAGTACTGTACTAAACACTGATGTAACACTAGTATGAGACAGTGTGGCAATAATAGGGCTGCGCTGATGTTCAGACAAAACAAAAGCAAGCACCTGTCTGTGGCTTGCAATCACAGTTACTTTCTGAAAATGGAGAGGGAGGATAGAAGGTCAGCACACATATCTCCAAGGTGATAACAGCGGATAAAGACCTTCCACCCTACACCTAATTGAAAAGATTTTTTTTTTAACAGCTAAGGTGCTTCCATGCTTCCTTTTACTATTCAATTCAGTTTTATTTGTATAGCGCTTTTTACAAATGAGCTTCATGTCGTAAAAGTGGAAAGTTTAACAAACATCTGCTCAGATGTTGGAAGTGACATGCTCCAACACCTATTTGAGACATCAATTGAGACCTCTATTAACTATTTTTAGACCATTTTATCTTTAAAGGGTTTAAATTCCCTTTTTCTTCCTTGGCCCTCTTGAAGTCTGCCAGGGTTTTCTTGGTGAGTGCACTGAGGGAAGAGCCCAAAGACGAACTTATAGAACCCACAGAAACCCTGAACAGATCAAACCTGGATGCAGCCTAATAATGACTTAATATAGCCAGGCCCATAGTAAGGCTGTCTGCAATACCTCAAAGCTCAAGGAGAAGCTCTGGTTGACATGGAATTGCAACTTCACATTCTTTATATGTACAAATAGTTTTGCAGGAGGAATTGAAGGGCCCCATGGAAATGAATTATACGCTCTTCCATGATGTCACTGAAAATCAAGATGTCATCTTATAGATAACATCTATTGCTTTTACAGCCTTCGTGAAGATATTATTTATGATGACTAGTTTTGGTCTCCCTTTTTTATTTAAATCATGATCTCCATCTGCATGGAACCTTCCAAGAATGAATCATGCACATCAGAGGACACATTGGTTCTTTAAAGAACAAGAAAGGATTCTTTAGCTTGTCACATATACAGAACACTTTTTGGTTCTCCAAAGAACCCTACTGCAGGGTTCTTTGGAAGATCCCTTATATGAGTTTTTTTCACAGAATCTACCATCTCTTTTAGTCCATGGTTCTCCAAGGAAAATTATAAATGCTTGGATAGATTCTTCCAAGCAATCACTAAGGATCTGAAAAGGTCTTCTGGCATTGGGAAGGACAGTGAGATGGTAGGCCAGGAAATTGGGTCTTCTGTACATGGATGTGCACAGTTATTGGCATAGTTCTGATAACTTGTTATCAATATACAGTTGGCCCCCTACTTACGAAATTAATCCGTTCCAGAGCCTTTTTCGTAGCTTGGAGTTTTCGTGAGTAGAGGCGCATTTTACATGTAAAACGTGTGATTCATTCCAAGTCTCCCAAGACTACCCCATAAACCCTTTAAAAATTATAAAAGTACACCAATTTTGTATGAAATATGTATGAAATGTGTTAAAAGTAAAATATATTTTTTTATTAAACCATTTAAACATTTTATTAACATATTGAACCATTTTATTAACATATTTATTAATTAAACCATTATTAAACATTTTTTATTAATGCGCATACACACACACACACACGCACACACACACACAAAACACTGTCTCTATCTCTCTATCTCTCTCTCTCTGTCTCTCTCACACACACAAATCTCTCTCTGGCGTGTTTTGCCGAATGCGGGCTCCGCCCATACGCAGCGCAGCTGACGGAGCATTTGTATTTCAATGTTTAAATGGACGGGATGTTGTATTTAAAACGGAATTACAATACCTGTTTGAAAGATCAGAGGTCCTGATTCAATATTAACTTGCTTCCTTGTGAGATCAGAGGTCTTGTCTTACGGAGCACTCTGTTTTCATGCCCCCTGCTTCAATATCGTTCGGAAATAATCGCCTCTGTCACTGTATTTCTGCTTTTCTGTATTTTCCGGGTCCATGATGGATAACAAAATATAACACTGCAATGATCAATCTCAAAAAAAAACCTCACGAGCCAACATTCCTGTTCAACTCTCCTTCACGTGTGTGACAAACAGGAAGTATGGGTACAGGAAGTATGGGCACAGTTCAGCTGCCTCCTAGCTAATGGTAGACCAGCGGGGCGGGATGTTGGGAGACAGCCAATGAGAGAGCAACTTGTGCATTGTTTGAATTTGTGAATGGCGTGTTTGAATTTTTGAATGTTGGCGCTTTTTGTAAAAAGAGGTTGTTTTCGTAAAAAGAGGACGAAAATTTACCAAAATGCTTTTCTTAAATTGGATTTTTCGTATTCAGAGACTTTCATAAGTGGAGGGCCAACCTTATTAGACTATATTAGAAAAAAACAAAAACTGATAAAATGAAAAGAGTTTATTTTTCTAAGATGTATATTATTATTATTTTTAATTTTACAAACACACACACAGACATACATACATACATATATATATATATAGAGAGAGAGAGAGAGAGGATTTTCTGAGTAGATCCTTCTGTAGGAGAGTGCTATAATCACCTGAAGAGAGAGGATGGTTTCACCACCCCTCGAAACAGATCTGTAGTGATAAATGGAGTTTCAATAGAAAGTCTTTGTCCTGTCCTTCTATTTTTGTTTATATATATATATATTATATATATATATTCTTATTCTTTTCCTTTCAGCTTTTCCCTTCAGGGGTCGCATTTTGGCATTTCCTTCTCCCCAGTCTTCCTCCAGACTCTGGCACCTTGATTTCCGAATGACATGCAAAATTTTCTTTCATCCAAAAAAAGTACTTTGGACCACTGAGCAACAGTCCAGTGCTGCTTCTCTGTAGCACAGGTCAGGCACTTCTGCCGCTGTTTCTGGTTCAAAAGTGGCTTGACCTGGGGAGTGCGGCACCTGTAGCCCATTTCCTGCACACGCCTGTGCATGGTGGCTCTGGATGTTTCTACTTCCACAGGTCCCCCAAGGTCTGGAATCGGCCCTTCTTTCACTTTTTCCTTCCCACAGACGTCCCACTGAGGTGCCTTGATACAGCACTCTGGGAACAGCCTATTCGCTCAGAGATTTCTTTCTGTATCTTACCCTCTTGCTTGAGGGTGTCAATCATGGCCTTCTGGACAGCAGTCAGGTCCGCAGTCTTACCCATATTGTGGTTTTGAGTAATGAACCAGTATTATTAAAATAATAAAAGACCTGAAATATTTCAGTTGGTGCGCAATGAATCTAAAATATATGAAAGTTTAATTTTTGTCAGTACATTACAGAAAATAATGAACTTTATCACAATATGCTAATTTTTTTTAGAAGGACTAGTATATCTATATCTATATATATATATATATATATATATATATATATATATATATATATATATATATATATATATATATATATATATATATATATACAGGGATCCCTCATTTTCCACGGTTAATTGGGACCGAGATCCCCCGCGACTGCTGATTTCCACGAAGTAGGATCAACCCCCCTGACTGACATTTAAGTACATGTATATGTGTATATAATTTAAATCAATACATATTCGACTCTATAAATGCTTATAATAACAATTAAACTTTCAAAAATAATGCAGAAGATGTAAATAAAACATAAATAAACACACATACAGACACACCACACACACAGATGCGCAGCGCACATAAAAATGTAAGTAGTTTTGTTTGGTTGGTTTTTGCTTTGTTTTTGTTTGTTTGTGTGTTTTGTTTTTTTAATTTGCATAATTGGCCATGTTTTGTGACATTTTCCTTAACTTGTCCCCTATTTTTCCATAATTTCCTATTTTATTATTTTTAGATTAATATTTTTGAAAAACCCGTGATGTACTGAAGCCGCAGAAACTGAAGCACGAAGTAGCGGGGGATCATTGTATATGTAATTATTTCACTACCTGGAAGTGGAGACGCAACTGCACTGTTGACAAGCCTCTCCCTGCAGCACGTTGCTCAAGCACCCATGTGTGAACCTGCTCCTCTAGCTGTGGCCATCTAGCTTTTATCCCGCGATTAGCTTTTTTTTTGTTTTCTTCATTGCAGTAATAATAATCTTCACTTTTCTCCAGTCTCTCACAAGTTTCTCGTTCACTCCCAACTTTCTTTCTGCTGCTCGATTACCATTTTCTGCTGCATATTTCACTAGTTGTAGCTTGTAATCCACAGAATGTAGCCATGAGGTGGGGGGGCACTAACAGTGTCTCTCCCCCTCGTGCCGGTCCCAAGCCCGGAGAAATGCAGAGGGTTGTGTCAGGAAGGGCATCCGACGTAAAACCAATGCCAAACTTTTATGATGCAAATCAGAAGTATTACCCCCATACCGGATCGGTCGAGGCCCGGGTTAACAACGACCGCCATCAGTGCTGTCAATCAACAGGGTGCTGATGGAAATTGGACTACTGTTGGTCGAAGACGTCGAAGAAGAAGAGGTGGGAGGCGTGTCCGTAGGCAGAGAGAGAAGAGGAAAGGCATGAGCCTAGGACTGAGAGTGGGGACTTTGAATGTTGGAACTATGCAAAGAAAAGGTAGAGAGCTGGCTGACATGATGCAGAGGAGGAAGGTGGACATACTGTGTGTTCATGAGACCAGGTGGAAAGGTAGCAAGGCTAGAAGCTTAGGAGCAGGGTTTAAGCTGTTTTATCACGGTGTGGATGGGAAGAGAAATGGAGTAGGAGTCATCTTGAAGGAGGAGTTTGTCAGGAATGTTCTAAAAGTGAAAAGAGTGTCAGACAGAGTGATAAGTCTCAAGTTAGAAATTGAAGGTGTAATGCTCAATGTTGTTAGTGCTTATGCCCCACAGGCAGGATGTGAGCTAGAAGAGAAGGAGAGATTCTGGAGTGACTTAGATGAAGTGATGCAGAGTACCCCCAGAGGTGAAAGAGTGGTCATTGGTGCAGACTTCAATGGACATGTTGGTGCAGGCAACAGAGGGGACGAGGAAGTGATGGGCAGGTTTGGTATCCAGGACAGGAACGCAGAAGGACAGATGTTGATAGATTTTGCAAAAAGGATGGAAATGGCTGTGGTGAATACTTTCTTCCAGAAGAAACAGGAGCATAGGGTGACTTATGAAAGCGGAGGTAGGAGCACACAGGTAGACTACATCTTGTGTAGGCGATGTAATTTGAAGGAAGTCAGTGACTGCAAAGTAGTAGTGGGTGAGAGTGTTGCCAAACAGCATAGGATGGTGGTATGCAGGATGACGCTGATGGTGAGGAAGGTGAAGAAGGCAAAGGCAGAGCAGAAGACAAAGTGGTGGAAGTTGAAAAAGGAAGAGTGTCGTGTTGTCTTCAAAAAGGAGTTGAAACAGGCATTGGGTTGCCAGGAAGTGCTTCCAAATGATTGGACAACCACAGCAAATGTGATCAGGGACACAGGTAGGAGAGTACTTGGTGTGTCCTCTGGAAGGAAAGTAGATAAGGAGACTTGGTGGTGGAATGAGGAAGCGCAGGAGTGTGTACAAAGGAAGAGGTTAGCTAAGAAAAAGTGGGACATAGAGAGGACCGAAGAGAGTAAACAGGAGTACAGGGAGACACAGCATAAGGCGAAAGTAGCAGTGGCTAAGGCCAAACAGAGGGTGTATGATGACTTGTATGATAGGTTGGATAGTAAAGAGGGAGAAAATTATCTATACAGGTTGGCACAGCAGAGAAATAGAGATGGGAAGGACGTGCAGCAAGTTAGATTGATAAAGGACAGAGAGGGAAATGTATTGACTGATGACAGAAGTGTGCTGGGAAGATGGAAAGAGTACTTTGAAGAGCTGATGAATGATTAATATGAGAGAGAAAAAAGAGTAGAAGAGGTGACCATTGAGGAGCAGGATGTAGCAAAGATCAGTAAGGGTGAAGTGAGAAGGGCATTGAAGAGGATGAAGAATGGAAAGGCAGTTGGCCCTGATGACATACCTGTGGAGGTATGGAAGTGTCTAGGAGAGGTAGCAGTAGATTTTCTGACAAGAACATTCAACAAGGTCCTAGAGAGTGAGCAGATGCCGGAGGAGTGGTGGAGAAGTGTGCTGGTGCCCATTTTTAAGAACAAGGGAGACGTGCAGAGTTGCGGCAACTACAGAGGGATAAAGTTGATGAGCCATACGATGAAGTTATGGGAAAGAATAGTGGAAGCTAGACTAAGGGCAGAGGTCAGCATTTGTGAACAACAGTTTGGTTTCATGCCAAGAAAGAGCACCACAGATGCAATGTTTGCTTTGAGGATGTTAATCGAGAAGTACAGAGAAGGTCAGAGGGAGCTACATTGTGCCTTTGTTGATCTGGAAAAAGCATATGACAGGGTGCCAAGAGAAGAACTGTGGTATTGCATGAGGAAGTCTGGAGTGGCAGAGAAGTATGTTAGAGTGGTGCAGGACATGTATGAGAGATGTAAGACAGTGGTGAGGTGTGCTGACCTTGAGAGTTCAAGGTGGAGGTGGGACTGCATCCAGGGTCAGCTCTGAGCACGTTCTTGTTTGCTATGGTGATGGACAGGCTGACAGACGAGGTGAGACAAGAATCTCCATGGACTATGATGTTTGCAGATGACATTGTGATCTGTAGTGAGAGCAGAGAACAAGTGCAGGAAAATCTAGAGAGGTGGAGGTATGCCCTGGAAAGGAGAGGAAGGAAGGTTAGCCTCAGAAAATCAGAATACATGTGTATGAATGAGAAGGAACCAGGAGGAACGGTGATGTTATAGGGAACAGAAATAATGAAGGTGGAGGATTTTAAGTACTTAGGCTCATCAATCCAGAGCAATGGAGAGTGTGGAAAAGAGGTGAAGAAGCGTGTGCAGGCAGGCTGGAATGGTTGGAGAAAAGTGTCCGGTGTGATGTGCGATAGGAGCGTGTCAGCAAGAATGAAGGGAAAAGTGTACAAGACGGTGATGAGGCCAGCGATGTTGTATGGCTTAGAAACAGTGGCGCTGAGGAAAAGGCAGGAGGCAGAGCTGGAGGTCGCGGAGATGAAAATGTTGAGGTTCTCTCTAGGAGTAACGAGGATGGATAGGATCAGAAATGAGTATATCAGAGGGACAGCCCATGTAAGATGTTTTGGAGACAAAGTCAGAGAGGCTAGATTGAGATGGCTTGGACATGTACAGAGGAGGGATAGTGAGTATATTGGCAGTAGGATGCTGAGGTTGGAACTACCAGGCAGAAGGCCTCGAGGAAGACCAAAGAAGAGATTTATGGATGTGGTGAAGGAAGACATGAAGGTCATTGGAGTCAGAAAAGAAGATGCAGAGGACAGGGTGAGATGGAGGCGGATGATTTGCTGTGGCGACCCCTGAAGGGAGCAGCCGAAAGTAAAAGAAGAAGAAGAAGAGTAGCTTGTAATCCGCAGAAGAGGATTTTCTTTTTGGGGACATTTCTTCAGTGGTAGATGAGTAGGTACTGGTACCCAAGTGTAGAGTGCCCTCTTGTGGTTGTGAGTGTAAAAATAACAAACATGAAATTATTATTATTATGACAAACAGAATTATATGTAATAATTTCACATTTCAGTGGCTCTAGAGTATAAGTCGCACCGTCAGCCAAAGTATGAAAAAAGAGTGATTCATAGTTCGGAAAATACGGGAGTTACAAAATACACTGTTACTATTGCATACACTACCTCTATTATAATAGCATATATAGAGGGATTCCTCATTTTCCACGGTTAATGGGGACCTCCCCACGACCGCCAATATCCTCGAAGTAGGATCGACACCCCTGACTGACATATACGTACATGTATATGTGTATATAATATCAATAAATACATATTCAATTCTATAAATGTTTATAATAACAATTAAATATTCAAAAATAATGCATAGGATGTAAATAAAATATAAATAGACAGATGTGCAAATGCACACACACACAAGCGCACACACACACACACACACGCACACGCACACACTGAGATACGCACCTCAGATTAAAATCTAAGTAGTTTTTTGGGTTGTTTTTTGTTTTTGTTTGTTTGGGGTTTTTTTTTAATAATTTTCATAATTGCCCTTATTTTGCGGCATTTTCCTTAACTATTTCCCTTTTTGTCCTTAATTTCATTTTTTTTTTCTTTTTCAATTAATATTTTTGAAAAACCCGCAATGCACAGAAGCCACAGAAACTGAGAAACAAAGTAGCGAGGAGGATCACTATAAATTATTTATATATATATATATATATATATAATATATACACACACACTTAATACATTCCAGACTGCTGATCGAACTCTGATTTGTTCAAATTCCAATCCACTTTTCCCATTACAAATAATGTAAACAGTTTTAATCCATTCCAAGACTCTACAAAACTATCTTTTTTAAATATAATGTTATTTCATAATGTCATTTATATATCAAATTGTATATTAAATGTGAAACAACAGGACAAACACACAAAATTCTTAACAGATTAATTTATTTCAAGTCATTTTTTGTGTATTTGTGTTTATTGTTTGTGTAAAGCAGGGGTCACCAACCTGGTGCCCGCAGGCACCAGATCGCCCACAAGGACAACATGAGTCGCCCGAGAGCCTGTTCAGGGGTCAGGAACCCATGGCTCGGAAGCCAGACGTGGCTCTTTTAATGACTGCATCTGTCTCCCGTATAAATCAGGTGGCCTTTCTTAACAGAATAACTAATACATAATTTTGCTGTCATTTAAATAAAAATACAGAAAAAAAGCCATTAAATAAAACAAAAACATAAATAAATCTCACGTATTTCAAGCTATACATCTATTTTCAATGCCATTTGTCACTGTGGCGCGCAGCGGAGAGCCAATCTTTTCTGTACTCCAGTGTGTGGGCGGGGCCGATACCTTGAAACTCTAATTTTATGGGATTATATGCAACATCCTGCACAAGTTGTTTTTGGATAAAGAGGTAAATTTCCCTCGTTTTGATCAGCTCATGTGCAAGAAGCCAAGCAGAGCTGGCAAGCAAAACACAAATGGTCACGCATTAATACAATTATTTCCCAATTTTATTTTATTTATTTATTTATTTTTTTAAGGATGTAATTTCCACAAGCAAATGCCATTGGCTATGTCTGTTATGTAAACATACAGCTTCTCTTTCTGCTTCTGGCTGTGGGATCCTTTACCGGAAAATCAGATGCATACACGCACTTAAAAACTAAAGGTTGTGAAACTTGCTCAAGTTATGTTTTCATTTACTAATTTAGTTAAATGTAGTTAGAATTGTAAACATTGTTAATAAGTTTCAGTTTGTAATTCCATGTGTTGTTGCAAGGTTGCCTCACAGGATACATGCCATCTATATGAATAGATTTGTTAACACGGTTAATTAGTTTCAGTTTGTAAACTAATTGTGTAGTTCCAAGGTTGCTGCATATGATACATGCCATCTATGAGCAAAGACAGCAAAGATTATTATGAAGAATTATTTAGATAAAACTTCAAAAAATGTTACAATTAATACTTTACTTTAGCCAACCTTATTTTTGATATATGTTATTAGTTTACACTTCACATTTCATTAGTTCTTTCATTGAGGATTTCATTTACATTACATCTTACATTAATCTTAAAGACGTGTGTAATTTTGTATTTTTTCCTCCTGTGAGTTCAATTATCACATTTAAAACTTTCATGAAATGGCTTAAAAATCACTCTTAAAAACCCTTGAAGCCAAAATTTTCTTGGGGGACTTTGCGCCCCCTGGACCCCTGCTTCTCACTCTTTATTAATCTTAGGGGTTGACAGCTATGCTTCAACCCGCATACCAGCTGATTGCCTTGGGACGTGCTTCCTGTCACATAAACACTGCAGTGTGAGTCCATGTCATATTATACTCTAAAATTGTTGGTCTCAGTATTTAAAAATATATTTGGCTCTCAGATGAGCATATCAGAGGAACAGCACATGTAAGACGTTTTGGAGACAAAGTCAGAAAGGCGAGATTGAGATGGTTTGGACATGTACAGAGGAGGGATAGTGAGTATATTGGTAGAAGGATGCTGAGGTTGTAACTACCAGGCAGAAGGCCTAGAGGAAGACCAAAGAGACGATTCATGGATATAGTGAAGCAGGACATAAAGGTAGCTGGTATAAGAGAAGAAGATGCAAAGGATAGGATGAGATGGAGGCAGATGATGGTGACCCCTGAAGGGAAAAGCCGAAAAGAAAAGAAGAAGAAGGATTAGATTAAATTTTTTTTTTTTTTGGCTCTCTTAGTCAAAAAGGTTCCCGACCCCTGACATAGATAAATATCATTAATTATTAATAATAACATATAATTATAGGTAAATTGAGCAAATTTGTTATGTCACAAGTGTGTATTGACCTGGTAGCCCTTCACATTAATTGGTACCCAAGAAGTAGCTCCCAGTTTCAAAAAGGTTGGTGACCCCTGGTGTAAAGGAATGCGTACAGTACAAACATTATGCAGTGATGAAACAGGTGAAAGAAATGCAAAAAGAAAAGCAAACTCATGAAATAAAGAACTAAAGAAAGAAAGAAAAAACTTTAACATGTTACTGCTTGGAAGGGATGGCTCTTCTTCAGGCTTTCTTCTCTTGAAGAACATTTCTAGTGTTGCCTATTTCGGCCTTCTTTTCAGAACCAAGCGGAGCCTTAGAACAGTTAGAACTCGCTGCTTCCCCATGACGAACCACATGGTGAATCCCACTTCTCTACTTTTCAAACCAGCCTTGACTTGCTTAAAAATGGAACCCTTCAGGATTCGAGCTCGGGTCTCTTTTCACCAAATCATCATAGATTTCATGAGCTTTGCAGCAGATCACATCCTCGCTCACGCTATCTCCTGCTAACTGCTGCTCGTTTATGTATGAACAGTAATTTTTCCACCTCCTCCAGCACTTTGTTTGCTGATACCCTTCTGGCCTTTCACCACATCACTGGCTTTAACAGCCTTTTTGCTCTTCAGGATATATCATTGATTTAGCCGTGCCATATTCCTTAGCAAGATCAGTAACACGCACGCCTGATTCATGCTTAGCTATCAGCTCTTTCTTAAACGCAACAGTTTTCCGCACAACTGACCTTTTCTCAGTAGCTTTCTTTGGAGACATGTTTATTAGCTAATCTAATCGAGTAAACAAAAAACACAGTATACTGTACTTTGTAGAACAGGATTAAGCACATCCACACGCACACAGTGGTTGAGTAGAGTCAAAAGAGACCGATTTCTGGAAATTACGCACTTTTCCTCACTCTCGGTCTCGTTTTTCTCGTGCATTTTTCAAGTTCAACTTCCGATTTTTGTTTGACTTCCAGGACAAAAAAAATCCCGGATTTTTTGTTCGAATTCCAATTTGTTCGACCTCTAAAGTGTTCAAGGTCTGAGGTACCACTGTGTGTGTGTGTGTGTGTGTCTATATACATATATATATATATATATATATATATATATATATATATATATATATATATATATATATATATATACATATATATATATATATATGTGTGTGTGTGTGTGTGTGTGTGTATGTATATATATATATATATATATATGTATGTATATATATATATATATATATATATATATGTGTGTGTGTGTGTGTGTGTGTGTGTGTGTGTGTGTGTGTGTGTGTGTGTGTATGTATATATATATATATATATATATATATATATATATATATATATTACCTGTTCATTCATATTTGGAGCCAGTCTCTCGATCAGCTCTATCTCTCTATCTATCTATATTTTCTATATACGAAAACCATTGTTCCTCCTGAATCCGAAATTTGACTATCGGTCAGCTCCTCCTCTCCAGTACCCCTGCATAGACTTTCCCGGGTAGGCTGAGGAGTGTGATTCCCTGATAATTGGAACACATCCTCCGGCCCCCCTTTTTAAAAAGGGGGACTACCATCTCGGTTTTTTGCCAATCCAGAGTTACAGCCCCTGAGGCCATAATGTCATCCGTAGAAATGTCAACATAGTTGACAAGTGCCTGCTGCACATTTCAAGCGAGTGATGTAAACTCTGAAAATTCAGTGTTGGCTTCTCTATGAAGGAAGTCATCAGATGTAAATTCCCAACAAAGTCACCGTTGGTGATGTTTTGCTAGTGAACAGGCAATATTTTCGAAATTGTGCAGTTGATTTGATATTCTTTTAAAGTACTGATGCTTTCCTTCAAATCGCATTCACCTTAAATGACAGAGAGGGCCCAGCTTTGGGTAATGCAAGAGACAGTGAAACTTTGGTGTTATTTTATTTGGAAAGAGATCAACAAAAATATCGAGAAAACTTGTGATTTCACATTCTAAGCGTCTCACATAATCTGTAATTGCTGCTGTAAACATTTACATTTACAGC
Organism: Plotosus lineatus; assembly: GCA_024760905.1. Taxonomy (NCBI): domain Eukaryota; kingdom Metazoa; phylum Chordata; class Actinopteri; order Siluriformes; family Plotosidae; genus Plotosus; species Plotosus lineatus. The sequence continues at coordinate 36,434,032 of CM045739.1, forward strand.
ATTTAGCAGACACTCTTATCCAGAGCGACTTACAGAGGTGCTTCAAGTCTCTATCAGTGAATATATTGTTCTACTGGTTTGTTAGAACACAGACTAAGTATACTGTCAGTCAAACTCAGTAGGTGTTGTGTGTGTGTGTGTGTATGGGGGGGTGTTTGTATACAGCATATAGTGCTGAATCTAAGTACAGTACTGCTGAAAGGTTTTCAGCTGTCGTTTGAAGATACAACAAGTATGCAATAGAACGGAATCTTAAATCCTATGCCCATCTTGCATCATCCACGGGAAACATATAAATTATGAAATAATGAAAGGAAGTATTCTAAACCCAGACACCATTTCTCAATTGCTTTCCCTGGAATAGGTGCCTCCTGTACAGACACACACTTTACAGGAATTACTGTTGGTTTTGCAGTGTTATCATTCGAACAAAGCTTAAAGTTGCCAAGTCTAAGATTAAATTCTTTGATAGAAAGAATGTTTGAGTCATGATATGCATTCATGCATGATATCTGTAACAAAACTGTCGACTGTTTAAAAATACCCATGGTCTTGCAGTGGACATATGGATAGTAACACCGTAAGTTGATTTATCAAGGTCAGGGTTTTCACTAATAGTTTGTAAATGGCAAGTATGTAGAGCTTTGTTTCTTAATAGGCATTGATCTTCATATAAAACTGTCACTTAGCTGTCTATGAAAAATCATACAGAATCTACACAAAGATCTTGTGAAGCCAACAAAGCTGGTGTGCCCCAAGGTTGTCGCAATAGCCCCAAATATTTGCATTTTTGTACCATTTAATTTGTACCATAATGATGCCTTTAGTAGGCAATATTTCCAAATCATCAATAAGGGGTTGCAAAATATATTGACGTGAATAATTGTCATTTGGCAAAACTATATTTTCACACAAAATACACAGAAATCTATGTCGCAACTTGGTGGGAAATTTGGTACGAAGATTCCCTAGTGTGAAATACACACCGCACAATGAATGGATTTTTTTGAGCCTGGAGGATGAGCTACTTCAAATTCGTCAATGTGAGACATACTCAACGCTTTGAGAATACTAGATCATACATTCGCTACCACTAGTATAATCAAAATACTCTGAATGTGTTGTAGCCATTTGTTCACTTAAAAATCAAACAAATCATGTCATCTGTGCTCAGGATTTGAGCAAGTGTATCCAGGATAGAAACATACTGAAATGAAATTGGTTTATTATTTATGGGAACCCCCAGTGCAGCTAACTGGGTTATCAAAGGCCGGCCATGTCTCTCACTGTCTATGGTGTGAGGCATGTAAAAGAACCATTGCTGATTTTCGACAAGAGTAGGCTGCAAAGCTGTCGGTGTGTTTCCGCCCTGCGATGGCCTGGCGAGCTGTCCAGGGTGTACTCTGCCCTCGCCCGAAGTTGGCTGGGATGGGCACCAGCCTCCCCGTGACCCAAACTAGGATTAAGCGGGTACAGAAAATGAACTGAAATGAACTGAACTGATTTATGGGAACAAGCAATCCATACCTAGTTGGAAAATAGCATTCAGAAAATTCTGGCAATAGTTTTGCAATTTTTATATGGAAGAACATGTGCCAAAAATTATATCAAGCAAGTCTGGTCGGTGCAAGAAATCATGCAGAACATATCCCTCATAAACATTTACCCACTTTTGTAATTTGTTGAAATTTCTGTAAAAGATTTCCTGAATTCTTATAGTACAGTGGCACCTTGACTTACGAAATTAATCCGTTCCGAGGGCAAGCTCGTAAGTCAAAATGTTCGTTCGATAAAGCAAAAATTCCTAGAGGAAATAATAGAAAAACAAGTAATCTGTTCCAACCCCCTCCCAAACTCATATAACCTGACACAAGCATGTATATTTGGCCTAATATATTAAAGATAAACATGTAAAAACAATCAATATTTAAAAATAATAATACATGTGCATTAACATTAATAATAAATAATAACAAATAATAATAAATTAAGAATAAACAATAAGTAAACTACCCCTTCTCATCATCGACTGTGGCAAATATGTCACATGGGTGTGAAGATGTCATGTGGGCAAGCATGAGGTGGTGCGTAGCAGAGAAGGAGGAGGAGAATTTTGTGCACATGCATGCTACGAATGCCAGCGAGGAAAGGCTCATGGTGAGCTCCCACAATAGTGGGCCCCCCCCCACCCCCCACCCCCCACCCCTTGGAGGGCATGGTTTGATGTCAGGGGAGCGCGTATGACCCTGGGGAACATGCTTTTTTTGAATTAAGTGTAATTGCACATTCTCTACACTAGGTGGCAGTGGCGCTCTCACTGTGTTCTCTATGGTGTAGGGGAAAAGTACCGAGCAAACGATATGAAGTACAGTAAACACTATTTATAGTTGCGCGCAGGGCGCTCGGGAAGGGGGGGGGGTGTTTGTTTGTTTGTTTTCCTATAGGGGCAACACAGAAAATAATTGAGAAGCACTGCACAAGCCGTTCTCAGAGCGCGGAGGAATATTTGGAAGAATACTGGCTGATAGGCCTGAAAAAGCCATTTCCCCAGCAGAGCTCGTAAATCAAAATTTTGCTCATTGGATGAGGCAGATTTTTGGTGGGATCGAAGCTGGTATCATGGAAAATTTATTATAAAAGACACTTGTAAGTCGAGGTAGCACTGTATTAATTTTAAATCACCTACCACAGTTTCTTGAAATAAATTAAACTGAACTGAAATGTTTATCTTGCACTTTCACTACAAACAAAGTAAGATTTTGAAGTGCATTTGAAGTGTCTTCTAACCTTACACAGCTTGTTCAATTCTCACGTTCCTCATCCTCCCTGATATCATCTCTAGCAAAGTGAGCATCAGCAGCAGCACATTGTTCACTGTTCTGAACAAAAGTAAATACAGTGATCCCTCACTACTTCATGCTTCAGTTTCTGTGGCTTCATTGCATTGCGGGGTTTCAAAAATATTCATCGAAAAATTTTAGAATGAGAAAATTAAGGAAAAATAGGGAAAAAGTTAAGGAAAATGCCACAAAACAAGGCTAATTGTGCAAAAAAAACAAACAAAAACAAAAAAACAACCCAACAAAGCTACTTACATTTTTATGTGAGGTGCGTATCTGTGTGCGTGCATGTGCACGCGACTGTATGTATGGCTAATTATATTTTATTTAAATCTTATGCATTACTTTTGAATTGTTATTATAAGCATTTATAGCATTGAATATGTATTTATTGATATTATAGACACATATACATGTACGTATATGTCAGTGAGGGGGGGTTGACCCTACTTCGTGGAATTCTGCAGTGGGGGGGGGTCTCTGTCTCGGTCCCAATTAAACGTGGAAAGTGAGGGATTCCTGTATACATACATACATATATAGAGGATTTTCTGAGTAGATCCTTCCGTAGGAGAGTGCTCAATACTTTTTGGTAGAGCAAATAACAAAAGGACAGGACAAAGGCTTTCTATTGAAACTCCATTTATCACTACAGATCTGTTTCGAGGGGTGGTGAAACCATCCCCTCTCTTCAGGTGATTACAGATCATCAGATCAGATCTGTAATCACCTGAAGAGAGGGGATGGTTTCACCACCCCTCGAAACAGATCTGTAGTGATAAATGGAGTTTCAATAGAAAGCCTTTGTCCTGTCCTTTTGTACATACATATATATATATATATATATATATATATATATATATATATATATATATATATTCAGTGATACCTCTGCTCACGAACATAATTGGTTCCCAGAAAATGTGTGCAAGGCGAAAAGTTCGTCTTCCGAACATTTATTTCCCATAAGAAACCATTAAAATGAGAATAATCCGTTCCCAGGTCCCCATAAAACATAATTTTCTACTAAATAAGCCTTAAAACTACACAAAAATATACCTTATTTTATGTATAATAAATGTCTATTGTATTGTAATTAAAGAAATAAACTGTACTGTATAATAAAGTCGTTTTATTTACCTTTGTGATGGTAGGTGATGGCTTGATGGAATGGAGTGGGAGGCGGAGGGAGGGAGGGACTTACTATTTGGAAGGAGAGTTTGGAAACGCCTACTGTTTGGAAACACCCTTAGCCACACACGCACCCTTAATAGCTTCCTTGTTCTTAAGGATGGTGGTAGACTTAGCGTACTGGTACTGGGACGCTGAGTCACACAAACGCACACCTCGTTCGTGTTTTTCAATGATCTCCGCCTGTGGTGGGGTCTTTTTCGGTCCCATAATAGCAAAAGTACACTCAATATGGTCCAAAATGTCTATCAAACACAAACCACTTCCGCACTCAAAGAAAGGGGTGATTTAACTGGGACGCCGTGAGCGTGCGTCAGCTTCTCGTGGCCGCCACCGTGGCGCTGTTCGACCGCGTGGTTTGATTCGTCCGCCGAAAACTAGTTCGTCAGCAGAGACTATATGATCGCAAATTTAATGTTCTTGAGGCGAAAAGTTCGTGAGCTTAAGCATTCGTCAGCGGAGGTTTTACTGTATTTTAGATTCATTGCACAACCAACTGAAATATTTCAGGCCTTTTATTGTTTTAATACTGATGATTTTGGCATACAGCTCATGAAAACCCAAAATTCCTATCTCAAAAAATTAGCATATCATGAAAAGGTACTCTAAATGATACACATATATATGCACGGATACGTCAGTGGGGGGGAGTCGATCCTACTTTGCAGAATTCTGCGGTCGCAGGGGTCTCTCGGTCCTCATTAACCGCAGAAAGTGAGAGATCCCTGTACATCCTGGTGTTTCCTATAATAATGTCTTCTAAGACTTTCTACGTTGCTGTATGGTACTCTGCATACATGGCAAGATACAACAAAGTTTGGTAAATGTTCATGCTGCAGAGCAAGATGATCAAGAAATTTTGAAGGACATATCTTGGTACCGTCGCAGTAATCACAGGTATAACAGTGTGGAGTAGAACTCATGATTACAGTTTTGTTTATAGCTTTGTACCTTGGAACATTCATTTTAAATCTGTTACACCAAGATCCTGAAGCCAGGCTCCAACCCTGTCAACATCCCAAGTTTCCGCTTTGGGATGTTGACACCAGCTAGATGTTAAACCTGAAAATAAACTAAAAGTTAAATATTTAATTGATATCATTGATTTACTCAAGGAGCAGTGGTGGTCTAGTGGTATAAGGCGCTGGATTGCTGATCCAAAGGTTGGGGGTTCGAGTCCCACTCTCCACAAGGTTGTCACTGTCCCCCCCAGTGGAGCTAACTGGGTTATCAAAGGCCGGCCATGTCTCTCACTGTCTATGGTGTGAGGCATGTAAAAGAACCATTGCTGACTTTCGACAAGAGTAGGCTGCAAAGCCGTCAGCGTGTTTCTGCCCTGCGATGGCCTGGCGAGCTGTCCAAGGTGTACTTTGCCTTCGCCCGAAGTTAGCTGGGATGGGCACCAGCCTCCCCGCAACCCAAATTAGGATTAAGCGGGTACAGAAAATGAACTGAACTGATTTACTCAAAATAAAAACAATGTTCTTTTTAACAGAACAAAGATTTGTCATTAATATGACCAGAGCATGTGTGGCAATTAATTTCAGACCTCCAACAATGCCGTCAAAGATGGGCATCTCTTTGCAGACACATCCAAAACATAAGCGCTGTCGTACAGTATTTGGATGCCCAGGTGGTTCAAGAGACATGGGAAGTATGGGTTTGGCATTTTGCAACAAGAACAGGAGGTAACATTGTATTGAATTACATTGCGTTTAGCTCTTAACGGGGCAGTGGTGGTCTAGTGGTATAGGGCGCTGGATCGCTGATCCAAAGGTTGGGGGTTCGAGTCCCCCCCAGTGCAGATAACTGGGTTATCAAAGGCGGGCCATGTCTCTCACTGTCTATGGTGAGAGGTTCATGTAAAAGAACCATTGCTGACTTTCGTAAAGAGTAGCTGCAAAGCCGTCAGCGTGTTTCTGCCCCTTGCTAAAGGGTTGTGTCAGGAAGGGCATCCGACATAAAAACCTCTGCCAAATCAAACGTGCGAATAATTCGCTGTGGCGAGCCCTGATAAAGGGAAAAAGCTGAAAGGAAATCTCATTGCGTTTAGTTCTTAGTAATCTACAAATAGTGTGTAGTGCCATCAGTATTAGTGTAGCACATTTTAAATCCCTCCCTTTCACACACACACACACACACACACACACTCAAACACACGCACACACAGAGATTACTTCTGACATGTTTGAAGTTACATAAAACTTACAGATTTTCCACTGATCACATTGTCTGTGTTTGTGTTGACAGTCCTCGTTTTGTTTTGATGATAGTTCTGTGGTCTTGGCTTGTGTGTTTTGTTACGTTCTTTAGATCGTTGTGCCATGTGTGGGGTTGACACGCTCGTACAGGATAGCCGCATTTAACCCCATATCAAAAGTGGTAGTATTGATTTCAAACTTTATATGAAGCTTCCTTTTCTTCTTGAATTCCTCCTTGGATCTGGTCAAGTGGTTTCCCTACTATACCTGTGAATCTCTCTCTGACTCTCCTGCCTGAAAGCATAGAATGTGGAAGAACAGGGTACTGCAATGCTATATGTGTGGAACCAGTAGTACACACATCAGGTACCCTGACAGATTGGAGGGAGCAATAGGTTTTGTTCCTTTTCCAAGCATGAAAACAAACAAATACAAATGGAAGCAATGGATTTGTGACCAGATCAGATTATTAGCTAAAAGGCAAATAACATTACCAGGAATACATTCGAATGCTCAGTGGATAGTTGATATATAAAATAATAATAAGACAGGTTGAACTATTAATTGGTTTGCTGCTAAATTGCAACATTCATTCATGTTCTGTAACCGTGTAATCCTAATTAGAGTCGAGGGGAGGCTGATGCCCACTGCAGCCGACTCCAGGTGAGGGCAGAGTACACCCTGGACAGCTTGCCAGGTGGAAACACGCTAACGGCTATGCAGCTATTCTTGTCGAAAGTCAGCAACGCTTCTTTACAGACTCACATCATACACAGTGAGAGACATGGCCAGCCTTTGTTAACCCAGTTAGCTGCACTGGGGGGGGGGCAGTGACAACCCGTGGAGAGTGGAGCTTGAACCCCCAACCTTAGGATCAGTGATCCAGCACCAGGCCACCACTGCTAAATTGCAACATTTGGAATCCAAACTTGGGGGCAGTGGTGGTCTAGTGGTATAGGGTGCTGGATCGCTGATCCAAAGGTTGGGGGTTCAAGTCCCACTCTCCACAAGGTTGTCACTGTCCCCCCCCAGTGCAGCTAACTGGGTTATCAAAGGCGGGCCATGTCTCTCACTGTCTATGGTGAGAGGCATGTAAAAGAACCATTGCTGACTTTCGTAAAGAGTAGCTGCAAAGTCGTCAGCGTGTTTCTGTCCCTTGCTAAAAGGGTTGTGACAGGAAGGGCATCCGACGTAAAAACCTCTGCCGAATCAGATGATTCGCTGTGGCGACTCCCGAGTAAAAGGGAAAAAGCCGAAAGGAAGACAGACAGACAGGAATCCAAACTTGCTAATGATCACCATCTGTTGACATAATTGTTTGAAAGTCTCGTGCTTAAAGTAAAATTAATTAATGAGTGTTATCACAAATAATGCTAACTAATGTCAGACAAGATCATTTGGCCATCAATGGACTCAGTTTAATTTAAATAATCATAATTATTGTTTGCGCCTGTTTGCGCTTTCATCTTATAGAATAGCAATTGTTGTTTTAGGTTTCATCTGTCAATCTGTGGGCAGTGGTGGCCTAGTGGTACGGGGCGCTGGATTGCTGATCCGAAGGTTGGGGGTTCAAGTCCCACTCTCAACAAGGTTGTCATTGTCTTCCCCCCACCCCATGTAGCTAACTGGGTTATCAAAGGCTGGCCATGTCTCTCACTGTCTATGGTGGGCGGTTCATGTAAAAGAACCATTGCTGACTTTCGACAAGAGTAGCTGCATAGCCGTCAGCATGTTTCTGCCCTGCGATGGCCTGACGAGTTATCCGGGGTGTACTCTGCCCTCGTCCAGAGTCGGCTGGGATGGGTGCCAGCCTCCCTGCGCCCCTAATTAGGATTAAGCGGTTACAGAAGATGAACTGAACTGTCACAATGTGTGATATTCATGCGGTTTCTGATATTGTTTTTGCTTCTCCAAAAATCTTTTTTTTTTTAATTTCCATAATTTGATTTAGATCGTTTCCACACCGTTCCTTGTCCAAAGCTGCACCTGTGGTAGAAATTTCTGAAAATCCTCATATAAATATTTACATAATCCTATTATCAAATACACAAATGTAACCCAAAGCATTTGTGTAAAAATTAAATAATTCAAATGCCATGTTGATCCTCTTGAGTTCTTTTAAAGCAGAATATATTTGTATGCGAAATGTATTGCATCCATTGCCCACCAGCTGCTGTGAAATATTTTGTCTGACAGATGGAATGATACTGAGTTTATTTTCCATGAAAGCATCCAGGCCAGTTTAGTCACAGGCATGCACAGTTTGCTAAACAAAATATGCCCTCGTAGAACACAATCAGCAATCCGTTCCTATCATTATCTATTGTGCATAAAATTACTACTTTGTGAAATAACTGTTGTTTTTGTGTATTGACGCCAGCATATGCTTGCAATGCACAAAAGCACATAAATGATTTACTGCCGTCCTTCATGAAAAGCCAAACTGTCCAAGAATGACTGTAAACGAGTAAAATTGTATATATGTGGTGTATGAATACATTAATTTGTTGAATGTACAAGTTTAAATGTTTACTGCTTTGTACAAGAATGAAGAAGCATCTGCGTGTGTTTTAAGTGATGTCTCTTGCAGGTGTATCGTAGCAAAGGAACCCAATTATATAACAGTTAAATGACACTGAGAAAAGTATGAAAAAAATCCATCTTTATATTTCTTTGACTATTCATATTCTACAAATATTAATCACGGTATGACATTCCATTTCTGTCATATAATCACCCTTCTAATAATGCCCTACGGTCCTCGTGTGCTCTGACCTGATCTGTTCCATTCAGACAACACAAGTTACTAAAAATACTCTCGCTTAAAGCAAAACATATGTGTTCAGCTGTGTAAGTGTACACACTGTAATTGAAAGCATGAAGTAGAGTAGGAGAGTGCGGCTGTCTTTCACCATTACAAATTCAGGTTTCTGCAGAGCAGTGATGTGGACGTATGGTTATCGGCGTATCATACATACAGAGATATCAGGGTATGTGAGCTGTGAGGAATGTAGTGCAGTTTGGTATAACATAATGATAGCATAGTTTAAGGATACAGGGATCCTGTAGCATTCATTGTTCATGATAACCCCCCAGAACTTGGTACATTCCGGTTCTGAAATGCATTATAGGATTAAAGAAGTAAAGTGGAGAGTCGGCATGTTTGTTGTGTGTGTTATAACACGAATTAAATACTGTTATAGTTAAATCTGAGAAGCGTATGTTACATTTGGTGACGAGGAAAACCTAATGACGATGGCGACTGTTTCACTTGGCGATGTTGGGGATTTACCGCAATTTGATTGTTCAGATGTGAGTGGATTGTCACCTCATTGGAAGCGATGGCTTCGGGCCTATCAAACTTTCCACCACGGGAAAAGGAGTAGAGAAACCGGAACAGATGAATGTGTACAAGAAGTGTGTCACAGCCCTGAAACAATATTTTACACCACAAGCGAACATTCCATACGAGAGACACGTGTTCCGTAACATGCGGCAATCAGCAACAGAGACTATGGAACAGTTTATTACAAGATTACAACAGCAGAGCGGATCATGTGAATTTGGCGATTTGAACTCGGTGGATATCCAGATCAGAGACCAGGTTATTGAGAAGTGTCACTCAAACCAGCTTAGAAGGAAGTTTTTGGAACTTGGAACTGCACTTGATTTGAAGACACTCGGAGATATAGCAAGAATTTATGAGGAGACTGAGAGACAAGCCACGACAATGGAAAGTTTAAATGTGGGAGTTAACCAGTTGTCGGTAAAAGGGAAGCCAATGTCTGGCCAGTTTCAGAAGGGTCATCCAAAGTTCAGATGTTACAGTTGTGGGTATGAAGGTCACATACGCAAGAACCCAAATTGTCCTGCAAAGTCAAGAAAGTGCAGGAAGTGCAAAATGACAGGACAGTTTGAGAAATGTTGTAAAACCAAGCCAAAAGATGATCACAAAATGAATACTCGCAACTCTAGACATGAGAAGACAGCTAACAGAGTGGATACAGAACAAGATGAAGGAAATAGATCAGAGTTTACCTTCAGTGTTACTAGAGAATCCAAAGATTGTGAAGGGGAGATAACTGTAGGTGTCGGCGGTGTGAAACTGAGGATGCTGATAGATTCTGGTACAACATGCAACATTATCGACAGAAATACCTGGGAACATTTGAAAGCCAGTGGAATAAAGTGAAAATCCAAGAAAGAAACCAAGAACATTTATCCATATGGATCTACAAAATCCATAGTTTATCCAGAAACTACCCATAGTTTGAGTTTACTGTGATAGAAGGAAAGGGACCATCCTTACTGGGGAGAAACACATCTATACAGCTTGGAGTGTTGAAATTGGGACCTGGTCTGTATGCTGTGGGTAGTTCTGACTCTACCGAGAAGATCATGGCTGAGTATAAAGACTGTTTCAAAGGCTTTGGTAAACTGAATAATTTTCAGCTGAACATTCCAGTAGATCTGAATGCACAACCTGTAGCGCAACCCTTGCGTCACATACCATATCATCTACATGACAGACTTGCTAAGAAACTGGATGAACTAGAAGAGTTGAACATTATTGAAAAGGTCGACGGGCCAAGTTCACGGGTATCACCTGTTCTTGTGGTGCCTAAAGGTGAAAATGACATAAGACTGTGTGTCGACATGAGACTGGCAAATGAATCAGTGAGAAGAGCCAGACATCCAATTCCGACCATCAATGAAATTCTACAAGATTTCAACCAGAGCAAGATTTTCAGCAAGCTTGACATCAAGTGGGCTTACCATCAGATAGAGTTGTCAGAAGATGCAAGAGACATCACCACCTTTATAACTCACAAAGGACTTTACCATTACAAACGTTTAATGTTCGGCATATCTTGTGCACTAGAAATGTACCAGAAGGTCTTGCAGCAAGTATTACAGAACTGTGATGGAGTGCACAACATCCTTGATGACATCATTGTCCATGCAGCAATGGACAAAGAACATGACAAACGGCTGAGACAGGTTTTGGACATAATTTGGAACAGAGGGATAACCCTGAACCCAGAGAAGTGTCTCTTTAAGATGAAAAAACTTGAGTTCATGGGACATGTTCTGTCGGCGAAAGGAATAAGACCACCAGAGGCGAAAATAAAAGCTGTACGAGAAGCCAGAGCACCTGAAAATGTGAGCGAAGTAAGAAGTTTTCTGGGACTAGTCAACTTCACAGCGAGATACATCAAGAATCTGGCGACAGTTTCAGAATCACTACGGAGATTGACTCGGAAGGACGAGCCTTTTGTTTGGGGCCAGGAACAGGAAGAAGCCTTTCAAGAACTGAAAGACAGACTGGGAAGTGCTGACACTTTAGCATACTTTGACAAACAAGCCAAAACACAAGTGGTTGCGGATGCGAGTCCTGTTGGATTAGGAGCAGTCCTGGTACAACTCAAGGAGGAAAGTATCGTATCATCTCGTATGCAAGCAGGAGTTTGACGAAAGTGGAACTCGCAGACTGGGAAAAAGGCATTAGGACTAGTCTGGTCCTGCGAGAGATTTCATGCTTATCTCTATGGTGCAGAGTTTGAACTGTTGACCGATCATAAATCTTTACAGTTTATGTACTCTCCAAAGTCAAAACCCAGTGCAAGACTTGAAAGGTAGGTTCTGCGAAAGCAGCCTTACAAGTACACTGTACGACACATTCCTGGGAAGAACAACATAGCGGACAGTTTATCCAGACTCCTGAAGGTGAAGAATTCCAGTTGTCACTCCAAGACAGAAGAAGATGTCAAATTTGTGGCAAGAGAGGCAACTCCAGTAGCTCTAACAACAAGAGACATTGAAAGAGAATCAAACAGTGGTCCAGAATTAGCAAAAGTGAGAAAATATTTGCTGAATGGACAATGGCACCAAGCGGAATGCAAGCAGTTTGTTCCAATCAGAAATGAGGTAACAGCGGTTGGAACACTTGTGTTACGACGAACTAGGATTGTAATTCCTAAAAGCTTGCGGAAACAAGTATTGGAGTTAGCTCATGAAGGACATCCTGGAATTGTGAGCATGAAGCAGAGACTTCGCACAAAAGTTTGGTGGCCAGGGATGGACCAGGAAGCAGAGCAGTATTGCCGTGCTTGTTATGGATGTCAACTAGTGTCAGAACCATCACCACCTACGCTGATGGCCAGAACTGAGATGCCTACATCATCGTGGCAACATTTGGCTGTGGACTTGCTCGGACCATTACCATCTGGGGACTACATTTTTGTGATAGTGGACTATTATAGTAGGTACTTCAAAATCAAAATCATGAAGTCAACTGTATCCGAGAAGATTGTGGCCTCATTGTCAAAATTCTTCCTTACCCATGAATTACCGGTGTCGATACAAAGTGACAATGGACCTTAGTTTATAAGTGAAACATTTAAGGCATTTATGGAGGAGAATGGTATCAAACACAGGAAGACTATTCCATTATGGCCACAAGCAAATGGGGAAGTAGAACAACAAAATCGTTCCATACTGAAGCGGCTCAAGATAGCTCAAGCCAAGGGCAGGGACTGGAGAACAGAACTCGATAGCTACTTGATGATGTATCGGAGTACACCACATTCAACGACTGGGAAGAGTCCAGTGGAGATGATGTACAGGAGAGCCATTCGGACAAAGATACCAGAAGTCCAAGAATACCAGCATGAAGACAGTGAAGTAAGTATGAGACAGAGACAACAAGAGAAAGGGAAAAGGGAAAGATCATGCAGATCAGTGGAGACTTGCATGTGAAAGTGATCTTCAGACTGGAGATAGTGTGCTAGTGCAGCAGCATCGTGAAAATAAGTGGTCAACACCATTTTACCCCACAACCTTCAAAATGGTTGGTAGGAGGGGCAATAGTGTGGTAGTTGAGTTTCCCAAAGGAGTCCAGTATAAGAGAAATATCACTGCTGTGAAAAGGTTTCATGAGAGGGGAGAAAGTGTGATGGATCCCTCAGTGGAGAAGTGTTGTGATAGGGGAGAAAGTGTAGCAAAATCTCAGGATGAATGTGAAAGTGCTATAAATTTTCCAATGGAGAATTGTGGAAGGCCAGGTCAATCAGTGATCAGGTCAGAGTTAGTTAAGGCTCCACTGTTAAGCAAGTCCAAGGAAACTGTAGAACCTGGGAATTCACAGTCTACTATTTCATCATCCAGACCTTCAAGAATCCGGAAAACACCCTCCAGATTTGATGACTACATTGTTGGTTACATTGAACATTAAGGTTTCTGATCGGAGTGTGTGAAGGTCACTGCGACATTTAAATATTCTGATGGAACAGTGAATTTTTGACAAACTTGAAGTGAGTGTTACGAACTTTTATTGTTATGTATCTGTAAAGAGTGATGATTTTTGTTGATTGAACTAAAAGAGTATGCAAGTGTGTTGGGTATCAGTATAATGTCAAGTGCTTTAAATAGTGCCATAGAAACTACAAACACTGTTTGTATACGCACCAATCAGTTTATTTTGTTTAATATTTAGATATTAAGTATTGTTTAGGTTTAGGTAAAAAGGGATTGCTACATTAAGAGTATTTAGAGATGAGAAATCCATTTACTTTATTAATTATTAGTGTTAATGTTAGTACAGGTCAATATAATTGGTTTGTTTTGTTTTTCTTTAAGAAGAAAAGGGATGTAGCATTCATTGTTAATGATCCCCCCGGAACTTGGTATATTCCGGTTCTGAAATGCATTATGGGATTAAAGAAGTAAAGTGGAGAGACAGCATATTTGTAGTATGTGTTATAACACAAATTAAATACTCTTACAGTTAAATCTGAGAAGCGTATGTTGCAGATCCCTCGTTACTTCGCGCTTCAATTAATGCGACTTCAGTGTATCGCGGTTTAAAAATAAATAAATAAATATTCATTGAATTAAAAAATAAGTAAATTAAGGAAGAATAGGTGGAAAAGTTAAGGAAAGTACCACAAAAACAAGGCCAATTATGCTAAAAAAAAAACCAAAACCAACAAAAACAACCCAAAATCTCCCATCAAAACTGGATGCATTGTTGCATGTGTGTGTGTGTGTGTGCGTGCGCGTCTACGCAGCCACGCCCCCTAGTATTAAGTGTACCTCAGGATAATGTTTAATCATGCTTCATACTTATATTTATGATCTATCTTTCTGTAGATTTTATTCCATTTCTATTTCTAATTGTTCTTCAATTTCGTTTCACTTTCGACCTTGGACAGCTTTGTTGGTATCTCCGGATATTTGCAAAACGAATGTTGGTAAGTTGGAGAGCGTCTGTATTTATATGTTATTTACATCTTGTTATTTTTTTCAATGTTTAATTGTTATTCTAAGCATTTATAGCATTGGATATGTAATTATTGATATTATATACACATATATGCTATACATGTATGTATACGTCAGTCAGGGGTGGGGTGATCGTACTTCGCGGATTTTGATGGTCGCGTGTGGATCTTGGTCCCAATTAACCGTGGAAAATGAGGGATCCCTGTATTAGCTCATATCATTTGACCTGAAACATAACTATACAAAATATATATTGATAATAGGCAGCATGGAGGCTACCACGTCTACCTCACAGCAGAAAGCCTATGTTGGATTCCTGGTATGGGTGACAGTGTTTCTGTGTGAAGGTTGCATGCAATTGGCTGTGCCAAATCGCCCATAGGTGTGAGTTGGGGTAAACATTTTGCATGTATTTTTGCCCTGCAGTAGCCTTACAAACTATCCTGGACTTGCCAGGCTCGCCGCAACCCTAATTGGAATTAAGTGGCTGAGAAAATGACTGAATTATTATACTGTATATTGCTATAACTTAAGTGGCTATCATTATTCAGGGTAAGCAGTACAGATAACAAATAAATGATGATGATTTCTTTTCGACTTTTTCCCTTTCTCGCAGGGGTCACCACAGTGAATGATTCGCACGTTTAATTTGGCATAGGTTTTTAGGTCGGATGCCCTTCCTGACACAACCCTTTAGTGAGGGACAGAAACATGCTAACAGCTTTGCAGCTACTCTTTTTACAAACGTCAGCAATGGATCTTTTACATGAACCTCTCACCATAGACAGTGAGAGACATGGCCAGCCATTGATAATCCAATTAGGTGCACTGAGGGGACAGTGGCAACCTGTTGAGAGTGGGGCTTGAACCCCCAACCTCAGGATCGGTGATGAGCACCTTTACCACCACGCCACCGCTGCCTGCCCAGCCCAAATACAGTGCATTGCAACTTACTATTTATCGAGCAACATAGCTGCAGACTAGTTAAGTCGAAGTGATATTATGGCTGATCTGTTTAAGTTATGTACTGCATTTCATAGCGTACATAGACTTTTGTCAGTATAATAAAAGCAAAAAACACACTGTTAAATACTAGTCAAGCACTATGAACACGCCCTGTACCAATTAAAAATGATTACAACTTTATGGTTCTTTTAGTAAATTGGTTGCTGATCATTTTAAATACATAGAACCTATGAGTCCACCAAATAAATAGCACCATGGACAGGGTCTTGAACCAGAGAACTATACAATATTACTGTTCACTGTATAAGGCAGGGGTCCCCAACTTTTTCCTGCGAGGGCCACATAACTTTTCTGTTCTCTGATGGGGGGCCGAGGTCCATTTGTAACAGAAAAAGTGTGACGATTGCAGGGCTGCCTAAACGTAAACATTTATTGTTTTCCAGTAAGCCACACATAACCAGATATTAGTAACCCTTTCTGGAGCCTTCACAGAAAAAAGTCAGGAAATTAAAAAAAAAAAAAAAAAAGAAAAACAAACAAACAAACAAACTAAAAACCTGCTTGCTATCAGTTGAGCAACCCAAAAGCTGCCCGAACAGACGACTGGTTCAGCCGAGTCTGGCATACAAATGTATTCTCCTGAGCTGAGAGTCCAGTTTTTAGCTTTGAGAGTTTGTCTACTCGCATTTGGCTTTGCAAGTGATCATACTCGTCTTTGTGACGGGATTCAGAGTGTCGGCACAGATTGTATTCATTGAATACCGCCTCCACCTCTTGACAGATGATACAACATTTTCTTTGCATTGAACAAAAAATAACCGTTTGTCCACTGCAGGTTAAATACTCTGCATTCTGAATCAATTTTTTCTCTTCCATAACCTTTTCACGTTCTATTTGACAGGGAAGAGTCTAGGATTTTTGTTTCTGGGGGAGCGGGTTCAGATAGGGGCACAGACAGCAGAAGGGTGGAATAGAATGGCATGTTCTAGGTGTGTATAGAGGAGGAATAGTGAGTATATTGGTAGTAGGATGCTGAGGTTGGAACTACCAGGCAGAAGGCCCAGAGGAAGACCAAAGAGAAGATGTATGGATATGGTGAAGGAGGACATGAAGGTCATTGGAGTAAGAGTAGAAGATGCAGAGGATAGGGATAGATGGAGGCAGATCAATTGCTGTGGCGACCCCTGAAGGGAACAGCCGAAAGAAAAAGAAGAAGAAGAAGTTGTAGGTGTGTATTAGTCTTGATTGCATGGCCAGAATAAAAAAAGTAATCATAATGCATCTGTGGTATTGTTCAGGGGGGCCGGGCCAAATGTGGAGGGGGGGGCCGTATCCGGCCACGGGCCGTAGTTTGGGAACCACTGGTATAAGGGATTGTGATGGATCAGTCACCTCATAGCCAATTCAGGATTTAAATCACAGCCCAGGGAATTTGTGGGTGTGGTTTCCATTTTCTATCTTTGCTTGTATGGGTTTCCTCATAGTGTTTCTCTTTCCACCCAACAGTCTAAAGACAGGTCAATAGGCTACTGTAAACTACGCTATTATGAATTGGTGATTTGTTCAGGGTGTACTTCACCTCTCTCCCAAACGCCCTGTTACCCTGTAACTGTGATTTGTAAGTGATATAAATTGTCAATGGATAGGCAGATATTCACTAGAAGTTGTTTTAAACGTGAATGAGAATAAATAAACATTCTCGTTCAAATATAACTCAGTCATAAGAACTTCTATTTAATATGTACTGAGGAGCTGTTTGTGGAATTTACTGACGTTGCAAGAGATGATATGCATCAGAGCTACACAGAGAGTCGCTCATAAATCAAAAACAGGATAAAATCTTCCATGGATCAAGAGATGCTATGCATTTTCTGGCTCATTTATAAATCACACATTCTCTCTCTCTCTCTCTCTCTCTCTCTCTCTCTCTTTCTGCCTCTCCCCTTCTCATTCTATCTGAACAAAACACTGCAAATCTTCCCCACGTTTTGCAAATATTAGTTTATGATTTGGCGATCTGCACCACAGCGAAGGGTTGATATTTCACAAACAGGTCATAAAAACAAGCCCAAAATAGCAAGCGATGATAAGATGCTTATAATGTTACTCACAACATCCTCACAGTCAAGACTCAATATAAACCAGACCTGAACAATATTTCAATATGATTTCAACACATCATCATATTATAACCCCTCCTTGAATCGCCACCATATCGTGGTGGAGGGGTTTGCGTGATCTAATGATCCTAGGAGCTATGTTGTCGGGGGCAAATGCCCCTGGTAGGGTCACCCTAGGCAAACAGGTCCGGGGTGAAGGTCCAGACAAAGTGCGATTCAAAACAAACCCCTATGACACATGAGACAACACAGGAAGCAGTCTCCCTTGCCCGGACGCGGGTCACCGGGGTTCCCTCCTGGAGCCAGGCCCAGGGGATGGGCTCGAAGGCGAGCGCCTGGTGGTCGGGCTTATGCCCATGGAGCCTGGCCGGGCCTAGCCCGAAAAGGAGACATGGGTCCGCCCTCCCATGGACCCACCACCCGTGGGAGGAGTTTTAGGGGTCGGGTGCAGTGTGAGTTGGGTGGCAGCCAAAGGCATGGGTTCTGTCAGACTGATCCTCGGCTACTTACTCTGACCCTCGGGACATGGAATGTCACCTCTCTGGCGGGAAAGGAGCCTGATTTGGTGCGTGAGGTGGAGAGATACCGATTAGATATAGTCGGGCTCACCTCAACGCATAGCTTGGGCTCTGGAACCATCCATCTCGAGAGAGGTTGGACCTTCTTCTATTCTGGAGTTGCTCATGGGGAGAGGCGGCGAGCCGGTGTGGGTATTCTTGTTGCCCCCCTTCTCGGTGCCCAAATGTTGGGGTTCTCCCCAATTGACGAAAGGGTAGCTTCCCTCCGTCTTCGGGTGGGGGGACGGGTCCTGACTGTTATTTGTGCTTATGCACCAAATGACAGTTCAGAGTACCCACCCTTTTTGGAGTCTTTGGGGAGGGGTGTTGGAGAACGCTCCCTCGGAAGACTCGCTCGTTGTCTTTGGAGACTTCAACGCCCATGTGGGCAACGATAGTGTGACCTGGAAGGGTGTGATCGGTAGGTACGGCCTCTCTAGTCTGAATCTGAATGGTGTTTCGTTGTTGGACTTCTGTGTTCATCATAGTTTGTCTATCACGAACACCATGTTCGAACATAAGGGTATCCATAAGTGCACTTGGCACCAGGACACCCTAGGTCGCAGTTCGATGATTGACTTTGTAGTCGTGTCATCGGACTTGCGACCATATGTTCTGGACACTCGGGTGAAGAAAGGAGCTGAGCTGTCTACCGATCACTACCTGGTGGTGAGTTGGCTTCAGTGGTGTGGGAGGTTGCCTTCCAGACCTGGCAGGCCCAAGCGTGTAATCAGGGTCTGCTGGGAACGTTTGGCAGAGCCCCCTGTCCGAGAGGCCTTTAACTCCCACCTCCAGCAGAGCTACAACCACGTTCCGGAGGAGGCAGGGGACATGGAATCCGAATGGGCCATGTTTCGTGCCTCCATTGCTGAGGCGGCAGCCCATAGCTGTGGCCGTAAGGTCGTCGGTGCTTGTCGTGGCGGTAATCCCCGAACCCGGTGGTGGACACCTGCGGTGAAGGGGGCCGTCCAGCTGAAGAAGGAGGCCTATCGGGTTTTATTAGCCTGTGGGACTCCTGAGGCAGCAAACAGGTACCGGCAGGCCAGACGTGCTGCAGCCGAGGCTGTTGCAGATGCAAAATCTCGGGCGTGGGAGGAGTTCGGTGAGGGCCTGGAGAGTGATTATCGGTTGGCCTCAAAAAGGTTCTGGGCCACCATCCTACGCCTCAGGAGGGGGAAGCAGTTCTTCACAAACACTGTTTACGGTGGAGGTGGGGAGCTGCTTACCTTGACTGGGGATGTTGTTGAGAGGTGGAGGGAATACTTTGAGGACCTTCTCAATCCCACCAACACGCCCTCCGTGGAAGAGGAAGACCCTGGGGGTTCGGGTGAGGGTCCGCCCATCACTGGAGTGGAGGTCACTGAGGTTGTCAAAAAGCTCCTCGGTGGTCAAGCTCCGGGGCTGGACGAGATCCGCCCACACGTCTCTGCAACATCGCGTGGTCATTGGGGGCTGTACCTCTGGATTGGCAAACTGGGGTGGTGGTCCCAATTTTTAAGAAGGGGGACCGGAGGGTGTGTTCCAATTATCGGGGAATTACACTCCTCAGCCTACCTGGGAAAGTCTATGCAGGGGTACTAGAGAGGAGGATCCGACCGATAGTCGAACCTCGGATTCAGGAGGAACAATGTGGTTTTCATCCTGGCCGCAGCACTCTTGACCAACTCTATATGCTCCACAGCATTCTGGAGGGGGCATGGGAGTTTGCCCAATCTGTCCACATGTGATTTGTGGATTTGGAGAAGGCTTTCGACCGTGTCCCTCGAAAGATCTTGTGGGGCGTGCTCCGAGAGTACGGCGTTCCGGATCCGTTGCTACGAGCTATTCGGTCGCTGTATCACCGGAGCCAGAGTTTGGTCTGTATTGGTAACAGCAGGTCGTATTCGTTTCCAGTGGGAGTTGGAGTCCACCAAGGCTGTCCTTTGTCACCGATTCTGTTCATAATTTTTATGGACAGAATTTCTAGGCGCAGTCGAGGCGATGAGGGGTTCTGGTTTGGTGGCCATCGGATATTGTCTCTGCTTTTTGCGGATGATGTTGTCCTTTTGGCTTCATCAAGTCGGGCCCTCCAGCTCTCATTGGAGCAATTCGCAGCTGAGTGCGAAGCAGCCGGGATGAAGATCAGTACCTCCAAGTCCGAGGCCATGGTTCTCAGTCGGACAATGGTGGAATGCACCCTCCGGGTCGGGAATAAAGTCCTGCCCCAAGTGGAGGAGTTTAAGTATCTTGGGGTCTTGTTTACGAGTGAGGGAAGGATGGAGCGAGAGATCGACAGACGGATCGCTGCAGCCTCTGCTGTTAAGCGGTGCCTGTACCGGTCTGTCGTGGTGAAGAAGGAGCTGAGCCGCAAGGCGAAGCTCTCAATTTACCAGTCGATCTACGTTCCAACCCTCACCTATGGTCACGAGCTTTGGGTAATGACCAAAAGAACAAGATCACGGATACAAGCAGCTGAAATGAGCTTCCTTCGCCGGGTGGCGGGGTTCTCCCTTAGAGATAAGTTGAGAAGCTCCACCATCCGGGGAGAGTTCGGAGTAGATCCGCTGCCCCTCTGCATTGAGAGGGGCCAGTTGAGGTGGCTCGGGCATCTGGTCAGAATGCCCCCCGGACGCCTCCCTGGTGTGGTGTTTCGGGCATGTCCAGCCGGGAAGAGACCCCGGGGTCAACCTAGAACACGCTGGAGGGACTATGTCTCTTGGCTTGTCTAGGACAGCCTCGGTGTCCCCCCGGGAGAGTTGGAAGAAGTGGCTCGGGAGAGGGACGTCCGGACCTCTTTGCTAAGGTTGCTGCCCCCGCGACCCGACCTTGGACTAAGCGGAAGAAGATGATGATGATCATATTATAAGTGAAGGACAGCAGACCTTTCTTTTCAGCAATAATGAACTTCCAATTAGTACAAGGCAAAATGGAAGAACTTTACTGTGAGTAAATAGTTAATGCATCAGTTCATTCATTCATTCATTCATTTAGTTTTTAAGTCTTTTAATCCTAGTTTGGGTCGCAGGAAGGCTGGCGCCCATCTCAGCCAACTCTGGGAGAGGGATGGGTTCACCCTGAAAAGCTCACCAAGCCATGGCAGCGATAATAAACACTCACACTCACTTTCAAGGTCAAACGCGAGTAGACAAACTCTCAAAGCAAAACGTGGACCATTAGCTCAGGAGAATACATTTGTACGCCAGGCTCGGCTGAACCAGTCGTCTGTTGGCCGTGTCACACAATACTTCAGTAAAGGTTCAAAGTCCTTGAAACGCTCCATCGTAGCCTTAAACTTTAAAAGCTTTAAAGTTAACACCGGTGTTATGTCAAGCAGAGAGAATCAAATGATGTTTTTGTTGTTGTGCGTGTATTGCAGGTGGTTGGCGAATCACGCGTTGAGAGTTTCAAATGTACACGCACAAAAAAAATATATATCACAAGTGCATGTATTATTGTTGATCGACATTTTTATAATATTAAAAAGCGTAGACAGACATCGTACCCTCTCCCCCCTAGAATACGTTTTGTACACTTAGGAAAATGTTGAAAATGTTGAATGACCCCTAATTGTCTCTTATACCCCCATTTCACTGGAGCACGGCAGACTTACCGAAGCAAAAATGTTGTCATCAGCAAATGTTTCGCAATTATTCCCTCATCTTCGGTGTCATTCCGTGTGATTCCGTAGTTATTCCTCAAGTCTTCCTCCACTTCCAGGCTAAAATATTCCGTGAATGTGCTTTTGAACATGTTCAAAAACATGTTCACAGAAAAAAATTCCATGAGTGTTCCATGGGGTCATTTTGGCGTACTTTGCCGCACCTGTTCCGCACATGCTGTGAATGTTCCGAGAGTGTAAGAATTTCCACTTTTCCATAGGATTTTCACCCATTTTCCATGTAAAAATGCCGAATCTCTTCCATAGACTGCGTTCTGCGCCGTTCCGCTACGATCCTTGCATGCTATAGTCCAGTGAAATGGGGGTGAAAATAATAAGCACTTAATAGGAACAGGAAGTAATGCATCATCTGAAAGAGCACCCAAACAACAATAAATCAAAATTTAAAAACAAAATTTAAGAAACCATCAACTTCTCAGTTCTGGTGTGTGTGTGTGTGTGTGTGTGTGTGTGTGTGTGTGTGTGTGTGTGTGTGTGTGTGTGTGTGCTGACTGGCTGTAATGTTATTTCTCACATACATGTTAATGCAGCAATAAAAAACAGATTTATTATTAATAATAAAACTGAACCCCCAGGCTGATACACCACCACAGTAATGGAAAACAAACAATAAAATTCAGGCAGGCAGACAGATTTGGAGATAAATTAATGTTCATAGGGCAAAGACTGAAATCTGAAATCAGTAGACTTTCCCTTTTAGGAAGTACCCAAATCTAAATAGTATATATATATACACCAAAGAGACTATTCATGGATGTGGTGAAGGAGGACATGAAGGTCGTTGGTGTAAGAGAAGATGCAAAGGATAGGGTGAGATGGAGGCAGATGATTCGTGGTGGCGACCCCTGAAGAGAAAAGCCGAAAGGAAAAGAACATATATATGTATATATGTATATATATGTATATGTGCGTATACATGTATATATATGTAAATATATGTGTATATATGTATATATGTATGTGTATATATATATATGTGTGTGTGTGTGTGTGTGTGTATATATGTATATATATATATATATATAATATATATATATTATATATATATATATATATATATATATATATATATATATATATATATATATATATATATAAGGACACGACCATTGTGCCATATTTAGACCGTCCACAAATTTATGCAACAAATAAGTGAAATGACTCGAATGCCCAGAATTTAGATTAAGGCAGACACATTTCTGTTCACTATAATCAAATGATTTTATTGCCAAGGTTTGGAAAGGTTGGAGTAAATGAAAGATAATGAATGAATAAAGAAATTAATGAATGACTTGTTGGTTGGTGGGTCAAAGTAACTATCACAAGGATAAAAGGACTGAAATTTAAATAATGACCAAACAGTTTTCATTGTAAAGCAGGTCACAGCCAACCCTGTTTAAACCAAAACTATTTGACTCATTGTGAAATTTTTTTCTCAGCAGCAACATGTTTTTTAAATGAATGAATCATTACTGTGCTTAACTTCAATTACTTTGTAATTTCATATGTACGCTGTGTCTGCCATGGTTTTTTTTGTTTGTTTGTTTTTTCGACCAAATTTGTCATTGCTTATGTGCAGTTCTGTCCATTTCCATGAACCCATGAGTGCTTAGAACATTCACATAAGGATGATGGGTCAGGCATCTTCACACCATTCATCCCATGCTTTACCCGACGAGGCAGCATTTACATCAGTAGTACAAAGTGCTTGCAACAGATTTGGTTATCCTTTTTTCACCCCTTTCTCTCTGTTTTTTATTTTCTGCTATATTCAGGTGGATTTTAACAGATTCTGGTAAACAACGCCCGGGTTAACCTCGAAAGCTTTGTTCCAGACAAGACCCCTGTCAGCCAAAGGAATTCTGTGGAGACCTAGATTGCACAGAGCTGGCAGGTTAGATATGAGATCCGTCGGGAGAGGGGAAGTAAAAAAAAATTGCTGAGGCACTTGTGTTTTATATTTGCTCATTTCCACACATTCCTCAGTGTTGGAGGAGGACGAGGGGTGAGGAAGGACTGTAGCTAATGAAATCCTTCCTCCTTATTAACACGCACACCATTCTTCAAGGATCCACCCCATCTCACTCATGTTAGTTTCCACTGGATTGATGAAACAGAGATAGATTAATTAGTACTAGAGCTGGAGAACAATTATCTCTCATTGTGAAACCCTTCCATTGCCCTATTATTGTCAGTCTTACAAGTAATTGTAAATAACCTATTAGAAAGGTCAGACTGGGCACCGAACATAATTATAACCAAAGAGACTATGAAACAGGTTGGATTTAATATCCTGCAGGTTCTTTAAATCCACCAGGTTTTATTGAAGGTATGAGGTTTTATTTACCCTTGAAGGTATCAGAACTCAGAGGGAAAGGTCATTTAGCAAATAAACACAGAGGAGGTGAGAAGAGACTTACACACAGACACAACAAGGCTCCAAATGATTCCTAGGTCAATATTGTAGGTGTGGTGTAGGCAGTATGATGAAGAACAGAAAGAGTACCGACACAGGTCACTTTACAGCAGGGCTCAGGAACCTATGGTTCGCGAGCCAGATGTGGCTCTTTTGATGACTGTATCTGGCTCTCAGATAAATCAGGTGGCCTTTCTTAACAGAATAACGAATACTGCACATAATTTCACTGGCATTTAAATAAAAATACAAAAAAAACATAAAATAAAACAAAAACAGATTAATAAATCTCACGCATTTAAATCTTTACATCTATTTTAAATGCCACGTCACTGTGGCGCGCAGCGGAGAGCCAATCCTTTCTGTACACCAGTATGCGGGCGGGTCCAATACCTTGAAACTCTAATTTTATTGGATTATAACAACAGACTACGTGTGTTGTTTTTGAATAACAAGGTAAATTTCACTCGGTTTTGATCAGCTCATTTGCACGAAGCCAAGCACAGCTGGCAAGCAAACACAAATGGACAGACATGGAAAAACTTCAACCCGTAGACCAGCTGATTGCCAAAACTTGGGACGCGCTTCCTGTCACAAACACTGCAGTGTGAGTCGTGCCATATTGACCATGTTTGGCTCTACATGCGCACGCAAGCAGTCCTTCTCACACTTGATAAACATCAAGATCAACCTACGGTCATGTTTAACAGACGGAAGTCTAAACGCCTGCATGAAGCTGAACCTCACCACATATCAACCAGACTACAAAGCCATCAGCAAATCCATGCACCACCAGAAGTCGCATTAATAGTAAGAAGTACTTTTCTCATTAATAAATAACTTCGTAAGAACAATGTTGTTTAAAATAAATTCAAAGTTGTATTATTCTTCTTCTTTTCCTTTCAGCTGTTCCCTTCAGGGGTCGCCACAGCAAATGATCTGCCTCCATCTCTCCCTATCCTCTGCATCTTCTACTCTTACTCCAACGACCTTCATGTCCGCCTTCACCGCATCCATAAATCTTCTCTTTGGTCTTCCTCCAGGCCTTTTGTCTGGTAGTTCCAACCTCAGCTTCCTACGACCAATATACTCACTATCCCTCCTCTGTACATGTCCAAACCATCTCAATCTAGCCTCTCTGACTTTGTCTCCAAAACATCCAACATGTGCTGTCCCTCTGATGTACTCATTTCTGATCCTATCCATCCTCGTTACTCCCAAAGAGAACCTCAACATTTTCATCTCTGCTACCTCCAACTCTGACTCCTGTCTTTTCCCCAGGGCCACTGTCTCTAAACCATACAACATCGCTGGCCTCATCACCGTCTTGTACACTTTTCCCTTCATTCTTGCCGATACTCTCCTATCACACATCACACCGGACACTTTTCTCCATCCATTCCAACCTGCCTGCACGCGCTTCTTCACCTCTTTTCCACACTCTCCATTGCTCTGGATTGTTGAGCCTAAGTACTTAAAATCTTCTGCTTTCTTTATCTCTGCCCCCTGTAACCTCAAAGTTCCTCTTGGGTCCTTGTCGTTCACACACATGTATTCTGTCTTACTAAGACTAACCTTCAATCCCCTCCTTTCCAGGGCATACCTCCACCTCTCTAGATTTTCCTCCACTTGGTCTCTGCTCTCACTACAGATCACAATGTCATCTGCAAACATCATAGTCCATGGATATTCTTGTCTAACCTCGTCTGTTAGCCTGTCCATCACCATAGCAAACAAGAAGGGGCTGAGAGCTGACCCTTGATGCAGTCCCACCTCCACCTTGAACTCTTCTGTCACACCGACAGCACACCTCACCACTGTCTTACATCTCTCATACATGTCCTGCACCACTCTAACATACTTCTCTGTCACTCCAGACTTCCTCATACAATACCACAGTTCTTCTCTCGGCACCCTGTCATATGCTTTCTCCAGATCCACAAAGGCACAATGCAGCTCCTTCTGACCTTCTCTGTACTTCTCTATTAACATCCTCAAAGCAAACACTGCATCTGTGGTGCTCTTTCTTGGCATGAAACCAAACTGTTGTTCACAAATGCTGACCTCTGCCCTTAGTCTTGCTTCCACTATTCTTTCCATAGCTTCATTGTATGGCTTATCAACTTTATCCCTCTGTAGTTGCCACAACTCTGTACATCTCCCTTGTTCTTAAAAATGGGCACAAGCACACTTCTCCTCCATTCCTCTGGCATCTGCTCACTTTCTAAGACCTTGTTGAATATTCTTGTCGGAAAATCTACTGCTACCTCCCCTAGACACTTCTATACCTCAACTGGTATGTCATCAGGGCCAACTGCCTTTCCACTCTTCATCCTCTTCAATGCCCTCCTCACTTCTCCCTTACTAATCTTTGCTACTTCCTGCTCCTCAACGGTCACCCCTTCTACTCTTTTTTCTCTCTCATTTTCCTCATTCATCAGCTCTTCAAAGTACTCTTTCCCAGCACACTTCTGTCATCAGTCAATACATTTCCCTCTCTGTCCTTTATCACTCTAAATTGCTGCATGTCTTTCCCATCTCTATTTCTCTGCTGTGCTAACCTGTATAGATCATTCTCTCCCTCCTTACTGTTCAACCTATCATACAAGTCATCATACGCCCTCTGTTTGGCCTTTGACACTGCTACCTTCACCTTACGCTGTGTCTCCCTGTACTCCTGTTTACTCTATTCGGTCCTCTCCATGTCCCACTTCTTCTTGGCTAACCTCTTCTTTTGTACACACTCCTGCACTTCCTCATTCCACCACCAAGTTTCCTTATCTACTTTCCTTCCAGAGGACACACCAAGTACTCTCCTACCGGTCTCCCTGATCACATTGGCTGTGGTTGTCCAGTCCTCTGGAAGCACTTCCTGACTACCCAAAGCCTGTTTCAACTCCTCCTTGAAGACAACACGACACTCTTCCTTTTTCAGCTTCCACCACTTTGTCTTCTGCTCTGCCTTTGCCTTTTTCACCTTTCTCACCATCAGTGTCATCCTGCACACCACCATCCTATGCTGTTTGGCAACACTCTCACCCACTACTACTTTGCAGTCACTGACTTCCTTCAAATTACATCGCCTACACAAGATGTAGTCTACCTGTGTGCTCTTACCTCCGCTTTCATAAGTCACCCTATGCTTCTGTTTCTTCTTGAAGAAAGTATTCACCACAGCCATTTCCATCCTTATGCAAAATCGATCAACATCTGTCCTTCTGTGTTCCTGTCCTGGATACCAAACCTGCCCATCACTTCCTCGTCCCCTCTGTTGCCTGCACCAACATGTCCATTGAAGTCTGCTCCAATGACCACTCTTTCACCTCTGGGGGTACTCTACATCACTTCATCTAACTCACTCCAGAATCTCTCCTTCTCTTCTAGCTTACATCCTGCCTGTGGGGCATAAGCACTAACAACATTGACCATCACGCCTTCAATTTCTAACTTGAGACTCATCACTCTGTCTGACACTCTTTTCACTTCTAGAACATTCCTGACAAACCCCTCCTTCAAGATGACTCCTACTCCATTTCTCTTCCCATCCACACCATTATAAAACAGTTTAAACCCTGCTCCTAAGCTTCTAGCCTTGCTACCTTTCCACCTTGTCTCCTGAACACACAGTATGTCCACCTTCCTCCTCTGCATCATGTCAGCCAGCTCCCTATCTTTTCCTTGCATAGTTCCAACATTCAAAGTCCCTACTCTCAGTCCTAGGCTCACGCATTTCCTCTTCTCTCTCTGCCTACGGACACTCTCCTTCTTCGACGTCTTCGACCAACAGTAGTCCAATTTCCATCAGCACCCTGTTGGTTGACAGCACTGATGGCGTTCGTTGTTAACCCGGGCCTCGACCGATCCGGTATGAATTCTGTATTGATCATTTGCATTTTTAAATGTGGCAGAAGTTTTACGCCGGATGCCCTTCCTGTCGCAACCCTCTGCATTTATCCGGGCTTGGGACCGGCATAAGGGGGAGAGACACTGGTTAGTGCCCCCCCGCCTCATGGCTGCATTAAATTCAAAGTTGTATTCTACTCTCAAATTGTCAGTCTTCTTTTTCAATTTAGCTGTATTCAGTATTAAAATATATATGAGGAAAATATATACTGTACATCTGAGAATTAGATTTTAAAATATGTCTTTTTTCGGCTCCCACTTCACTCCAGTGATCCCTCGCTACTTCGTGCTTCAGTTTCTACGGCTTCAGTGCATCACGAGTTGTTCAAAAATATTCATCGAAAAATTAAAAAATAAGGAAAAATAGGGAAAAAGTTAAGGAAAATGCCAATATGCAAAAAACCGCCAAACAAACAAAAACAAAAAAGCAACCCAACACAACTACTTACATTTTTATTTGAGGTGCACATCAGTGTGCGCGTGCGTCTGCGTGTGTTTATATTTTATTTACATCTTATGCATAATTTTTGAATGTTTAATTGTTGTTATACGCATTTATAGTGTTGAATATATATTTATTGATATTATATACACATATCCATGTACATATACATCAGTCAGGGAGGGTTGATCCTACTTCGCAGAAACCGGCAGTCGCGGGGGTCTCGGTCCCCATTAACCAGGGAAAGTGAGGGATCCCTGTAATTTGTTTGTATGTACCTGTAATAGGCATAAGCAATACAGACACTCATTTTAAGATACATAAATGATCATAAAATGCATAAAACTGGGTATTACATGGGTTGCTAGCAGAATCTGAATCTATGGTTAACCTGCATTTTTCCTAAAAGTGACGTCTACATGTTAGCCGAGGTTGTCCAGCTAATTCAGATAGAAGCATTTTAAGTGATTAGAACATCAGGACATAAATTTAACAACAGATTAACTGATATCAATAAAAACCTCTTTTTAGCTTTATTACTATCCAAATGAATTTTGTTTACTTCTTTAAGAAATTACAACAAAATCGATAGTGTTGTTTTGCCATATCCGTAATGCAGGCTGGCATGTGATGTGTCATATGTTATTTTCTGAACTGCTTTATCAGCCCATCACAGCCAATTTTTGGGTAAAGGCAGTACACACTCTGAACAGCTCATTGCTAAGCCAACAATCACAACCATTCACATCAATACCTCGGAGCAATCTAGAACAGACAATTAACCTAATGTCATGTCTTTGGACTGTAATAGAAAACTAGAGAAATAGGAAAAGGCCTACACAAGCATGAGAAGAATATCACCGGGTGTGGGGCTCGAAAAGGGGATTGTCTTTAAGTGAGGCAAAAGTGCGAACTACTACGGATAATTAGGCTCTGCATGATTAGTCTCCCACTCACTCATTTGCTGAGCCACTTAGTCCTAATAGCGTCGCAATGAGGCAGGAGCCTACCTCAGACAACACTGGACGAAGGCAGGGTACACCCTTAACAGTTTGTCACACTACTGCAGGGAAACATATACACAATGTGGCAATTTGAAATAGCCAGTTAGCCTAATATGCATCTTTAGCCAGTGGACAGAGACCTGAGTTCCCAGAGACAATCATAGTTTGCTTATTCACTCACTCATTTGTCAAACCGAGAGGCTGGAGGTCTATCTCAGCCTCCAATGGCTGTAGGTTGGATTTACCCTGAAAAACTTGACAGACAGGCAGTAGTGGTAAAGGTGCCGGATCACTGATCCTAAAGTTGGGGGTTCAAGCCCTACTCTTAACGGGTTGTCACTGTAACCCCAGTGTAGCTAACTGGGCTATCAAAGGCCGGCCATGTCTCTCACTGTCTATGGTGTGAGGTTCATGTAAAAGAACCATTACTGACTTTCATCAAGGGCAGCTGCAGAGCCGTTAGCATGTTTCCTCCCTGAGATGGCCTGGTAAGCTGTCCAGGGTGTACTCTGGCTTCGCCCAGAGTCTGCTGGGATGGGTGCCAGTCTCCCCGGGACCCTAATTAAGATTGAGTGGTTACAGAATGAATGAATGAATGAACTTGACAGACAATTGCAGGGTCAACACATATAAAAACATTTACACTCACATCCGGGGGTCAATTTTGGAACACAAAATTATCCAAAGGCACATAGTTAGCTGCACTGGGAGAGAGCAGTGACAACCCGTTAAGAGTAGGGCTTGAACCCCCAACCTTAGGTTTGGCAATCCAGCATCTTACCATTGGCCCACCACTGCCCAAATATGCTGTATATGAATAGTAATTACTGATGTGTTTTTATGGAAACGGGCTCTTCAGCATACGGCAGCATGACCTCTTCAAGTATTCTGATGTATTCTGACTGATCTATGATTCCTGGAATGCAATAAATAGCTCCGACACCATAGTATGAGAACATCCCCATATCATGATGCTTACACCACCATGCTTCACTGTCTTCACAGTGTACTGTGCCTTGAATTTAGTTCTTTGGGGGTCGTCTACAGGAGCCATGAGACATAAAAAGAGCAATCTTACTTTTATCAGACTGCTTTAGCCAGTCAATGTGTTCTTTGGAGAATTGCAACCTCTTCAGCACATCTTTTTTTTCAACAGTGGGACTTTGCGGGGCTTCTTGCCAGTAGTTCGGCTTCACATAGGCATCTTGTAACAGGACTCTCAGGAAACCTTAGACCTTCT
The DNA here is from genome assembly GCA_024760905.1 of Plotosus lineatus. NCBI lineage: Eukaryota > Metazoa > Chordata > Actinopteri > Siluriformes > Plotosidae > Plotosus > Plotosus lineatus. The sequence goes on from CM045739.1 coordinate 36,464,853, forward strand.
TTCATCTTCCTGGAGCTGATTGTTGGCTGAGATTGTTGATTGTTGGAGTCGTGCTAACGAAAAACACACAATGTCAAAAAAATCTATGTTGATTTCCCATCTTGTGATATGAATATGCAAATATTGTACATACAGATATACAGTATATATATATATTTTTTTATTTATATATATTATAGAGCATGTCTCTCTGAAATTCTGAGGAATATGGGTTCAGATTATCAGTGATTTTGATGTACAGGATCCCTCGCTACTTCGTGTTTCAATTTACTTGACTTCAGTGCATCGCGGTTTTTTAAATATTCATCGAAATAAAAATAAGGAAATTAAGGAAGAAAAGGGAAAAGTTTAAGGAAAATGCAACAAAAACAAGGCCAATTATGCAAAAAAAAAAAAAAAGAAAAGAAAAAAAAGAAAAACAAAAAACAACTCATCAAATCTCCCATCAAAACTATATTTTTGTGAGGTGCGCATCTGCATGCGCGCGTGTCTGTATGTGTGTGTATTTATATTTTATTTACATCTTATGCATTATTTTTGAATGTTTAATTGTTATTATAAGCATTTATTGCATCGAATATGTATTTATTGATATTATATAGACATATACATGTATGTATACGGCAGTCGAGGGGGGGGTTGGGGGAGTTGATCCTACATCGCGGATTTCAGTTATCGTGGGGGGGATCTCGGTCCCAATTAACAGCGGAAAGTGAGGGATCCCTGTATTTACTTATACATCATCTATCTATCTGCAGCCATGGTTCATGTTTGAACTGTAGGTGTCTTCCTCTGCCAAGCCTGGCTTTCATTGGGAGACTATAGGCTATAACCTTGAGGGGCACCACTCCGCGTCAAGTGTTTTTTTCTCAGAGAGATACACACTGACGACTATGCAGCTACTCTTTACAAAAGTAAGCAATGGTTCTTTTACAGCCTCACACCATAGACAGTGAGAGACATGGCTGGCCTTTGATAACGCAGTTAGCTGCACTGGGGGGACAGTGACAACCTCATGGAGAGTGGGACTCGAACCCCCAACCCTAGGATCAGCAATCCAGCATCCTATACAACTAGGCCACCACCATATAACATATATTATTACATATATTGAATACTCAGTCCAGTATTTCTTCAGACTGCATATGTTGATTGATCCAATGTAAATACTTTATTGCTATAAACACTGAAGCAATATTTACTGGTTCCTGATGTGTGAGTGTCAGGTCATTCCGAGTCATTGTGATACTATGAAATAGAAATGTGCCATATGCGAATTGAAGATATCAACCCAATAAGCTATTCATGTTTTTTTCCTGGATGCCAGTCTCCCCGCAACCATAAATAGAATTATGCGGTTCAGAAAATGAATGAATTTTTTTTTTTTTGCAATTTTTTTCCCCTAGACTGAAAATTCAGATTTTATTTAAACGCAACATTAGTTCTGGTTCGAAGGCATTGCACCAAAATGTCAAACCGACTACACCATTCTGTGACATTAAGGATGGTTCTTTCCAGAGGGATGGATCCAGTGACTTTAAATTAAGTATAACAATTTGAGCCTCCTAACTATTCAGTGACCAGATGTTTATACCATTTACGCCAGCTGCACTCAGACAGGAAATGCCAACTTTTGCATCTGTGTGTGTGTGTGTGTGTGTGTGTGTGTGTGTGTGTGTGTGTGTGTGTGTGTGCAGCATTTAATCCATTCTGTGGCTGGCAGAAATGTCTTTAATACTACACAACATTCCAAAGCCATTCAAATTTAGGACATTGCTCCTCAGAGGCATCAGCTATCCCTTCACACACCACAGCTGTGTAGCCCGTCTGTGCAACAGTGCAAAGCGCCCCCATTTTACAGTGCACAACTCGGCGATAGATTACGGCTCAGGAATTGAATGCATTTCTGTTTCACATCATTTCTCTGGAATGTTGTACTGGTGCACAAGGCCCCAAGCGGAGCCGAAGAATTCAAAGGAGTTTTGAAGGAGAGATGATGGGATGCAGGCGCTGCTGGGGAGCGGGGTGCATCCGGAGCGGCGTGCAAGTCCTGCCATTAATGACCGTCCATCAGGTTGCGTAAAGAGCTCGCTGAGCTCAGCTAGAACACGATGCATCTGGTGCACACATTGCAGCCCTCTCGCGCTCTTCGCATTTTGTCACTCACGCATTGTCCACATAGTTGCATGATTATTTGTTGTTATATAAATAATTATTTTAAGGGTCAGTGGAAGGAAATTTAAAAGGCTGTTTTCCAAACCAATATGTTCTAAATTACGAGAGTGTAGGCTACGTGAACTTGCAGATGAAAAAAATAAAATTGTGATTAATGCATTTATTGATGGCCTACCTACAATGTGGATGTGTGTGCACTTTTTTTTTTTTTTGGTTTTCTTCTGTTGTTTGTTAATGAATAGGCCTGGGGGCTTTTGGACGGACATCAGAGAAGCACTTTTTTCGGAATGTACAGAATCTTCCGTTTACATCACTGTTGACGTCTTTGGCTTTTGCTATGCAATCAACCAACTGCAGGCTTGACATAGTTGCATGAAATAGATGTGGCTTAGTATTCATCTAATTGCTTGATTTGTGGCTTGATACACAATGAACTCTAAATTACCTAAAAGCACACAACCACGCCAAAGGAAAAAAGACCTTCAGAAAATCAGGTCATGACCGTACACAGTGTTGTGTTAATCTCTAACTGGTCCGATAATGAGTTCGGTATTATTTGTATTGACTAGTAAAAGGGATCAAGAACCAAACCAAACCAGCCTAACATGTTTTGATATGAATTCATTTAACAAAGTTTACTCTATATACTGTTATGCCTGTCGGTGTACTGGTTGTCACATCTGCCTCACAGAAAAAAGGTGCCGAGTTTGAGTCCCAGACTCAGGCATGTATTCCTCAAGGTACGGCGGTTTCCTCTCATAAGCCAAAGACACATTAGACTAAATGGCGAATCCAAATTGCTAGGAGGTCATCTTCTTCTTTTCCTTTCAGCTGTTCCCTTCAGGGGTCGCCACAGCAAATCATCTGCCTCCATCTCACCCTATCCTCTGCATCTTCTTCTCTTACACTAGCTATCTTCATGTCCTCCTTCACCACATCCATAAGTCTCTTCTTTGGTCTTCCTCTAGGGCCTAGAGTCTAGGCCTTCTGCCTGGCAGTTCCAACCTCAGCATCCTACGACCAATATGTTCACTATTCCTTCTTCGTACATGTCCAAACCATCTCAATCTAGCCTCTCTCACTTTGTCTCCAAAACATCTTACATGCACTGCCCCTCTGACATACTCATTCCTGATCCCGTCCATCCTCATTACTCCCAAAGAGATCCTCAACATTTTCATCTCCCAAATTGCCAGAAGGTATGAGGATATATATATATATATATATATATATATATATATACACAACACATATACATACACATATATATATACACACATATATATATATATACACATATATACATATACACACACACACACACACACACACACACACACACACACACACACACACACATATATATATATATATATATATATATATATATATATATATATATATACACACACACATATATACATATATATTCACATATATACATATACACACATATATACACATATATATATATATATATATATATATATATATATATATACATAAGTATATATATATATATATATATATATATATATATATATATATATATGTGTGTGTGTGTGTGTATATATATGTATGTATATATATATATATACATATATATATACACACACATATATATATACATATATATATATATATATACATACATATATACACATTATATATATATATATATATATATATATATATATACACATATATATATACACACATATATATATACACATATATACACACATTATATATATACACATTATATATATATATACATATATATATATATATATATATACACACACATACATATATATATATATATATATATATATATATATATGTGTGTGTGTGTGTGTGTGTGTGTGTGTGTGTGTGTGTGAATGAATTATTGTGTATATGTGTTGTCCCTCTGATGGTCTGGCTAGTCGTTCAGGGTGTATCTCACCGTCACCCAGTGTTTTTTGACATAGGTTCCAGCCAACCCTGGGATCGAATAGGATTAAGTAGTTCAGGATTCCAGTTGATTCCACTGTTGTGGAATCCTTTATTCTGGTGAGTCAAACTGAGATAAATTAGAGTTATTCACGGCAGGATAAATGGATGGGACTGAAAGTTTCTCAAGAAAGAACATTAATAGAATCTGCTCTGGCATAACAGTTATGGACGAGAACATCTTTCAAAGCTCATTCAATGTTAAATATAGTGCATTTTTTTAGCTTGAGAAATGTGAAAACCATAGTGAGATGCTTTCCTCACAATGGCACTTTGTTTTTGTTTTTTTTTACTATTTCTGAATGATGGCAAGGAATAAAGCTGAAGGTCTACCAATAGAGCAAATAACAAGTTCATACTAATCATTCCAATATTGTGGGATTTTTTTTTTTTAAACAAATAAATTATTGGTACAGTGGGTGGCACATCCACCTTCCAGCAAGAGGGTCATGGGTTTGAATGTCATGACCAGCGAGGGCATTTCTGTATGAAGTTTGCATGTTCTCTTTGTGTTTGTGTGGCTCTTCTCTGGGTTCCCCCACCATACACAGACATGCTCAGGATTCAAACCTAGGACGTCCTGGCTGTGAGGTGGACGTGCTAACCACTGCGCCACAGTCCCGCCTTTTTAAATTTATGCTTCAGCTTGAAATGCTCCATCACCTTGGAGTGTCTTGTGTAAAGATATTTGTTTACACGTAACTGTATGACATTTCGCCCTTTCCAATCTGAACATCAAATTGAATTTCCTCATGTTATCTTAGAAATTAACCTCCGTCTGTATTTGCTTTCCAAGGTTGAGAGTCTGAATGCATGTTGATTATATTTAGACTTGGAGTAATTTATTTTATAATGGACACAATGTGTTGATGGAAAATATGAGTGTAAGGGAATGGACTCATTTTGGTTTCCAAGTATAATGGCTAGGTGTGAGATGTCCAACTATTAGCATCTTTCACTCTCGCTTGATTAGTAACACATTTTTTCATGCTAACACCCTCATCCAAAGATAAAGGCTGTTTGAGTTTCGGCAATCTAAGCAATAAATCATTTATTTAGAGCAAGTCTCAGTAGAGCTAGAAACATGGATAAAAAGTCCAAAAATCCAAATAAATAAATAAATATATTTTGTAAGATTCCAAGAACAGCTATTCATAACAGGTGTTTTTCACAACTTGCCATAAATGTCACTACAAAATACTTTAAATGCATGAGAACATACATAACAGCATTAAATTATTTTTGCAACTGAATTATCACAGCCATGTACAAAGGTTATAGCTTCAAAATCCAAAAAGTTGAAACAGATTCTGTAAAGTTACTTTAATCATGCAGTTTTATATGCACTGCCAATCTCAGCGCCTGCTCTCGAAATGGTGTATGGCGACATCTGCTGGTAGTAATCGCTATATCCTTGGAGGATACATAAAAATTATTATATAATTGTCGGCAGTGGTGGCCTAATGGTAAAAGGTGCTGGATCACTGATCCTAAGGTTGGGGGGTTCAAGCCCCACTCTAAACAGGTTGTCATTACCCCCCTTCCTTCCCACACACACACACACACACACACACACACTTCCCGTCCAGTGCAGCTAACTGGGTTATCAAAGGCCAACCATAGACAGTGAGAGACTTTAAACAGGAGTAGGCTACATAGCCGTCAGCAAGTTTCCACCCTGCGATGGCCCGGTGAGCTGTCCAGGGTGTACCTCACCCAGAGTCAGCTGGGATGAGAGCCAGCCTCCCTCGACCCTAATTAGGATTAAGCGGTTACAGGAAATGAATGAATTATTTAATTGTAAACTCTTAGTTGGGCAGTAGGTGGCATGGTGCTAGGGTGCTGGATTACTGACCCCAAGAATGAGGGTTCAAAACTCACTGTCAACGGGTTGCCACTGCTGTGTCGTTTTCTGTCCATCCGCCCCCACCCCAGTGCGGCCAAGTGGATTATCAAAGGCTGGCCATGTCTCCTCACTGTCTGTGTTGGTAGGTAAAGTCTGTTGGGTTTTTACACTCGAGCCTCGTGGCTCATCAGGCCGGTGCTTATCCCCGGTTTCCATAGCGTGAAGCGACCAGGAGTTCAACTCCCCCTGGATGGGACGCTAGTCCATCGCAGGTTACCTTCCCAGTATATTTTTACTGGTACCCATTTATACTGTTGGGTGAATAGAGGCACACTTGTGGTTGAGACCTTGCCCAGGGGTCTTAGCACAGTGAGGGTCTCAGTGGGATTCGAACTCACAACCTCCCGACCATGAGCACAGCACCCTAACCACTATGCCACTGGCCCCACACTGTCTGTGTTGAGAGGCATGTAAAAGAGCCATTGCTGCCTTTTGTCAAGGGCAGGCTGCATAGCCGTTAGTGTGTTTTCACCCTGCGGTGAGCTGGTGAGCTGTCCAGGGTGTAGTCTGCACTCACCCAGAGTTGGCTGAGATGGGGTCCAGCCTCCTTGCGACCCTGATTAGCATTAAGCAGTTCATAAAATAACTGAATGAAATCTGACATTAGAAATTAAAAAGTCACATTAGGATTAGAGTTGCAGGAGTAGGGATGGAGACTGAGCTTTACATCATACCAGGATGTCAGTAGTCTTTGCTAATAAAGAAGTAATTCAAGTCATTCATTCACTTTCTGAACCGTTTAATCCTAATTGGGGCTGCAGGGAAGCTGGTGACCATCTCAGCCAACACTGGGCACGGGTAGGGTACACCCTGGACAGCTCACCAACCCATCACCAAGCCTAAAGTAACAATATAATTTTCTGAGTTACAATTGTGAGCTGCCCCCAGTGCGGCTAACTGGGTTATCAAAGGCGGGCCATGTCTCTCACTGTCTATGGTGAGAGGCATGTAAAAGAACCATTGCTGACTTTCGTAAAGAGTAGGCCGCAAAGTCGTCAGCGTGTTTCTGTCCCTTGCTAAAAGGGTTGTGACAGGAAGGGCATCCGACGTAAAAAAAACCTCCCCCCTCCCCAGGCCAACTTCACTTGACTGCTACAGCCCGACAGACACACCCCCCTCCCTCTGCAGCCCCCCCCAGCCCCCCCCCCCCCTCCCTCACATCAGACCAGGTGAGGAGACAGCTGAGGCGACTAAATCGGAGGAAATCTGAAGGACCAGATGGCATCAGCCCCAGGCTGCTGAGGACCTGCGCAGACCAGCTCTGTGAGGTACTATGCTACCTGTACAACCTGAGCCTCAGCCTGGAGAAGGTTCCCATCCTATGGAAGACCTCCTGTGTGGTTCCGGTTCCCAAAACAGCTCAAGCGAAGGAACCAGCCCACTACAGACCTGTCGCCCTGACCTCCCACCTTATGAAGACCATGGAAAGGCTCCTCCTCATACACCTCCGCTCTATGGTGAGCCCCACCCTAGACCCGCTGCAGTTTGCCTACAGGCCCAACATCGGGGTAGAAGACGCCGTCATCTACCTTCTGCAGCGGGCACTCACCCACCTGGAGATCGCTGGCAGCGCTGTGAGGGTCATGTTCTTTGACTTCTCCAGCGCCTTCAACACCATCAGGCCAGCGCTTCTGCGGGGGAAGCTGGAGGACGTGGGAGTGGACGGGCATCTTGCTGCCTGGATCACCGACTACCTTACTAACCGTCCACAGTACGTACGGCTGCACGGCTGTAAGTCAAAGGTGGCAGTCTGCAGCACGGGGGCACCGCAGGGCACCGTCCTCTCACCCTTCCTTTTCAACATTTATACCTCGGACTTCAGCTATAGCACAGACAGCTGCCACCTCCAAAAGTTCTCGGACGACTCCGCCATTGTGGGCCGTGTGTCAGAGGGGAACGAGCTGGAGTACCGGTCGGTCATCGTTGACTTCGTGGACTGGTGTGAGCACAACCACCTGTACTTGAACACCAGGAAGACGAAGGAGATGGTGGTCGACTTCAGAAAAAGCACACTAACACACACACACTAACACACACACACACTAACACACACACACACACACACACACACTCACTAGTGAACATCCAGGGACAGAACATTGAGATAGTGAACAGTTTCAAATACCTGGGCGTTCACCTTAACAATAAACTGGACTGGTCCCACAACACCAACGCCCTGTACAAGAAGGGCCAGAGTCGCCTCCACCTTCTGAGGAGACTCAGGTCCTTCGGCGTATGCAGACCTCTGCTCAGGACATTTTATGACTCTGTGGTAGCCTCTGCAATCCTCTACGCTGCCATCTGCTGGGCCCCGGGCAGCACAGAGCGGGACAGAAAGAGACTGAACAAGCTGGTCAGGAGGGCCAGCTCTGTCCTCGGCTGCCCACTGGACTCTGTGGAGGAGGTGAGTGAGAGGAGGATGGTAGCAAAGCTCACATCCATCTTGGTCAACAGCTCTCACCCACTGCACCCGACTGTAGAGAAGCTGAGTAGCTCCTTCAGTGGACGACTGAGGCATCCTCAGTGCAGGAAGGAGCGCTACCGCAGGTCGTTCATTCCCACCGCTGTCAGACTGTACAACGCCACTTTGTAACTGTCTGTGAAAATACCGGTTATGTGCAATAAAAACCCCGCGCACTTTAATCAACCACATCTACCCCACTGACTGTGAACCATATCAACCCATCTCTGCCCTCAGATACATTACACTTTAATATAGGCCAGTCTACAAAGTCGTTCCCTTCTTTTCTTTTATTGTTTATTAATTTATACTATTTATGTATCTATTTATTTATTTACTTATATAATATATATGTATGTGTGTATGTTTGTATTTGTATCTATTTTTGCACCCCCTACTGATGGTACCTCAAGAGCCTGTAACAGTGAATTTCTCCATTGTGAGATTAATAAAGCTGTATCTTATCTTATCTTATGTAATTTCACCCAGTGTTGACTGAAATAGGCTCCCTGTGACCCTAATACTGTAGAATAAAGCAGTTCTGCAAATAAGTAAGAGTGAAAGTAAGCATGAGAGCTATAGTAGCCCATATTACAAGCAACGCAACATTGGTACTCTATCAATCTATAATTCTAGAAAACCAAAGATTTCAGACACGTAAGTATAACACGTAACAATTTATTTTAATATTTCATAAATCTTCATCAAGGAAAAAAGTTCTCAATTCTGAACTTTATGTTAGTTTGATACAAACATCAAAAATACTGTTGAGGGGGACGGTCGACGGGAAGGGGGGGGGGGGTTCAAAGATACTGACATTTTGTACAAGTTTGAATGACAGCTCTTCTCCGGTGTTATATCAAATTAACACTGTAACCACAGTTTCATAAGCAAAGCTGCCTCTAACAGTTTATATGTGTCAGTAAAGTAAAAAAAAAAAAAAAACCCACACACTACACAAATTACAAACACGTAATTCTTCAGAGGTTCTCATTCGTCCCTTCAGTACGTTTTGCTCGTTATGGTGCCCCAGATCCATTTTAAAAGTACTAAATTATGTCACAAGATTTTTGAGGTTAAACATTTATAAGTGATTCTGATGACTTGGTAAATGATGGTTTTTTTCCACTTATAAAATGAACTACAGTGATCCCTCGCTACAGACGCTCCCCGACTTACATTCATTCATTTTCCGGTTTAAAAAAAAAAAATTGTCAAATTTTGAATTTAGCGTGCTCTCTGTAGTACGAGACGTACCTACCTAGTACGCTGTCGTAATAACGCAATGACGTAATGATGTTGCGTCCATTGTTCAAAAACGACAGACTGAACGTGCCCCTCCTTCTTCCCAGTTCACCGTGTGTTACCCTTGTGTTAAGACGTCGTCTATGTGATCTTTGTGTTTACACTGTTTTGCGGACTTTTGTAACCCTAAGCAAATATGGTTGGTCAGAAGCGTAAGAAGAGAAAGCTTACTAGTGATAGTGGTAATCAGAAAAGGCGGCAAGCCATCTCATTAGAAACGAAGAAGGCTATTATCAAGAAAATTGATGCTGGTGAAAAACACGTGAATGTTGCATGTTTCTTCCAAATGGCTCCGTGGTGAATTTAATTTATTTGAAATTAATGTTGATATTATTTGATATTTTTACAATGTTATGTTTATAATAATGGATTTAGGGGTGTTATATGAGATATGGTAATGGTATTTATGGATGTATAGTACAGTATGAACGTCATACGTCACTGGAACATACAATAACAACTTACGTTTTTTTTTTTTTTTTTCACCTTATGTTCGGCCGTCCGGAACCTAACTAAAATGTAAGTTGGGGAGCGTCTGTACTTCGTGCTTCAATTCATGCAGTTTCAGTGCATTGCGGTTTTTTGTTTAAAATATTCATCGAATTAAAAAATAAGGAAATTAAGGAAGAATATGGGAAAAAGTTAAGGAAAATTCAGCAAAAACAAGGCAAATTATGCAAAAAAAAAGAAAAAAACCTAAACACAAAACAAAAAAGAACCCGAAACCTCCCATCAAAACTAGTTACATTTTTATGTGAGGTTCACATCTGTTTTATGCGAGGTTCGTGCACACTTATCTTATGTATTATTATACTATATCTTATGTATTATTTTTTAATGTTTAATTGTTATTATAAGCATTTATAGCATTGAATATGTATTTATTGATATTATATACACATATACATGTACGTATATGTCAGTCATGGGGGGTTGATCCTACTTCGTGGAATTCGGCGGTCATAGGGGGATCTCAGTCCCAATTAACCATGGAAAGTGAGGGATCCCTGTATCTCAGACATTTTATTTATTTCTGTGCAAAATCTGTCACCACTTTGGCAGAAAATACAACTAAATCAGCATACCACTGTTGAATATGGTGCATTGTAAAAACAAATATATAAATCCCTTCAAAGGAGCCACAAAAGTGACCCAATGCCCTGCAGTGTTACAGAAAGACTGGAATGATTACGGATACTGTGAAATTAGCGTCTATTTTGCAGTCACCTAGGGTGCTTCAATGGTCTTTTCTGAGTGAAAATCGGCCCATTCAGCCAGTGTTTCCCCATTCCGTAGTGGTTAGATGTACAGAAGTGCCTCACGGTAATGGAGGCAGAGCATCTGTGATGTTTCATTGGGTCTCAGCCGATCTGTTTTTCTTCTCCTGCCATTCCTTCTCTCTCAGACTTAGTTCTGTATCTGTGAAGGCGGCAGGACCCCAGTTTGTGATTTTCTGAGGGCCTTTGGAACCTGAACACACACATACACACACACACAATCATAAATAAAAACACATGAACAATGGAAAAATATATCAGTCAGATATCCTTTAAAATGAAATACAATAAGTGCTGCAAGGTGAGAAAAAGTATAGATCATTACCTGGCTGTATAAGACGTATGAGTCCTTCATGATGGGCCACCTTGTCCTTCCAGCTTTTTGTGTTGTTTGCAGCATCCTCCAGTTTTTTCATTACTTCCTGTTCACAATATCAAAGCAGTATACACTCAGACTTTTTTTTTTTAACTTTAACAGGATATTTGAAAGCTATAAGATAAAGTCCGTTGGGCTTTTTACACCCGACCCATAGTGGCTCATCAGACCGCTGCTTATCCCTGGTTTCCATAGCGTGCAGCGACTAGGAGTTCAACTCCTCCTGGATGGGACGCTAGTCCATCGCAGGTTACCGTCCCAGTATGTTTTTACTGGTACCATTTATACTGCTGGGTGAACAGAGGCACACTTATGGTTAAGACCGTTCCCAGGGGTCTTAGCACAGTGGGGGTTGAACTGGGATTTGAACACACAACCTCCCGATCATGAGCACAGCAACCTAACCACTATGCCACCGGCCCCCATTTGAAAGCTATAAATACACTTAATACCTAAAAATACCCAAAACTATGCGAAGCTAGGTTACACTCTGAACAGCTCGCCAGACCATCACAGGGCCAACACACACAACCATTCACAGTCACACCTACAGGTAATTTGTAATAATAACCAGCTTATCATCTGGAGACCAAAAAATTAGTTTTGTGTGTCTTCTCATTCCTTCACACTGCTTTTGTCCCTCATCACCACATAACTATTGAACTCGATCAATGTTTTCAGACAAGATGTTTGAAAAAGAGTAATACCCAATGGCGGCTCACATATGAAGATCTTAGAAGGACATACAACAATAATATGAAAAATTGGGGGGGGGGATGCAATTGGCTTTTGTGCATGTCCTTAGAACAAGTGAACCTTGGACACGAACCCAAGACCTTTTGCTGAGAGGTGGACGTGCCAATCACTACAGCACCATACTGCCCTGGGATCACACTGGTGCAACCTTCTGATTAGCTGGCATCTGTATTTCCTCCATGCACACTTGCATCTCCACCTCGTCAGGTTGCCCCCAAATCACTCTGCTTTATACAGGTGACCAATCAATGCGGAGTAGGCACAGAGGGAGGAAAGATCAACAATGGAAGGACACCCAGGACATGGACTCAAAATTGGAGTTTCAGAGGAAGGCAAGGGAACAACTTCTTCCTGATGAACTGTGGCGTTTTTGCATTAGAAATCACACCTTGGTTCTCCACTAGTCGCCTCAAGCATACACATGAGCCCCACCATGAGATGCGATGATGCCTGTCACACTCAGGGAAACTGCTATCCGCCCCCTGATACGAACGACCCCATGTTTGGCTGGTGAGTTCTGTGAGTAACAGGGAAGTGAACATGAGCGTGCAGCCAATTTTCTACCATTGACTTCTGGTCACGAATGGCTGTGGGATCATCCTAAATTTGAAATCATGACCTTGTCGTTGCGCCACTCCGGAGTCTGATTTCAAGACATTTTATCACCAACCAGGACGACTGTGAGGTGTAATGACGGGGAAATTGTTGATAGATGGATTATTGCTATTCCTCACATAATCTGGGATAACTGTAAATGGTGGCTTATTCTGATCCTCAGGCTTTGAGGCATGTGTTAAAACGAAAGTACTTTAGTGTAGCTGGGCTTGGCGTGTTTCTGTGTAGAGTTTGCATGTTCCCCATCTTTGTGTGGGTTTATTTCAGGAACTCCAGATTTCCTCCCACAGTCCAAAAACATGCACAGTAGGGCAGTTCCAGAGTTAGTGTGAATGGCTGTAAGTGTGTTGGCCCTGCAATGGCCTGGCGAACTGTTCAGGATGTACCCTTCCCTCACCCAGAGTTGACCAAGGTGGGTGCTAGCATCCCCCCGAGCCGAAGTACGAATGAGTTTACTGTAGCACTCCATCAGGGCTATATTCGTTCACTCACAAACATGTGACCAGTGACGCTCAAAGCAAATGTTCCAGCTGCTCACAACCTTGTGACCTATTTGGAAACCGATGACAGATAAAGACAAACTACTTGTATTAACAAAGGGCTGTCTATAAGAAAATGTATTAATAATATGACTGGAGAAATCAACAAATACAGCTTGGAGTGTGTTTTACAAATCAGTTCAGACCACACATTACTATCTGAAATTCATGATTGTGACCACTAGGGTCCACTAAAGTGTTCTCAACTGTGTTTGCTTTTTCTGAAATAGCCGAGGAAAGCATAGTTGCATCAGAAGCTCAAAAATGTGTCAAATGTTTGCATAAACTGTCAAAAAAATGTTATGGATGGACGAAGACTTGTGCAGTACCTCATACTGCTCCAGCGCACTCTGCCTCTCTGTCTCCAGCCTCTGTAGCTGCTGCATGGCATCCTGCAGCGCACTCTCTTTTTCCAGCCGTGCCTTCTCCAGCTCCTCCTTCTCGGCCTTTGTCTGAGAGATAGCCTTCTGCTGCTGCAGGTGGATCTGCTCCAGCTCTGAGCGCTTTGCTGCCTCCTCCTCCAGCAATCTGGATCGCAAAAGCCACACACAGGCCTGATTCAAAATCAACCAGGTCTATTGGTTCTATTCTGGCTGTAGGGGCAGTGGTGGCCTGGTGGTAGGTGATTGTCACTGCTGTGTCGTCGTGTCCCCCGCCTCACCCCCCTCCCGCCTCCAAATGTTGCTAACTGGGTTATGAAAGGCTCACTGTCTGTGGCGAGTGGCATGTAAAAGAACCATTGCTGACTTTTGTCAAGAGTAGGATGCATAACCGTCAGTGTGTTTCTGCCCTACAATGGCCTGGTTGAGCTGTCCAGTGTGTACCCAGAGTTGGCTAAGATGGGCGCCAGCCTCGCAGTTCAGAAAATGAATGAATGAATGTTCTGTTGTAAGTCTGGCTTTAAAGCATATAATATATAAACGTATTTGAGTTAAGCCTAATTAGGGTTGCAGGGAGGCTCACGCCTACCTCCGCCAACTCTGGGCAAAAGCAGGGTACACCTTGAACAGCTCACATGTTTCTGGACGTAGCTGCGTCATCCCTCCTACCCAATGGGAGGCCCACGGGGCGGGATGTTTGAACGTCATTGATGTGAGAGCAGCTCGTGCATTCTTTGAATGTTTGAATGGCGCGTTTCAATTTTAAAGATGGCGCTTTCGTAACGTGAATTTGTTTCGCATCCAGAGACAAATATTTTAGGTAAATGTGTTTCGGAACCTGAATTTTTTGTTTGGTGACTGTCGTAAAGTGAGGTACCACTGTACATGTATGTATGCATCAGTCAGCATGGGGGGGGGGGGGGTATTTGGATCTCGGTCCCAATTAACCGCGGAACGTGAGGGATCTCTATATATTTGTACGTTAGGTACATATTATTTTGGTAGTTTTGTTAACTCACTGTCTTCTACTTATTTATAAAGAGCAATCTAATTTAATGAAAGAATGATTAGCAAAATAAAGAATACCTGTCCTGTTTTTTTTATCTTTAATAACTAAATGATAAACTATTTATATCAAGGACTTCACTTCCTTCATCTTCTCCCACCTCATACTGCCCCTAATAACTAAACCTCCAATGTTTGGGACCCCTTTTGTGAATATTGCAACTCAGAAGGAACCATTTCATCACATAATTAGGATTTATAAACTGTATGTGAGGTAATAGTGACCCGGTGGTACGGTGCTGGCTTATGAAGGTCGGAGGTTCAAGCACCACAGTCACTGGGTTGTCACTTTCCTCCCAGTGCAGCTAATTGGGTTGTCAAAGGCCAGCAATGTCTCTCATTGTCTGTGGTGAGAAGCAAGCAAAAGAACCATTGCTTTCATTTATAAAGAGGAGGCCATCGGGTTTCCGTCAGCATGTTCCTACCCTGTAATGGCCGAGCAAGCTGTCACTCATGTTGGCTGAGATGGGTGCCAGCCTCCCTGCAACCCTAAATAGGATTAGGTGGTACAGAAAATTAATGGATGAAAACTGCAAGTGTGTGTGTGTGTGTGTGTGTATACAGTCTTCTTCTTCTTCTTCTTCTTCTTTTACTTTCGGCTGTTCCCTTCAGGGGTCGCCACAGCAAATCATCCGCCTCCACCTCACCCTGTCCTCCGCATCTTCTTTTCTGACTCCAACGACCTTCATGTCTTCCTTCACCACATCCAAAAATCTCTTCTTTGGTCTTCCTCGAGGCCTTCTGCCTGGTAGTTCCAACCTCAGCATCCTACTGCCAATATACTCACTATCCCTCCTCTGTACATGTCCAAACCATCTCAATCTAGCCTCTCTGACTTTGTCTCCAAAACATCTTACGTGGGCTGTCCCTCTGATGTACTCATTTCTGATCCTATCCATCCTCGTTACTCCCAAAGAGAACCTCAACATTTTCATCTCCGCTACCTCCAGCTCTGCCTCCTGCCTTTTCCTCAGCGCCACTGTTTCTAATCCATACAACATCGCTGGCCTCACCACCGTCTTGTACACTTTTCCCTTCATTCTTGCTGACACTCTCCTATCGCACATCACACCGGACACTTTTCTCCAACCATTCCAGCCTGCCTGCACACGCTTCTTCACCTCTTTTCCACACTCTCCATTGCTCTGGATTGTTGAGCCTAAGTACTTAAAGTCATGTGAAAAAATTAGGACATCCCACTAAGTAGTCAACTCTTCATTAAGAAATGTTCACATACAACAGCCAATCTTGTTTTATTTTATTTCTGGGAAAGAAAGTGATTTAATTGTAATTAAACAACATAAGTGAACATATTAGGGGGCAGTGGTGGTCTAGTGGTATAGGGCGCTGGATTGCTGATCCAAAGGTTGGGGGTTCGAGTCCCACTCTCTACAGGGTTGTCACTGTCCCCCCCCAGTGCAGCTAACTGGGTTATCAAAGGCCGGCCATGTCTCTCACTGTCTATGGTGTGAGGCATGTAAAAGAACCATTGCTGACTTTCGAGAAGAGTAGGCTGCAAAGTCTTTCCGCCCTGCGATGGCCTGGCGAGCTATCCAGGGTGTACTCTGCCCTCGCCCGGAGTCGGCTGGGATGGGCACCAGCCTCCCCGCGACCCTAATTAGGATGAAGCGGTTACAGAAAATGAATGAATGAAGTTAACATATTTTTACTCATCAAAAAAAAAGATCTGAACAACAATGAGTATTTCAATGGAGAAAAAAAAATTAGGACGCCCCCACATATTTTCCCACTTAAAATGGCTGTCCTCTCACACACAGGTGTTTCAGTTCAGCTGCGCATGATATGAGCATCATTACCCAGCATTCTGAAGAATTCTCGCCCTATTTAAACCTCAGACATGTAGTTTGGTGTGCCGCTGTCTGTTGAAGTGAGTCTGAGCACCATTGTAAGATCCAGTGAGCTGCCTGAGGCCCTCAGGAAGATGATTATAGCTGCCTATGACTCTGGGAAGGGATTTAAAAAGATATCAAAAGAATTTGACTTTCAGCCCTTCAACCATAGGACAGTGGTGGTCTAGTGGTATAAGGCGCCGGATCGCTGATCCAAAGGTTGGGGTTCGAGTCCCACTCTCCACAAGGTTGTCACTGTCCCCCCCAGTGCAGCTAACTGGGTTATCAAAGGCCGGCCATGTCTCTCACTGTCTATGGTGTGAGGCATGTAAAAGAACCATTGCTGACTTTCGAGAAGAGTAGCTGCAAAGCTGTCAGCGTGTTTCCGCCCTGCGATGGCCTGGCGAGCTGTCCAGGGTGTACTCTGCCCTCGCCCTGAGTTGGCTGGGATGGGCACCAGCCTCCCCGCGACCCTAATTAGGATGAAGCGGTTACAGAAAATGAACTTAACTGAACCCTTCAACCATCCAAAAAATTGTTTACAATTGGAGGACCTTCAAAACAACTGTCACCATGTCCAGGTCTGGCCGATGAAGCAAGTTCACCCCAGACCGCAAGCAGACGTCATCAAAAGTCCTAAAATATCATCACTGGGGCTATGGCAGCCTCTCGTTATTGTCTATCTGAAAGCACAAGACTCTACTATCAGAAAGAGACGAAAACAAGTTTGACCTTCATGTGAGTTGTGCAAGGAGGAATCCTTTGTTCTCTAAAAATAGCATTGAGACCAGACTAAAGTTTGCCAGGGAGAACATAGATAAAGACTTGGTCTTCTGGAATAATAATATTTTTTTTTGACAGATGAGTGGCGATGAAGACCAGCAGGGCTGAAGTACTGTATCTAGCAAATGTAACTCTGTACAAAACCTGAATCAAAAAAATCTTATATCAGCGAAGAAGGAACATAAAAATTATTTGTGCCTCAGTGTTTCAAAATATTCCTTCTGTTACAGTGTCAAAATGTACACTACAATAGGCCTGAGTGGGGGAGGGTAAAGTGCTGAGTAGATAATAATTCAGCACGAAAGCAGGAAACCAACAGGTCAACGCCAGCTCAGTGTGCGACCGGACATGTGCCCGTCCCTCCCTTACTTCCATCTCCACTAAAAGAGGACTGTGTATCTTGTATACGTGTGCTTAATACTTGAAACTATTGCGAACAATTTACAGGGATCCCTTCCTTTCCGCGGTTAATTGGGACCGAGATCCCCCCCACGACCACCGAATTCCGCGAAGTAAGATCAACCCCCCCCAACCCCCTTGACTAACGTATACGTACATGTATATCAGTTCAGTTCATTTTCTGTACCCGCTTAATCCTAACTTGGGTCGCGGGGAGGCTGGTGCCCATCCCAGCCAACTTCGGGCGAGGGCAGAGTACACCCTGGACAGCTCGCCAGGCCATCGCAGGGCGGAAACACGCTGACGACTTTGCAGCCTACTCTTGTCGAAAGTCAGCAATGGTTCTTTTACATGCCTCACACCATAGACAGTGAGGGACATGGCCGGCCTTTGATAACCCAGTTAGCTGCACTGGGGGGGGGGGACAGTGACAACCTTGTGCAGAGTGGGACTCAAACCCCCAACCTTTGGATCAGCGATCCAGCGCCCTATACCACTAGACCACCACTGCCCACGTACATGTATATGTGTATACAATATCAATAAATACATACTCAATGCATAAATGCTTGTAATAACAATTAAACATTAAAAAATAATGCATAAGATGTAAATAGAATATAAATACACACACATGCAGACGCGCACGTGCACACGTACACAGATGCGCATGCACACACTCAGATGCGCACCTCACAAAAATGTAAGTAGTTTTGTTGGGAGGTTTTGGGTTGTTTTTTGTTTTGTTTGTTTGAGGGGTTTTTGTTTGTTTCTTGTTTTGTTTTTTTTTTGCATAATTGGCCTTGTTTTTGTGGCATTTTTCCTTAACTTTTTCCCCAATTCTTCTTTAATTTCCTCATTATTTTAATTCGATTAATTTTTTTTTTGAAAGCACGATGCAGTGAAGCCGCATGAATTGAAGCGTGAAGTAGCAAGGGATCCCTGTATTATTATTTATTTATTTACTTACTTGGATGTGTATTTCTAAAGCAAATAACACACATTAATTGACACGTCATTAAAAAATGTACTGTATCAAAAAAATATATTTAAAAGAGTCTTATCTTTAAAGAGTTGAAGATCACACATAATTCACTGGGACTACCGATAGGATGTTAAGTGGGGCCAGTGGTGTAGTGGTTATGGTGCTGGGCTCATGATCGGGAGGTTGTGTTTTCGAATCCCAGTTAGACCCCCACTATGCTAAGACCCCTGGGCAAGGTCTTACCCACAAGTGTGCCTCTGTTCACCCAGCAGTATAAATGGGTACCAGTAAAAATATACTGGGAAGGTAACCTGCGATGGACTAGCGTCCCAAACAGGAGGAGTTGAACTCCTGATCGCTTCACGCTATGGAAACCGGGGATAAGCACCGGCCTGATGAGCCACTATGGCTCGGGTGTAAAAAGCCCAACTGACTTTAACTGACTTTGGTAATAAATCAGTGCAGAACTTGTCATCTAGCAACAAACAATATCATAAAACGAGAGCATTTGCAGGGTTGTTTTTCTTCACACCAGGTCACATGTTTTTTTTTGTGTTATGGCTTAGAACAGTGATCCCCAACCTTTTTTTCACCGTGGATCGGTCAACGTTTGACCAGTTGATCACGGACGGGGGGGGGTTTATATTGAGATTGTTTATATTGTAAATTTTTTTTATTTATATTATTATTATTATTATTATTATTATTATTATATAATATAAACACTCCATGAATGTTATTTTTCAACAGCTGAAATAAAGTTGGTTGGGAAGTACAGCTTGAAATTCTAAAAAAATAAATAAATAAAACCTACAGGTGATAATGCACCAGCTGGCAGAATGAAGGCTCAGTCTCGCCCAAAATCCCCACTAATGTTTGAAACATGTCCAACACGCCTCTGTTCATGTGCCGTCCCCTTGTGGGTTACATTTTAGCACTCAAATGACCGACATGTATCCCAGAGAATCCAGTCATTTTTCAAAATAAAACATTTTTCAAAAATACAGATCGCTCAGACTCAGATAATAAATAAAATAGAAATAATTCATTATTTCTTCTGTGGCCCGGTACCAATTGAGCCACGGACCGGTACCGGTCCACGGCCTGGTGGTTGGGGACCCCTG
This sequence comes from Plotosus lineatus, assembly GCA_024760905.1. Classification (NCBI taxonomy): domain Eukaryota; kingdom Metazoa; phylum Chordata; class Actinopteri; order Siluriformes; family Plotosidae; genus Plotosus; species Plotosus lineatus. The sequence continues at coordinate 36,484,844 of CM045739.1, forward strand.
GCTTAGAACATAAAGAAGTATTGTGCAAAATACAAAAATAAGTGAATTATACCAAATTTTGCCCATAATAATAATAATAATAATAATAATAAGCATCAGAATGGTGGTATCGTGGTTTATTATGACTTTCCCGCAGCTCAGGCGTTTCTGTGTTTAGTTTGCGAGTTTCAACCTCGTATCAGTCCAGTTTCCTCCCACAATCCAAAGACTTGTACATGAGGCTAACTGTCTGTTCCAACTTGACCATAGGTATAGATGTGAGTGAAAATGGTTGCGTGTGTGTTGCCTGCGATAGTCTGGTGAGCTATTCGGGGTATACCCCACTTTCACCCAGTATCGGCTACGCCTGGAACTCTAGTAGTAGGCTTTCACGATTCAGTAAATCAGTGAGTGAGTGAAGAAACAGCATCCCACTATCTGTACAGAGGGGCTAAACGTAGCAGGACACCAAAAGAAAGGGTATTTAATTTTGTGTGTAATTTTATCAAGGTTGTAGGGGGAAAGGTTCTGATCTGGAATTAAAGATTGAGTAGCACTTGCAAATTATGGTACTGCTCCAGATCGCCATGTAATTCCAATTAATTCCAAATAAAGTAGCTCGTTAAAGGGTACCTGTAGTGAATTAGTGTTATTAGCTATTTAAAGCGATCATGTATAACATCGGTGGTTCCTTCCAGCATCATCAATCTTTGCCCCTTGTAGAAGTATAGGCGAGTGCTGTGTGACACCGGGTATGCTCAGCGACATTTTGGCTGCTTCCCTCACTGGCTGTTCCAAACTGGTAGTGATGCGAACACGTTGGATTGGGTGGCCTGCGTCACTGACCTTGTGCATCATAACACATTATCGGTCAGTGCTGAGCTGCACAAACAACAAGTGCAAAAATCTCAGAAAAATTACTTTTTTTTTCCGAAACCATGTGATGACAGGAAAGACGAGTTGGCAAAACGTGAGCCACATAAACCATTTTGGACTCACTGTCACACACATCTCTGTCAGCATTCTCATCCTCAAAGTTACTAGAACGTGACGTCTCACTGTCTCCACAAGATTCCTCCCTCTCTGGTTCAAACAGGTGACCATTTACAGGAATCCCTCGCTACTTCACGCTTCAATTCATGCGGCTTCAGTGTATCGCACTTTAATTCACTGAATTAAAAAAAGTCGCAAAACAAGGCCAATTATGCAAAAAATTAAAAAATAAAAAACAAACAAAAGCAAAAAAGAACTCAAAATCCCCAATCAAAACTACTTACATTTTTATGTGAGGTGCGTATCTGAGTGTGTGATGTAAGTGTGTGTATTTCTATTTTATTTACATAAGATTTACATCTTATGCATTATTTTTGAATGTTTAATTATTATTATAAGCATTTATAGCATTGAATATGTATTTATTGATATTATACACACATATACATGCACGGATACGTCAATCAGGGGTGTCGATCCTACTTTGTGGAATTCGGCGGTCGCAGGGGAATCTCGGTCCCAATTAACCATGAAAAGTGAGGGATTCCTTACAGTCATTCCCCTTATTTCGTGGTTAATGGGGACCAGCCCCCCCCCCAAAATGTGAAAAATTATTTATATAGAAGTTAATTTTAAAGTGTTCTATGCATGTTAATGTCATACAGGCAACGTGTATTAATATATAAATAAATTATACACCTTATAATGACAAATACAATCAGCCCCCTTCTTACGAAAACCCCTGAATACGAAAAATCCAGTATACGAAAAACATTTTCCTAAATTTTTGTCCTCTGTATACGAAACAACTTCTTACAAGAAGCACCAAACACGTCATTCAAACATTCAAACAATGCGCGAGTTGCTCTCTCATTGGCTGACTCCCAACAGCCCACCCCGCTGGCCTCCCATTGGCTAGGAGGGATGACGCAGCTCCCTCCCATTGGCTATCTCGCAACATGCCGCCCCGCTGGCCTCCCATTGGCTAGAAGGGATGACACTGTCATTCAAACTTTGTTCAAGTTTGTTTGAACTGTGTTCATGTTTGTGTGTCAATCCAACTGTATTTTATGGCTCAGGCTTTTAAGCTTCCATAAACATTTGTAAGATTATAACTCTGCTAAGAAGACATGGTGAACACTAAGTAAGTACCTTAAAATGAATGCTTATATAATTTTTAAAGGGTAGTCTTGGGAGCCTTGGAACGAATCACACGTTTTACATGTAAAATGTGCCTCTACTTACAAAAAGTCCAGGTTCCGAAAAAGGCGCTGGAACGGATTAATTTCGTATATATAAATACTGTATAACAAACCTTATAAATAACAAATCCATGGCCATGTCGGGGAGGAGAATCACTAGCGGCACTGGTGTTTGGTTGGGGCTCGTCAGCGCCTTCAGAGCCTTTGCTTTAGTTGTATCATGTTAGTGTCCAAACTCACGTTCTTTTTACAGCAGTCCATAATCCACAATGATAAGGCATTTTCCATTTTCACAACTGTTATGGTCTGTGCTGGTTGGTGGCGTTTAACTCTCTTATTAAATGCATGCGCTGGTGAGGAGCGTGACTGTTACCCGCAGGTGAAATCCAGAGAGCGCACCTGAATTCACTCAGCCATCAGGCGCTATAACAAGCTCTGTGCTCGACCAGTTTCCGTGTTGATACTCTCCCAGTGATTTTGGTTTTTGTTTTCCCTCACCACAACGGTGAGCATTAATTTTTCCCGCACCCCAGTGCTTCCCCTGAGCTCAATAAAAGTCATTGTTTCATGAGGGAGGAAAGATGTGTTGGATGCTGGGAAATATAATCTTGACCAATCAGCTTGCTGCATTCACAGCCAAACAGTGAACACTCAAGTCAAGCAGGAGAACAGAGTATGTTGGGTAGCATAGTTCAATGTACATGTAATGCTGTAATGCGCGTGAATTTTGAATAATTTTTATTTTTTTTAAGTGATATTGCGGGGACTCGAAGTAGGAAACACAAAGTGGTGGGGGATTACTGTATAACTATTTCCATCAAATTGATGCTATTGTTGCTGCTAAAAACAGTTTTTTAATCACATAAAATCTTGCTGAATAGATATGCTTGTTTATTTGGGTTGGACAAACCTTGCCAAACAAGTTCATATCGTGTCAGGGAAAAAACAACTGTAATCATTGGTTCAGCCCCCACTAGTAATGCAAGGGATAAAATTAACCAGGTTGTTGTTAAAATTTGTGTCTGTATTGCTTAAACTTAGTACATGGACACAAATTATGTCGTAAGGATGACCAATACGGGTACTATTTGGGGGGAAAAAATGTCTGATAGTTTACTCTGTTTAACATTAACGTGCTGGCTATATAAAGTGCAATTTTTTTAATATAATTCAGTGGTAATACTTGCCCTTTACACTCTGATTTGAATAGTTGAAAATCTTTCCACTCCTACCATCCTAGCTGTGTGTATGTTGTATGTTGTATGGATACCTGGCCTGCAGTTTACGGACTGTCTCTTCATCCTGCCTGGCCTGTCTCTCATCCTCCAGTGCCTCCTCCAGGCGACGGTACATATCTTCTAGCTCCTGGACACGTTGCAGATACTGCTCGAGCTCACTGGATTTTTGCGCCACCTGCTCCTCCATCTGCATCCTCACCTTACAGAGGCAGATAATATTACAAAGTTTATAAAGGTTAATACCAATGTGTGCTTTTAACTCATTCAATTACTCATCTGCTGAATCATTTAATCATATTAGGGTTGTAGGGGGACTGGCACCCCTCTCAGTCAACACTGGGAGAAGGCGGGGTACACCCTGTACAGCATAGCAGACCATCACAGGGCAACACACAACAGTTTACATTCAAACCTGGGGCAATTTGGAACAGCTGATCAATTTAATGTGAAAGTCTATGGGCTGTGGAGGAAAACCGGGGAACCCAAAAGAAATCCACCAAGTGTGGGGAGAACATGCAAACTAGACACAATGTGTGGTTTTAACTCACTCACTTACTGGTGCCCATTTTTGGGTGAGGACAGAGTACACCCTGGACAGCTCGCTAGGCCATAGCAGGGAAGAAACATGCTGAATGAAACCTAATGGCCTGTACTTTATGAAAGACAGAAATGTTTCTTTGATAGTTCCAACCTCAGCATCCTACTACCAATATACTCACTATCCCTCCTCTGTATATATCCAAACCATCTCAATCTAGCCTCTCTGACTTTGTCTCCAAAACCTCTTACATGTGCTGTCCCTCTGATGTGCTCATTCCTGATCCTATCCATCTTCGTTACTCCCAAAGAGAACCTCAACATTCTCATCTCTGAATCACATTCTCATCCTCAACATTTTCATCTCTGCTGCTCAACATTTTCATCTCTGAAAGAAAGAAGAAAGAAGAAGAAGAAGAAGAAGAAGAAGCAATGTTTCTTTTACATTTCTCTCACCAAAGGCAGTGAGAGACGTGGCTGTCCTTTGATAACCAAGTTAGCTGTACTGGGGCTACAGCAGTAACAATTCGGTGATAGTGGGACTTCAACCCAAACCTTTAGATCAGTAAGCCAGCACCTTACCGCCAGGTCATCACTGCCTCTCCATTTATTTATTTATTTATTTACTCCTTTATTTTTGTTTTGAACTTGGCACACTGAAACATAAGTTCACTGAATTCAAAACAAACCGGTGACTGTCAGGTGAAGTTCAGGTGGCTTTAATATTACATAGGAATCTCTATTTCCGAGGATCGGAGATGTCTTAAAGGATGTTTTTGTTTGGTTTCTGAGGAGTGATAAATTCACTTCAATTAGGTCATTACATTTTAACCAAATTTCATCGGTTTTTTTCAGACAAAGAGGAAAGGAACATTCATAAACAGGAACTTTCCAGCTCTGACTAATCACATATCTAAAGTGTGTATTGTCATGCACATCAGTCATTCACAGTGCAGTACTGGCCAACTGCAGGAACGAGAGCAGAGAGCGACTTGTGAACTGGACCACTCTGGGCTGGAATAGAAAAGAACATTTTTATGACTCCACAAAAGCAAGTTTTAAAACTCGTAGCAGAGATATGTTTACATTAAGACTATTGAGCAGATGACCTTATGTGGAGTGACCTACATTTTATCTCATTTCATACAACCGAGAAGATGACGGTTAAAGGCCTCACTCAAGGGACCAAAAGTGGAAGATTAATAGGATTGGGGCTGAGCCCCTTCAGATCCAATACAGCAATCCCTCGCTACTTCGTGCTTCAGTTTCTGTGCATCGCGGGTTTTTCAAAAATATTCATTGAAAAATAAAAAAATAAGGAAATTAAGGAAAAATAGGGGAAAAGTTAAGGAAAATGCTGCAAAAACAAGGCCAATTATACAAAAAAAAAACAAACAAACAAAAAAACGATCCAACAAAATTACTTACATATTTATAGAATTGAATATGTATTTATTGATATTATATACACATATACATGTATGTATACGTCAGTTGGGGGGGGCAATCGTACTTCGCAGAAATCGGCGGTTGCGGGGTCCCCATTAACCGCGGAAAGTGAGGGATCCCTGTACTTTCTCATCGAGGGGATAAAGTGAGAAATTCTGAACTTCACGAACAAAGCCAAGAGGTTGTGACTGATATATTTTGTTTGATATATATTTAATTTTGGTAGAGTAAAATTGTATCTATGTCAGAAACATTTTCCTACGGCGCAAACGCGGTGTAGGTTACGTAACTGTGTACAGTATTCTGCTTATGTAAACTGCATATTGTTACACCCATGAGTAGCGTGGGGGGGGGGGGGGGCACTAACCAGTGTCTCGCCCCCTCATGCCGGTCCCAAGCCCGGAGAAATGCAGAGGGTTGCGACAGGAAGGGCATCAGGCGTAAAACTTTTGCCAAAATATAAAATGCAAACCGGAAAGACTAAACTCATACCGGATTGGTCAAGGCCCAGGTTAACAATGACCGCCATCAGTGCTGTCAACCAACAGGGTGCTGATGGAAATTGGACTACTGTTGGTCGAAGAAGGAGAGGTGGGAGGCGTGTCCGTAGGCAGAGAGAGAAGAGGAAAAGCATGAGTCTAGGACTGAGAGTAGGGACTTTGAATGTTGGAACTATACAAGGAAAAGATAGAGAGCTGGCTGACATGATGCAGAGGAGGAAGGTGGACATACTGTGTGTTCAGGAGACCAGGTGGAAAGGTACTAAGGCTAGAAGCTTAGCAGAAGGGTTTAAGCTGTTTTATCATGGTGTGGATGGGAAGAGAAATGGAGTAGGAGTCATCTTGAAGGAGGGGTTTGTCAGGAATGTTCTAGAAGTGAAAAGAGTGTCAGACAGAGTGATGAGTCTCAAGTTAGAAATTGAAGGTGTGATGCTCAATGTTGTTAGTGCTTATGCCCCACAGACAGGATGTGAGCTAAAAGAGAAGGAGAGCTTCTGGAGTGACTTAGATGAAGTGATGCAGAGTACCCCCAGAGGTGAAAGAGTGGTCATTGGTGCAGACTTCAATGGACATGTTGGTGCAGGCAACAGAGGGGACAAGGAAGTGATGGGCAGGTTTGGTATCCAGGACAGGAACACAGAAGGACAGATGTTGATCGATTTTGCAAAAAGGATGGAAATGGCTATGGTAAATACTTTCTTCAAGAAGAAACAGGAGCATAGGGTGACTTATGAAAGCGGCGGTAGGAGCACACAGATAGACTACATCTTGTGTAGGCGATGTAATTTGAAGGAAATCAGTGACTGCAAAGTAGTAGTGGGTGAGAGTGTTGCCAAACAGCATAGGATGGTGGTATACAGGATGGCGCTGATGGCGAGGAAGTTGAAAAAGGAAGAGGGTCATGTTGTCTTCAAGTAGGAGTTTAAACAGGCTTTGGGCGGTCAGGAAGTGCTTCCAGATGACTGGACAACCAAGGCAACTGTGATCAGGGACATAGGTAGGAGAGTACTTGGTGTGTCCTCTGGAAGGAAAGTACATAAGGAGACTTGGTGGTGGAATGAGGAAGTGCAGGAGTGTGTACAAAGGAAGAGGTTAGCTAAGAAGAAGTGGGACACAGAGAGGACCGAAGAGAGTAAACAGGAGTACAGGGAGACACGGCATGAGGCGAAAGAAGCAGTGGCTAAGGCCAAACAGAGGGTGTTTAATGACTTGTATGATAGGTTGGACAGTAGGGAGGGAGAAAATGATCTATACAGGTTGGCACAGCAGAGAGATAGAGATGGGAAGGATATGCAGCAAGTTAGACTGATAAAGGATAGAGAGGGAAATGTATTGGCTGATGACAGAAGTGTGCTGGGAAGATGGAAAGAGTACTTTGAAGAATTGGTGAATGAGGAAAATGAGAGAGAAAAAAAAGAGTAGAAGAGGTGACCATTGAGGAGCAGGAAGTAGCAAAGATTAGTAAGGGTGAAGTGAGGAGGGCACTGAAGAGGATGAAAAATGGAAAGGCAGTTGGTCCTGATGATATACCTGTGGAGGTATGGAAGTGTCTAGGAGAGGTAGCAGTAGATTTTCTGACAAGAACATTCAACAAGGTCTTAGAGAGTGAGCAGATGCTGGAGGAATGGAGGAGAAGTGTGCTGGTGCCCATTTTTAAGAACAAGGGAGACATGAAGAGTTGCGGCAACTACAGAGGTATAAAGTTGATGAGCCATACATTGAAGTTATGGGAAAGAATACTAGACTAAGTGCAGAGGTCAGCATTTGTGAACAACAGTTTGGTTTCATGCCAGGAAAGAGCACCACAGATGCAATGTTTGCTTTGAGGATGTTAATAGAGAAGTACAGAGAAGGTCAGAGGGAACCGCATTGTGCTTTTGCAGATCTGGAAAAAGCATATGATAGGGTGTCAAGAGAAGAACTGTGGTATTGCATGAGGAAGTCTGGAGTGGCAGAGAAGTATGTTAGAGTGGTGCAGGACATGTATGAGAGATGTAAGACAGTGGTGAGGTGTGCTGTCGGCGTGACCGACGAATTCAAGGTGGGACTGCATCAAGGATCAGCTCTGAGCCCCTTCTTGTTTGCGATGGTGATGGACAGGCTGACAGACGAGGTTAGGCAAGAATCTCCATGGACTATTATGATGTTTGCAGATGACATTGTGATCTGTAGTGAGAGCAGAGAACAAGTGGAGGAAAATCTAGAGAGGTGGAGGTATGCCCTGGAAAGGAGAGGAATGAAGGATAGCAGAAAATCAGAATACATGTGTCTGAATGAGAAGGACCCAGGAGGAACGGTGATGTTACAGGGAGCAGAGATAACGAAGGTGGAGGATTTTAAGTACTTAGGCTCAACAATCCAAAGCAATGGAGAGTGTGGAAAAGAGGTGAAGAAGGGTGTGCAGGCAGGCTGGAATAATTGGAGAAAACTGTCTGGTGTGATGTGCGATAGGAGAGTGTCAGCAAGAATGAAAGGAAACGTGTACAAGACGGTGTTGAGGCCAGCGATGTTGTATGGCCTAGAAACAGTGGCGCTGAGGAAAAGGTAGGAGGCAGAGCTGGAGGTAGCAACGATGAAAATGTTGAGGATCTCTTTGGGAGTAACGAGGATGGATAGGATCAGGAATGAGCACATCAGAGGGACAGCACATGTAAGACGTTTTGGAGACAAAGTCAGAGAGGCTAGATTGAGATGGTTTGGACATGTACAGAGGAGGGATAGTGAGTATATTGGCAGTAGGATGCTGAGGTTGGAACTACCAGGCAGACGGCCTAGAGGAAGACCAAAGAAGAGATTAATGGATGTGGTGAAGGAAGACATGAAGGTCATTGGAGTAAGAGAAGAAGATGCAGAGGACAGGGCGAGATGGAGGCGGATGGTTTGCTGTGACGACCCCTGAAGGAAACATCCGAAAGTAAAAGAAGATGAGTTGATTTGTGTATGTCGGAAATCATGCTGATGCTATTATTTTTTGAACCACCTGTAACGTTGATTACAGCACATAGTCGCCTTGGGACCGATGCTTCAGTTGGTCAGATAGAAGCTCATGAAATCAGCTGATGACCAGGTTATAGCATTCATTGACATTTTGTTCCCTGATGGCACGGAAAGAAAGAATGGGGCTTAAATATTGAAAGAGTGGTTCAGAGAGCATGAGGAATCATTTTTATTTATCCTTTATCATTTTTGTTGTTATAAATCTGGCCCAAGTTGTCCAATTAGCAGTTTATAAATGTTTTACTGTGATAGTCATTGTGTGTGTGTATTATGTGTGTGTGTGTAAGTGAATATGTTCCTGAGCTGTTACTGCTATTAATCAGATCTGGGTGGCTGGATGTTCTTCCACATTTCAAAGAATGACAAGAGAAAAGAGAAGTTGTGCTGAATCACTTTCAATGGGTTGCCCCCCCACCCCCACCCCCAGTGCAGCTACGAGTAACTGGGTTATCAAAGGCCAGCCATGTCTCTCACTGTCTATGATGACCATTGCTGACTTTTGTCAAGAGTAGCTGCACAGCAGTCAGCGTGTTTCTGCCCTGTGATGGCCTGGCGAACTGTCCTGGATCTACTCTCTGCCTTCACCCAGAGTCGGCTGAGATGGGCGCCAGCCTAACCGCAACAGTAGTTCGGATTAAGCGGTTCAGAAAATGAATGAATGAATGAATGAATGAATAAGTGTTGAATTTACAATTTGTCAACTGTCTATCGGAAATCTTTTTATGTCTTCCAAAAATGTTTCAAATGAAGTTGAATGAACTAGCACACCTATCATCAGGATAGCACAAACTTTATAAGCAGAATCAACAATTCACTACCCTGCTGAGCAACACCAAAAGACCTGGAAGACCACAGAAGACAATTCCTTTTTTGGTGAACATCAGTTCAAGTCAACAACACTCTTGAGTAGATAGGGTTTTTCCTAAATCGACAATCAAGAGATGCTTTTCATGAACGTAAATGAAAAGGATTTAATCCAAGATTCAAATCCCTGATAACACTCAAGAAAAAAAGACCAGATTAGACTTGGCCTAAATCCTGCCCAGTTCTGGAACAAGATTCTTTAGTCAGATGAAACTAAGATTAACTCGTATCAGAATGATTAGAAAAGTATGTAAAAGAAAAAGGAGAGTTCATGATCCAAAGCCTACCTCATCACCTGCCAATCATGGTGGACATGGGCATGGATGGCTGCCAGTGGAACCTGGACGTTGGTGTTCATTAACTATGCAAATACTTTCTCCTCAGATTTCGTCGAATGCTACAATGCTAACAGGATGTATATGTATATGTAAATGCAATGGATATGGAAATATGCAAATGTATAATGACGCAAAACATTAAGTGAGATCAGCATTTTGTTTTGCGTTTTTTTGAGGGTTAAGAATTGGAACGTTCTCAAATGGTCAACTATTATGGTCAACAGTAAACAAACAACACCTGAAGGCAGCTACAGTAAAGTCCTGGCAAAACATCTCAAAGAAAGAAAACATTTCAAAATTTGGTGATGTCCATGGATTATGGATTTTGGCAGTCTCCAACTGCAAGTAATTTAAAAGGATTAAAAATAATTTAAACTATGTTAATTTGTCCAATTACTTTTGAGCTTGTAAGTAGAGGAACCATTCATAAATTTGGCAGTAATTCCTTCACGGTTAATGGAATTATTTTTCTTCTTTCCCTTTAATTATTAAATTTTTAAAATTTAAATCACATTATGGTTGCTTCACTTCAAATTTATTGTGGTGGTGTTCATTTACTTATACAGGGATCCCTCGCTATTTCGTGCTTCAATTCATGCGGCTTCAGTGCATCACATTTTTTTTAATATTCATCAAATTAAAAAATAAGGAAATTAAGGAAGAATAGGGGGAAAGGTTTAGGAAAATGCTGCAAAAACAAGGCCAGTTATGCACAAAAAAAACAAAACAAAACAAAACCCAAACAAACAAAACAAAAAACAACCCAAAACCTCCCATCAAAACTACTTACATTTTTATGTGAGGTGCGTATCTGTGTGTGCGCACGTATGCGTCTGTATGGGTGTGTATTTCTATTTTATTTACATCTTATGCATCACAGACACTCCCCGACTTACGTTCATCCGTTTTATGTTTTTTCGATTTTACTCCCCCCCCCCCCCCCCCAAAAAAAACCAAGTCAACTTTTGAATTTAGACGTACCTACATAGTATGCTGATGTAATGATGCAATTACGTAATGACGCTGCGTCCATTGTTTACAAATGACAGACTGAACGTGCCCCTCCTTCTTCCCAGTTCATATATATATGTTGTTGTATAAGTTATGGACTAAAAATGTAAAAGGAAAAGTCTTCCGCCTTATTCAAAACATGTATTCAAAAGTAGTATCTTGTGTTGCTGTGAAAGATGGTTACTCTGATGTGTTTCATTGCTTATATGGTGTGCGCCAAGGTTATCAGATGTCACCGTTATTATTTTTTATTATACATAAATGATATCATAGAGTTTCTTGGTGAGGATGGCGATAGGTGTGTTGAAATAGGCACACTACAGGTTCTAATGTTATTGTTTGCAGATGATATGGTAATTATTGAGAGTAGTGTTGTTGCATTGCAAAGGAGATTAGATAAAATGAGTGTGTATTGTAATAAATGGCAATTGAGTGTTAATATTAATAAAACTAAAGTAGTTATATTCCGTAAAGCAGGCCATCTCAGGAAGTATGAAAAGTTTCATTTTAACGGATCTAATATTGAGATAGTGTCATCCTATAAGTATTTAGGTGTGCATCTCTCTTGTTCAAGGTCATGGTATGTCACACAAAAAAACACTTGCGGAACAGGCTATGAAAGTAATCAGAGCGTTAAAATGTAATGTAAATAATTACTTAAATTTGCCCGTTAATGTATTATTGCACATTTTTTTTATATCAAGGTGATTCCTCTGTTATCCTATGGCTCCGAGATCTGGGGTTTCCATCCAGCTCCCAATGTTGTATGGGTAGTAGATAACTATTATAAACAGGTTCTTTATTTGGGTAGATCATCATCATGTATCGCTGCTAGCGGTGATTGGGTCGCTTCTCAAGTAGAGTCAATCTTTATGGGAAAATTATCAAATTTTGGGTTAGAATTTTACACCAAGATATTAATATTTTGTGTAAAACGTATAGTTTCCAATACTCGCTTGCAGAAAAGGGCAAACGTTGTTGGGCTCTTAATGTTAAAAATCTGCTTTTTAGTTATGGATTTGGATACGTTTGGTTGAATCACTATGTTGGTTGTGTAAAATCTTTCATTTTGGAATTTAAACAAAGGTGTATACTTATAGATTATCAAAATTGGTTTGAGAGCATTAATAATGTACCAAAGTTGGATTTATTGAGAAGTGTGAAGAAAGAAGTGAAATTTGAGGATTATTTGTCAGGTATACGAGAACCAATCTATAGAATAGCTCTATGTCGTTTTAGCTGCTCTAATCATAACCTGCTTATTGAAGAAGGAAGAAAGATGAAACTTCTGCATCACGAAAGCTTATGTCCTTTTATGTATAATACCTAATGTGGAATCTGAATATCATTTTTGCTTGATTTGTCCATTTTATAATAGTTTGAGAGGCGATATACTACCAAGTTGTTTTGTTAAAGACCCAAATGAAGATAAATTTGTTCAATTGATGTCAACTACAAATGTTAACCATATTAATGCCTTAGCTAAATATGTCTTCCTTGGTTTAAAACAGAGATGTAATTTTTTTGTTAAATATAAAGGACTGAACATTATATATTTTATAACACTTCAACTGTGTTCTTTCACTTGTGCATCTGTAAAATGGACCTGTGGACCCTTTACGTAAATAAAATCATTCATTCATTCATTCATTCATTCATATATATATATATATATATATATATATATATATATATATATATATATATATATATATATATATAATAAAATAAAAATAAAAGGACAGGACAAAGACTTTCTATTGAAACTCCATTTATCACTACAGATCTGTTTCGAGGGGTGGTGAAACCATCCTCTCTCTTCAGGTGATTATAGAGTAAAGTAAGTAATAAAAGTATTGAGCACTCTCCTACGGAAGGATCTACTCAGAAAATATATATATATATATATATACATACATACATACATACACATCTTCTCTTTCGGCTTTTTCCCGTTCTTGGGAGTCGCCACAGCGAATCATATACATATATCAGTTATATAGCATGTTACCCTTGTGTTAAGACGTCGTCTCTGTGATCTTTGTGTTTACACGGTTTTGCAGACTTTTGTAACCCTAAGCAAATATGGTTGGTCAGATGCGTAAACATACTAGCATGGGTGCAAGTCTCATACACAGAGATGAATTAACTATCTGCTCAGATCGGCGCAATCTACCATGCATACTCGGTTAAGCAAAGAGAGTTGTAAAATGAATGAAAACCTGAATCCAGAAAAGAAAGAGAACTCTCTGCTCTGCTGGTGATTCAGATCAGTGTAGGCTGAGTTCTAAACGAGTTCAATGGCACCCTTGCTCACTTGAAAGACTAGAAGTCCGTATAAGCCACAGCAAGTACACTACTTTCGGTTTTGAGCGCCTCACATATTGTAAGAGTTGATTGGCTGTTTTAGGCTTCATGTAAAGTGATATAAATAATACATCGGTAAATAAAAAAATAAAGTGATATAAACAATACAAAATAAATCGGTATAAATAAGTGACTTATTTGAAATTAATGTTGATATTATTTGATATATCAAATAATATGGGGCAGTGGTGGTCTAGTGGAATAGGGCGCTGGATCGCTGATCCAAAGGTTGGGGGTTCGAGTCCAACCCTCCACAAGGTTGTCACTGTCCCCCCCCAGTGCAGCTAACTGGGTTATCAAAGGCGGGCCATGTCTCTCACTGTCTATGGTGAGAGGTATGTAAAAGAACCATTGCTAACTTTCGTAAAGAGTAGGCTGCAAAGTCGTCAGCGTGTTTCTGTCCCTTGCTAAAAAGGGTTGTGACAGGAAGGACATCCGACGTAAAAACCTCTGCCAAATCAAACGTGCGAATCAGATGATTCGCTGTGGCGACTCCCGAGTGAAAGGGAAAAAGCCGAAAGGAAGACAGACAGACAGATTATTTGATATATTTGATATTATTTTACAATGTTATGTTTATAATAATTGATTTAGGGGTATTTTATGAGATACGGTAATGGCATTTATGGATGTATAGTACAGTATGAGTGCCATACGTCACACATCATACATCACTGTAACAACTTACATTCACTTTCAACTTGCGTTCGGCCGTCCGGAACCAATTAAAAACTTAAGTTGGGGAGCGGCTGTATTTTTAATGTTTAATTGTTATTATAAGCATTTATAGCATTGAATATGTATTTATTGATATTATATACATATATACATGTACGTATACATCAGTCGGGGGGTGTTGATACTACTTCGTGGAATTTGGCGGTCGTGGGGGAGGGTCTCAGTCCCAAATAACCATGGAAAGTAAGGGATCCCTGTATACGTAATGTGTCTGAAAGTAGCTGAAGTCAGCTTGCAGCTCACAACCATTGTCCACACCGCTATATAGATCTATACATAGTATATCAATCTACAAAGCACATCTTGAATTAAGAAAGAGCTTTTTCATTGGGGAATTTCAAGTAGCAGAGTCATTGGCAAAACCAGGCCATAGGCAGATATTAAATGAGTAGAAGAGAAAACACTGAAGATGAGGTATATGATGTGTGTACTCCACTGGAACTCGGTTCAGCTGTGTGAATAGTAATATTATAAAATGAGTAAAAAACCATTTTCTCTTTCTCCATTTCAGCTCTGTAAAGGTCCTCCAACTGGTTCTGGGTATGCAGACGCTTGAGTTCCTCCTCAGCTGCTGTGGCCGCTGCCTCCTCCAGTTTCTGTCCAACAGTAACAAATGATAAACAGGTTTGAATTTATTTTAGTGTTATGATAATAAGAATGCAACAGATGCCTTTTTGTACGTTTGCATAAAATATAGCAAACCTTATCGTAAGCCACAATGAATAACATGATAAAAATGTATGTAAACAACCACTGTATAAAATATGACAGGGGAAGTTATTTCAGGGAAATTATGGTATGAATTATGGTATGTACACTATATGACAGTACTCTACATCACTGAATTTTTAATTCTGCCTGTTGAGAAGGTATTGATTAATTCTCTGTAAGAGGATGATTGAGTTGCCAGGTAGAAAGCAACTCACGAGTCACATTTACATATTTACTGACACAACCCTTTAGCAAGGGATAGAAACACGCTGACGGCTTTGCAGCTACTCTTTACAAAAGTCAGCAATGGATCTTTTACATGAACCTCTCACCATAGACAGTGAGAGACATGGCCGGCCTTTGATAACCCAGTTAGCTGCACTGGGGGGACGGTGACAACCTTGTGGAGAGTGGGACTCGAACCCCCAACCTTAGGATCAGCAATCCAGCACCCTTTCCCACCAGGCCAGCACTGCCCACCTCATCATTTCTACAGTAAGAATGTTAAATAGATCATTTTAAAAAGCCTATTGTTAGTAAATTGTTGTAGTACAATATAAATAGTTTAATACAGACACTCCCCGCTTTACCTTCTATCGTTTTAAGTATTTTTCGATTTTACCTTTTTTTTAATTGTTATTTTGAGTTTAGCGTGCTACCTGTAGTACGAGACGTACCTACGTAGTACGCTGATGTAATACGCTACTTATGCATGATGCTGCGTCCATTGTTTACAAATGACAGACTGAACGTGCCCCCCCTTCTTCCCAGGTCACCATGTGTTACCCTTGTGTTAAGCCGTTGTCTCTGATCTTTGTGTTTACACTGTTTTGCGGACTTTTGTAACCCTAAGCAAATATGGTTGGTCAGAAGCGTAAGCCTACTAGTGATAGTGGTAATCAGAAAAAGCGGCAAGCCATCTCGTTAGAAACGAAGATGGCTATTATCAAGAAAATTGATGCTGGTGAAAAACATGTGAATGTTGCATGTTTCTTCTAAATAGCTCCGTCGACCATCGAAACCATTTACAAGCAGAAAGATCGCATCACAGAGAATGTTAAAGGTTATATTTGATACTGTATTTGATGAGTGAATTTTATTATTTTGATATTGATAATTTGAAATTATTTTGCTTGAATTTAATTTATTTGAAATTAATGTTGATATTATTTGATATTATTTTACAATGTTATGTTTATAATAATTGATTTAGGGGTGTTTTATGAGATATGGTAATGGTATTTATGGATGTGTAGTACAGAATGAACGTCATACGTCACTGGAATAGACAGTAACAACTTACGTTGTTTTTTTTTTCCACCTTACGTTTGGCCGTCCGGAACCGAACTAAAACGTAAGTCAGGGAGCGTCTGTATGTGCATTAACTGAAAATAATTAACATTGTAGTAATGACCAGAAATTCACCATTGATTATCTTACCATGAAAGCACACCGTGTGCTGTTTTAATCAATATTCATTCATTTTCTGAACTGTTTAATCCTAAATAGGGTCACAGGGAGGCCAACTCAGGGCAAGGGCACAGTACATCTCACCAGGCCATCGCATGGCAGAAACATGCTGACAGCTATGCAGCCTAATCTTGTCAAAAGTCAGCAATGGTTCTTTTTCACCTCTCACCATAGACAGTGAGAAACATGGCTGGCCTTTGATAACCCAATTAGCTGCACTGGGGGGACAGCAGTAACAACCGTTGACAATGGGGCTTGAACCCCCAACCTTATGATCGGCAATCCAGCACTTTACCACCGGGCCACCACTGTTCCTTTTAAGCAATATATTGAGTACTTCATATTCCTTCTGTCATTGGAAGACTGAGGGCAAGTTGAAGTTTTGCTTAAATATGTGGATTGTGTTTAAATGAATCCCTTAACTCCCAGTATTCCTTGCAAGGTCCAGAATGAAGATTTAAATATGCTTCAACGGACACGGATTCACAGGCTGTACACATGGCAGAACTTCTGTCATGCATCCAGGCCGTGGACCATATCCGATGAAGTGTACTCAGGCCTTCAGCACACTGGCGGAACTACATTCCATTCCTCTCAACCAAATTATATCAACATAACGACTGTTTTTATGAAATTGTAGTAATATTCAAAACCCCAATTTATTTCTGAGGCTAAGACTCTAGCACACCAGTTTCATATGTTTATTCACCGAACCATTCTTTATTGAAAAATAAAATATGATTTTTTTTTTCAAATTCAAGAGATTGGTATATGTTTTATTGGAGCACCAAAACGGGCCGTGCATTAACATCACTGTGTTCAAAGAACAAAACCAATACAATGCATGAACTCACAACAAATTACATACCTTTTCACAAAGACATGGCGTTTTTTTAATACGGTGATCCCTCACTACTTCGCGCTTCAATTCATGTGACCAGTGCATTGCGTTTTTGTTTTTTTTAAATATCCATCGAATTAAAAAATAAGGAAATTAAGGGAAAGTAGGGAAAAAGTTAAGGAAAATGTTGCAAAAACAAGGCCAATTATACAAAAAAAAACAAACAAACAAACAAAAACAAAAAAACAACCCAAAACCCCCCAACAAAACTACTCACATTTTTATGTGAGGTGTGCATCTGTGTTCGTGCGCACGTCTGTATGTGTGTGTGTATTTGTTTTACATCTTATGCGTTATTTTTGAATTTATAGCGTTGAGTATGTATTTATTGATATTATATACACATATACATGTACGTATACGTCAATCAGTGGGAGGTTGATCCTACTTCACAAATCATGCAGATAATACGCTGACTAGCATCACGTTCCGTTTTATATATGTGTGTGTGTATATATGTGTGTGTTGTACATATTCGTCCGACCACTTTCTTTTATTGCTCAACATAGTATGGATTAAAATATTAAGAACAAAATCACATGACGTACCATCACAACAGTCACAAGTCTGCAGCACAGCTTGGCCAAGCATTGTAGCGTGATTATCTGCAGCTGGTGATGGCCAAGCGGGACGTGTCATCATGAATATGAGTCAGGTATGTGTCTTGATCTACGCCGAACCTCTGAGACTGACTCACCGAACCCCTAGGGTTAATAACCACCGCTCTAGCAATACACTTTTGCACAAAGGCAGAGATGTAGTTGTTATAAATTTGTGAGGTTTCACCGATTGGCAGGCTAAAATGAGCTTTCCTCATGAATTTCTCTAACGAATGTCCATGCTGTTAATAGTGTTTAACTGTACAGTAAAAATTTTAATTATGACTTTAGATGCTGTCTACGTTTTAGAATTACAGTCGGCCCCTAACTTACGAAGACCCCTGTGTACAAAATCCCAGGATTACGAAAAACATTTTCCTGAGTTTCCGTCCCCGAGATACGAAACAACCCCCCCTCTTACGAAAAGAAATTCAAAATTCAAACACGCCAATCAAAATTTCACACCACGCGCGAGTTACTCTCTCAATGGCTGTCTCTCAACATCCTGCCCTGCTGGCCTCCCAGATAGAGACAGAAGGAAGCTTCACTATTTATTTTTAGTTTAGTTTTTTAAGTTGTTTAATTCAGTAAATGTTTAATAAATGTGGGCACATTTGAGCTCATCTGGAATTTCCGGTCCCTCAAGGAATCAAATTGAAGTTGAGTTTGTCAAGCAGGGAATGCGTTTTGAATTCATGTCTTGTGGGTGTGGCCCGTAGTACGCACACGTGTGAGAGAGAGAGAGAGAGAGAGAGAGAGAGAGAGAGAGAAGAGAGAAAGAGAGAGAGAGAGAGTAATGGTTTAGTTTTTAGTTTAGTTTTTTAAGTTGTTTTAATTCAGTAAATGGTCAAGCAGGTAATGTGCTTTGAATTCCACGTCTTGTGGGCGTGGCCCGCAACACTACAATAAATGTGCATTATAATGCGTCTGTGTGTGTGTGTGTGTGTGTGTTAATAAAAAATGTTTAATAATGGTTTAATTAATAAATATTTTTATAAAATGGTTTCATATGTTAATAAAATGTTTAAATGGTTTAATAAATAATTTTCTTTTACTTTTAACACATATTTCGTACAAAATTGGTGTACTTTTATCATTTTTAAAGGGTTTATGGGGTTTATCCAGTCCAAGGACTGGAGACTTGGAACGAATTAGGCATTTAACATCTAAGATGCGACCCCTACTTACGAAATCCCCGCTATACGAAAAGGGCTATGGAAAGGATTAATTTCGTAAATTGGGGGCCGACTGTACGTATATTACTTTACTGTCAAGTAAATATCTATGCACTTTACAAGTACGGGCAATAAAAGCAACACAGCAGTCTGAACATACAGGACGACTAGAGACCTTTCCGACGCATAAATCACGTCAGTTATAGGCATTAAAAGCGAGCAGGGGAAAACCGCAAGAGTAATAAACCAGCATGCAACAGGCAGCTTTATCCGACAATAAATATTAACACAGCAGGTCTTCTCACTGAACCAGACACACAACCGAACACAATATCATCTGTAAAGCAATTCCACTCCAGCTTGATCTACCATACTGCACAGGAAACATTCTCATTAAGCTATTAAATCATGATCTTTTGCAATCATAAGTCCCTTATCATTATATTCTTCTTTAATAAGGTGGTACTTTTCAAGCTTGAGTAATAAACGCTACAATCAGTTGCACCATCAGGACAAATTAATGCAGCTGTCACTACTTTCTCACCTCCCATTATTCGCAAACACGTGTCAGGGTGAGACTTCTCCTGCAAGTGCCACTTGCAGGATCACAGGGTAGTGTGAGATTTGTCAGGTGGGACAGTTAAAACACAAGGCAGGTACTGTCTCAGAATGAGCTCTGCAGGCATTTGTCTGGTAGCCTGGGTAACTCTCTCCTGGTGCACGTATTGTTCTGATTTCTGTAAGGGGCAAGTGGGGCAGGCAGTTGATATCAATGCCAAAATTGTTCTCCATTCATACTATAGCCAAGTCACACTCGGGGCCAGACAAAGGGAACTTGTTGTCAGAGTAAGTCACACTGTCTGACACAGCGTGTTTCAAATGAATCAAAGCAACATTGTTGTGTTATACACTGCCTGGCCAAGAAAAGTCACACTGAATATTTTTATTTTAAGTGCATTAAGTCTCGATCACAACGTGTATTCACCATTTCATTGTTGCACAGATTGGTCAGGTTGAGGCTCAGCAACATTAATGTGGCAATCAAATCAAATCAGCCTATGACCCGAATGCCATTACATATATAAAAATGCTTCCCTGATGGCAAGGATATAAAATGAAGACTCAAATATAGAAAGATTGGTTCAAGAAGCATGAGGAATCATTTTCATATATGTAATGGCACCCCAGAGTCCTGACATTAACTCTAATGGTTAAAAAAGTGGCTTTGGGACCAAGAGGTCCTGTATCAATCCAGAACTAACATGAAAATGTGTGGTGACTGGGGGGCAGGGTGGGGGATGGGGTACACATTCCTGTCCTATTGTTAAATTCTTACATAAAAATAAGTAAAGATGTTTGTTTATTCCTCCTGTAAAATGTGCACATACAAGATTTTGACTATTACTTTAATTAATTTAAGAGTTACTTGACATTTTACATAGTTATGTATGTAGTGTTATATAATTCTTTAAACTGATAAAAGGTGTAACATTTAAATGGGTTAATACATAAACTTGGATTTTTGGCCAATAAGCATATTATTCAGTGTCTGTGAAACTATTATACATTTTAATACATCAAGTTAATTGGACAAGACATGCAGACAATCATAGCTTTCAATATGATTATTACATTGTTGAAAAGTTTTAGGCACATGCGAAAAAAATCCAGAACAAAGATCTCTTATATTTTCATATAGATATAGGGATCCTTCACTTTCAGCGGTTTATTGGGACCGAGATCCCCACGCGACCATCGAAATATACATGTATATATGTGTATACTAGTATAATATCAATAAGTACATATTCATCGCTATAAATGCTTTTAACAATTAAACATAAAAAAATAATGCATAAGATGTAAATAAAATATAAATACACACACATGCAGATGCGCGTGCACACACTCAGATGCGCACCTCAGAACAATGTAAATAGTTTTGAAGGGAGATTTTTTGGTTGTTTTTTGTTTTGGGTTGGTTTACGATTTTTTTTTTTTGCATAATTGGCCTTGTTTTTGAGGCATTTTCCTTAACTTTTACTCCTATTCTTCCGTAATTTCCTTATTTTTTTAATTCGATGAATATTAAAAAAAAAAAGAAAGAAAAAAAACACGATGCACTGAAGCCACATGAATTGAAGCACAAAGTAGAGAGAGCTCCCTGTAATTAAACTAAATGTTTCTATATTAAAAAGAGTACACATAAAACACAATAAACAGTCATAAGTGAAACAAAGTCGGTACTTACTGTTATGACCGTTTGCTTAAAAAATATAGCAGTGTCAGGTATCATGTGTGCAGCTTTACAAGATAAGTTTTGTTGTATTCCTATAAGTTTTACAGTCGTGGAAATCCTAACTGTCACAATTGCTTTTTTTATATTCCCATGTAAAACTACCAGTCAGGGCAGTGGTGGCCTGGTGGTAAGGTGCTGGATCACTGATCTGATCCTAAGGTTGGGGATTGCAGCACCACTCTCAATGGGTTGTCACTGTCCAAACCCCCCACCACCACCACCACCACCACCACCACCACCAGTTTCATATGCATATTCACCGAACCCTTCATCAGTGAAAATTAAAAAAATAAAAATATGCTTTTTTTTACAAGTTCAAGACATAGGTACTGTTGTGTTCTTGTATTCCCATCTCCATGCAATTTCACGAAGTGTTCCTTTAGTTTTGCCGGTGCGAGACTAGAGTTGCTCAACTTGGCATTGCAAATCATTCAGATAGGATGCTGAGTCCCATCACGTTCCGTGATGCATGTGAATCCATGTTGTACATATTCGTCCGACCACTTTCTTTTTTTGCTCGACATAGTATGGATTAAAATATTCCGAAAAAATCTCACGACTTCACACATTGACTACTGAGCATGCTAAATTCCCGCGGCACTGATTGGCCAAGCAATGTAATGTGATCATCTGCAGCCAGTGATGGCCAAGCAGGGCGTGTCATCACTAATTGACATGATGAGTCAGGTGTGTCCTGACCTCCGTGGCAGAGGCACCGCCGAACCCCTGAGACCGACTCACCGAACCCCTAGGGTTCGATCGAACCCAGGTTAGGAACCACTGGTCTATGGTGTGAGGTTCATGTAAATGAACCATTGCTGACTTTCGACAAGAGTAGCCGCATAGCTGTCGGCATATTTCCGCCCTGTGATGGCCTGGCGAGCTGTCCAGAGTGTACTCAGCTCTCGCCCGGAGTTAGCTATGATGGGTGCCAGCCTCCCCGCGATCCTAATTAGATTAATTCCTGGGCTCAGGCTTAATTCTGTGGAGTTCGTATGTTCTCCCCATGCTTGTGTGGACCTCCAGATACTCACTGGAATCCACTATTCCAAATTGCTCTAAGGTGTGAGTGTGAATGATTGCATAAGTGTCAGCCCTGCGATGGCCTTGTACACTGTCCAGGGTGTACCCCACCCTTGCACACAGTCGACTGAGATGAGTGCCAGCCGGCCTGAGACGTGCTTAAGACTTTTGCACAGAACTATATTTTAATAAAAGGTATGTTTCAATACGTCAACACTACATGTTTATTAAGAAGATCAAAAGACCAGCCGAGTGCGTGCTAAAAATAAGAGAAAAACTTTAGTCAGGAAAGTGGTGTAGTGGTTATCACGTCCAGCTCACAGCAAGACAGTCATGGGTTTGAATCCCACTCTCAGTGAGGGAATTTGCATGGCTTTCCTCCCACAGTCCAAAGACATACACATTAGAGCAGGGGTCGGGAACCTATGGCTCGTGAGCCAGACGTGGCTCTTTTGATGACTTCATCTGGTTCTCAGATAAATCAGGTGTCCTTTCTTCACAGAATAACTAATACATAAGTTCGCTGTCCTTTAAATAAAAATACAGGAAAAAAGCCATCAAATAAAACAAAAACAGAAATAAATCTCACGCGTTTCAATCTATACATCTATTTTCGATGCCATTTCTTGCTGTGGCGCACAGTGGAGAGCCAATCCTTTCTGTACTCCAGTGTGTGGGTGGGGCCGATACCTTGAAACTCTAATTTTATTGGATTACTGTATATGCAACAGCCTGCACGAGTTGTTTTTGGGTAAAGAGGTAAATTTCCTTCGTTATGATCAGCTCATGTGCAAGAAGCCAATCAGAGCTGGCAAGCAAAACACAAATGGACAGACATGAAAAAACTTCAACCCGTGGACCAGTTGATTGCCGAAACTTGGGACGTGCTTCCTGTCACATAAACACTGCAGCGTGTGAGTTCTGTCGTATTGACCATGTTTGGCTCCACATGCGCACACAAGCAGTCCTTCTCACACCTGAAAAGCGTCAAGACCAACCTGCGGTCACGTTTAACAGATGGAAGCCTAAACGCCTGCATGAAGCTGAACCCCAGCACGTATCAATCAGACTACAAAGCCATCAGCAAAACCATGCAGCACCAGAAGTCGCATTCATAGTAAGAAGTACTTTTCTTATTAATAAATAACTTCATTATTACAATGTTTAAAATAAATTAAAAGTCTTATTATACTCTAAAATTGTTGGTCTCAGTATTAAAAATATATATATTTGTCTTTTTTTTTTTTACTTATTTTGGATTTTTTTTTTTTTTTTTGGGGGGGGGGGTTCTCTTAGTCAAAAAGGTTCCCAACCCCTACATTAGACTATCTGGCTATTTAAAATTTCTCCTAGCGTGAGTGTGAATGGTTGTGTGTTGGTCCTGCAACGGACCAATGAGTAGTTCACAAAGTACCCTGCCTATGCCCAGAGTTGTCAGAGATAGGCTCCAGCCTAATTGTTTTCTGTGTTCAGCCATTCATGAGTTTAAATCAGATTAGTCTCAGTGTGTGGTTTTACTGTTGGATTTATAGTTGTGTTTTTCTTTAATCTCAAAGAAAGGGGAGGCACGTGTGTTTTACGTTCTCACTTAATAGGATTTATAATGAGAGATGCTTACGGACCTTCCTCATGGCCTCAAGTTCTTTCTGCTTGTTCTCATTGGCTGTCTGGAGTTCTTTCATCCTAAATTCCAGCTGTTCCTGTTCAGCTTGTTGCTTCTGCCGCAGTTCACGCCGTTTTTGCCGAGCTTCGTGGTGCAGAGCTGGATGGCCTACCTTCAGCAGAGTTATACATGTCTGAATTGCTGAAAGTCAAAAAGAAAAAAAAACAGAAAAAAAAATATTACCTACATAAAATTACTCAGATACTGTATTTAATATTATTTGCATAATACAAGGAATCAAATGTCAGAAAGAGCAGTGTCGATGCTAGTTATGTATCATATCAGGAACTGAAGTATTTTCACACCTTGGATCCATTCTTGTTTCTTCTTTTTATCAGAGGCACTGATCTCATAACTTTTGTCTAAGCATTTGACATAGAAAAGGCATTTCTTCCCCTCCTTGTCCGGTAATGACTGCAGAAATGGCAGAGAAGTGAATCATCCACAATCACATCATGCCAGAAACGGAAGGAAATTGATTACACAGAATGCAAGTAATATCATTCTACTGCAATAGTTTTACAATCTAACGGTTCTTTTTACTTTTACATCTAATAAAATAACATGTGGTTGGGTCAACGTCAGCATTTTAATTAATTCTTTCATTTTGTATTAAGATAGATTTAATCTCAATGTTATTAAAATATGGCCGTTCTTATGGCTTAAGTCTTGTCTTCCTTTCGGCTTTTTCCCTTTTTTTTTACTCGGGAGTCGCCACAGCGAATCATCTGATTTGCACGTTTGATTTGGCAGAGGTTTTTACGTCGGATGCCCTTCCTGTCACAACCCTTTTTAGCAAGGGACAGAAACACGCTGACGATACCATAGACACCATAGACAGTGAGAGACATGGCCGGCCTTTGATAACCCAGTTAGCCGCACTGGGGGGGGACAGTGACAACCTTGTAGAGAGTGGAACTCAAACCCCCAACCTTTGGATCAGCGATCCAGCGCCCTATACCACTAGACCACCACTGCCCCCTGTTCTTATGGCTTAAGTGCAGCAGCAAAATTGTACATACTGTATTCGATGTAATAAGCTTCCGCAGTGCAACTAATTGGGTTATTAAAGGCGGGCCATGTCTCTCACTGTCTATGGTGAGAGGTTCATGTAAAAGAACCATTGCTGACTTTCGTAAAGAGTGGCTGCACAGCTGTCAGAATTTTTCTGTCCCTTGCTAAAGGGTTGTGTCAGGAAGGGCATCCAACGTAAAAACCTATGCCAAATCAAATGTGCGAATCATTCACTGTGGCGACCCCTGAAAAAGGGGAAAAAGCCGAAAGGAGAAGAAGATCCGACGTAATAAGCGCCCTGCTCCAATAAGTTTTTTTTTTTTCCCTTGCGTTTAATAACCGCCCAGGTGTACTGGGAGCAAAATCATAGATCAAACTTACCAATTTTATTCTATCAGTCTCTGTAACCGTAAAATGAGGCATTCACTGCCTGTAAAAGTGAGTTTACACGGTATTTCAAGACCCCCCCCCCTGGCACTGGAGAATGTCTATAATGTTCATCAGTAACAACACATTTGATTGGCTGTTCCTGAACATGTGCTTTTGTTGATGTTCATGTTGATTGGTTCAACGTGGCATGTGCTAAAGTTGACATTCGTGTTGATTGACTCGATTTTACTTCCAGGAAAATGGCTGCCACCATTGTTGGCAATTTGGGACATTTTATATTTATATAATTTTAATAAGTGCCCACCTACTTCAATTTTTTTTTTTTTTTTTTTTTTTTTAAGCGCCCTGGGAGCTTATTACGTTGAATACGGAAATCATCTATTTGAATAAAGATACAACCTTTTTTAACCAAATCTCCTACAGAGTGCTACTGATGTAAGAATTTCTCAGCAACCCAGGTTTCTCAGCCACCATAACGCAAGACACAGGTTTGATTGAGAAATATAGCACTTGCCTCAACACAGCAGTTCCCATCCAGGAAAATGTCTCCTTTCTTCTCAGTTTGATCTTCACTCACATAGTATGAGATTAAATTGGGGCGGAGAAGAAACCACCGCTCAGTCCAGTTTTTCCGTTTATGGCCTTTTTTCATCATATAACCCTACACAGAGAGCAGGTTTTATCTAAGCATCACCTATAAGAAAGTGGCAGTAAACTATTAAAAGCATGGGCAACTTATTGTTCTGTCATATTCTATATCAAGTCTGTCTGTGGTGGCACATCTGGCCTTGGCAGTGGTCTCTTCTGTGCATAACAATTTAAACCCAAGAATGAAAACACCACTGATATCTGAGTGTTCCACTGATACCGCCTGTATTTTACAAAACAGATCTCAAACCATAGGAGTTTTACACGGGTAGCAGTTGAGAGTTGTGCAGAGACCACATGGTAAAGCCTATGCAGTATACACAGTTCACCCAGGAACATCAGGTTGTGATAGACTAACACAAAACACAATGGTTTAAGTACAAAAATCAGATCTGCCGAGCGCACCCGTGAAGTACCAAAACAGACGTAGACTCATAATGTCGATTGGGAGTGTGCTGGGGTGCTGAGACCTGTTTTAACACATCCAGAATGAGTTCCTGGAAGACCTCATTAATGCCCATGGAGAGGGTCTGGCGGTCCATCCCTTTGCTGAAGTGGCCCATTCCGACCAACTCGATCAGCTCCCAGACACTCAAAGACTGCTGTTTGAAGCTTAGCTGCAACTTGTAGTCCTCAAACTTCTCCTCGATCCAACTGCCTCCCATCGCCTCTGTCAACTTACGCAGGAAATACTCAATCTGTGGGGCAAAGGTCAAGGGATTAAAGTTATTCATAAAACTTATCCTTATTCCTAACAATAGTATAATGGTGCAATGTTCAATAATGAACACAAAACTGTTAATATGGGAAAACAAACAGATCTTCATATATGATTAAAAATACAGTAATACAGTCACACGTCTATGGAACTGCATGCCACATAATCAAAATAACAATGGCTACACATTGGGTGAATCAGTCATAATGTACATCCTGGTTATAATTACAGGAAGCTGAGTTGTTCCTTTTTTCTTACTGGTATTTCTTTTTATAATAGACACCATAACCTTGACACAGATGTGTCTACTACCATTAATATGCTTACTAAAAAGATGAAGAGGAATTCATTAACAGCACATTGACAAAAATTAGCAGACACCTTTACACATAGTCACTTACACTGTTCAATTTTATACAGTTAAGAAACTAAGGGTTAATTGCATTGCTCAAGGGCCCAACAGTGGCGGCTTGGTGGTACTAGGGTTTGAAACTCCAACCTGCAGCCTTTACCACTGACTGCCTCTCCCTGAATGAAAAATCCTCGAAGCTTTGCATAGAGAGGACGCACAGGGAGTTTGCATTTACTCTCTGTGCTTATACGTATTGGTTTCCTCCAGGTACTCGTGTTTCCTCTCACAGTTCACAGACACGCTCATTAGGTTATCTGAGTGTTCCAAATTTCCCCTAGCTGTGAGTGTGAATGGTTATGTCTGTGTGTTTTCCCTGCAATGTTCTTCCGGGCTGTTCAGGATGTACCCAGAGTCAGCTGAGTTATGCTATACCATATCTAAACGTGCTGATCATATAATTAGGAGGTTATATGATTACCGTGTCTGTCTCACAGCAAGAAGGTCCTGGGTTGTTTTGCAAGGGTGTGGTTTTTTTTTTTGTGTGTGTGTGTGTGTGTGTGTGTGTGTGTGTGTGTGTGTGTGTGTGTGTGTGTGGAGTATAAATTGAATCTACCGTACCTGTCACAACCATAACTCTGCTGAATATGTATGATGAAATTGCGAGTTGTTTGCGAAAGGATCTTACACCACACCCTGCAACAGCTAGTTTTTATATTATTTCAAACTTTTAATATATGCACAAGAGAAGCAAAATACAGTACATTTAAATTGTATGGCTTATTTTTCCAGTTTGAAGCATGATAATTCAAGTACCACCTGCTTCAAGTGACCATAACATACCCATTCATTCATTCATTTTCTGAAACACTCAATCCTAGTGAGAGTCACGGGGAGGCTGGTGCCCATCTTAGCCAACTCTGGGCGAGGGCAGAGTACACCCTGATCAGCCCACCAAACCAACACAGGGAAGAAACATGCTGATGGCGATGCGGTCTTCTCTTGACAAAGGTTAGCAGCGGTTCTTTCACATGCCTTTCACCACAGACAGTGAGAGACTTGGCCGGTCTTTGATCACCCAGTTAGCTGCACTGGGGGGACAGCAGGGACAGCCGTTGACAGTGGGGCCGGAACCCCCAACCTTAGGATCAGTAATCCAACATCTTTCCACCGGGTAACCACTGTCAACGGCTGTCACTGCTTCCCCCCGTGCAGCTAACTGGGTTATCAAAGGCCGGCCAAGTCTCTCACTGTCTGTGGTGAGAGACATGGCCGGCCTTCGATTACCCAGTTAGTTGCATTGGGGGGCAACAGTGACAGCCGTTGAGAGTGGGGCCTGAACCCCCCACCTTAGGATCAGTAATCCAGAACCTTTCCATCGGGCAACCACTGCCCTACCATAGCATACTGTTACATTAATTTTTTTTTTAAAAACAGTAATTTTCATTCAAGTATTATCCACTCAGAATAACACTCCAGATACAACACAGGAATGGCGAGTTACACATCATGTCTCAGATTCCAGAACATTGGCTTGCTATCTAAAATCTCATTTCCTTGCCACCGTCGCCACCAGCTTGCTCATTGAGGATATGTAGGGTTAATAGGAAATGTTTAAATTCCTTTATAATTTGAAAGCCCCTACTTTCACTGTTTTACTTTGTGAAGCTGCTTTGCGACAATGACAGTTGTAAAAAGCGTTATACAGTACGAATAAAACTGGGGCATTGGCGGCCTAGTGGTATAGGTTGCTGGATTGCTGATCCAAAGGTTGGGGGTTTGAGTCTCACTCTCCACAGGTTGTCACTGTCCCCCCCCAGTGCAGCTAACTGGATTATCAAAGGCCGGCCATGTCTCTCACTGTCTATGGTGAGAGGTTCATGTAAAAGAACCATTGCTGACTTATGAAAAGAGTGGCTGCAAAGCCGTCAGCGTATTTCCACACTGCAATGGCCTGGCGAGTTGTCCAGGGTGTACTCTGCCCTCGGCTGGGATGGGCGCCAGCCTCCCTGCGACCCTAATTAGGTTTAAGCAGTTACAGAAAATTAACTGAACAAATAAAACTGAATTGGATTGAATTAAAATATACAATTTGTTTGGGTCAGTGTAAGAAATTAAAGCGAGGCTTAACAGCTATGCAATGGGATCTCTGTTACAAAACAGGGTTCATGTTACATGAAGTCAGACAGTGGCTTACCTCCTCTGTGACTATGACCAAGGGGTAATGGTCCTCTGACAGAAAGTTAAATATGCACCAGATCTTAAATGCATCATCATCAGATATGAGTAGGTGATTTCTGTTGAGGTTTTTCCTAGCACATAACGTCCAGCACATCCTGTTAAAATCCACTCGGTCAAAGTTGTCCTGTACCTGAAGTGAGCGACAAAGAGATAGAAAGAGAAACACTGATCTGAGTATCTATTGCAAAAAAAATAATAAAATAAAATAAAAATGTGATTTAAATACAGTGCTGCATCATTTCTTCTGGCACAAGCCCAGTGTTCCCAAGTAAGGAGTTAGTCTGGAACACTACCCAAAGCTGCTGATAATAAGGAAGCATCTGGTGCCTAATTCACACAAGCTCCTAATGGGATGTAGGACAATTCCATGGCCAAGCAAGTATCCTCAATGTAGTACATTTGATAGAATACTGAAAAGTAATAAACATTTTTATTCATGCATTCATTCTCTGAACCACTTCACCATAATTAGGGTCACGGGAAGGCTGGAGCCCATCTTAGCCGACTCTGAGCGAGGGCAGAGTGCACCCTAAACAGCTCGCCAGGCCATCGCATGATAATTTTTTTTTAGAAAATAATGATAAGCTATTCTTCCTTCACTGCTAATACAGTAGGCCCTTGACTGTTCGCGGTTTTGCACTCACGGTTTAAGTATTTGCGGACTGCCAAGCAGCTCACACATGATTCAAATTCAGCCAATGGCTGTTCTCTTTCCTGCTGATTGGCTGAGATGATGTAACGCCCCTTTTTCATCATTCATACACAAGTTGTCAATGAGCCTTTTTTAGTGTGTTTTAATTACCAGTTAAGTTCTATGAGGTCACTCAAATGCCTGCTATGCACCAGAAAAAAGTAATGACGTTGGATGTCTCTTCTGAAGAAATAAGACTTTCACCGGAAGAAACGACAGTTTCCTCTGAAGTCACGTCATTGCTGAAGAGGAATAATCGTCTGAATTGTTGTAAAACACTCCACTATTAAAGGCATTTTTCAATTATTATTCCAGTGTATGACCTAAGGTAATGTTTAAAATGTTTGTGTGTTATATTTTATTTACTGTGGTGTCGCATGTTTCTCATTTTGTTTTGTTTATCCAATTTATTACATTTCTTGTTCTTTTATGTCCTTTTTGTTATGGTCTGTGTTTTGGGGGACTTTGATTTCGGTGCTATAGAATGTGTTTAAGAAGCATATTTTAGTGCATGTAATAGATACACAGCATTTTACTTCCGGCTGCTCATTCGCGCATGTGACGTGATACATGGGGTTTTACTTCCGGGTACAGAACTCGCGGATTATCTCGATTTACGGGAGGGGCCAGAACCGAACCCCACGAATGTCGAGGGCCTACTGTACAATGTAAATAAATAATAACAAATTGGCACATTAGTAAACATTAAAAAAGGTCACTCATCATTACTTCATCCTCAGCCAGAATACAGTTTAGAGGATTTTTCCAACCAGAGCAGTTATGCTGCCACAGATTACAGTAATTAAAAAAATCTACCTAAGTAACAGTGTGATCTATGAATGAGTGTTGTATTTAGCGCCTCAGAGTGAAATTGGTGTATACCTGCCTTATGTCTGGTATTCCCAGAATAAACTTTGGATCCCTCCGACCATGACTAGAGGTACTGGACTAGCAGGTACTGAGGATGAATACATTTTATTTATTTATTTATTCTTAGTATATCCAAATGTTAAAGCCAGAAATTTTAAGTTATTAATTATAAAGTAGTGTGTTTTGCTTTTCCAATTTTTTTGCCTTATAAATGTTGATACACTGTTGAATAGCCATGCTGGACAATGACAGAGTGCGAACTAAAGAGGTTAGTGTAAGGTTTCCCTCTGGGTTATTCAAGCTGACCGTAAACATAAGGTTTTTTTGTTTTATTGGGGTTTTTTTCAAATTTTCATGCTGGGCCTTCTTATTATTTGGCTGACCACCACTGCCCCATGCACAGCGGCATTTCTGTCCATTCTAAGCTGCCTCCGAGTGCATTAAGAGTGGAGCTTTCAGGCAACCAATCAGAACAGAGTAGGCACAGCGAGTGGAAAGCCCATAAATGGGAGGAGGAAGTCAAACAGACTGTCCAACATGTGCACTGATGTCAAAATCGATGTTTCAGGGGGAGTTGTGGAAGCAGTTTCCGGAAGAACTGTTGAGTTTTATGGATTAAGATTCAATACTTTGGTGCATTGGGGTTTGAAAGTAAAAACGGAGATCTTAACTATAGGAATAATCTCCGATCTTTACTATATTAAATCATGAAGTATTGACAGAAATGAATAATATTTATATGTAGCATTAGGTGGCACATTTGCTACCACAGCCGCCACACACATGCAGAGTTATGAGTTTGAAACAAATTACTGTCTGTATGGAGTTGTACATTTTCGTTCCTGTACATCTGACTTTCCTGTCACATCCCCAGTCTCCTGCCACTCCATAGAAAATGCTGGCAGGTAAACTGGCTATACTAAATAGCTGCAAGGTATGAACTAGAACATGAATATGTGTTTATTCACTAAGTGGCTTTGAATGGAGTGGCATCCTGTCCACAGTGTGTTCCTGCCTTCTCTCTAGTGTTCCCTGGATAGGCTCCAGATACACCATAACCCTGAACAGGAAAAGCATGTACTGAATATGAATGACTAAACCTTTAAATGTCACATAAAGGGCCTAGTTCCTATTGCCACTATATTGCAGTTAAATAGTTCTGGTTGCTTGTTGTAAGTGTCATGGATTAAATGAATGAGCAAGATGCATTCATTATTCATTTATCTTTATTCATTCCTGTAGGACATCCAAAGAAGATGTACTCTCCTATGGGAATTTATCCATTCCGATACTTTCTAAAACCACTTGTGCGTGACAATTATTAAGTAAAATTCCCCTTCATTTCTGATTTCAGCTTTTCATAATGGTTTTCTAAAATACCAGTTTTTAAAAATGACTCAAATTACGTTTGGAATGTGCACTGATAAGATTGTACAGTATACATTCTCAACCTCTGAATTATTTTAAATAACATGTTGTTTTAAAATCAGTTAATATACATTTTCAGTAATTTGATATGTTTGTAGCGCTGACCAAGTTAATGCCTATTTTGAGAAAGCAAACATCAATGCCTTTCTCATTACTGTTAGCCAGGTACCCTGTTGTGAAAGCAACCTCACTACTGCTCACTAGCTAGCTTGTTGCTAAGCTAGCTGTTATTGTCCTGGTTGCTGTTGTACTGCAATTACAGACCAAAATGTTGCCCATATGTTTGTAGTTTTCTATAGCAGGACAGGACTAACAGCCACTCAGCCCATGCAGCTTTTTATAAGCTTTAACCTCTCGAGACCCCATTGGTCTTATAAAAAGGCATAATATTTCCTCCCAACTTCAGCATGTCTAAGATCCACGTATGATGACCATTGGGTATTACTCTTCAGCCAAAACATTTCCTGCTTGAAGATATTGATCAAGTTGAGTAGTTTTCTGACGGTAAGAAACAGAAGTGGTGTAGAGAAATGACTAAAAACACCAAACCAGGGTTTGGATCTTAGGCTCCATTCTCTGATATAGTGAACAAAAAAGCAAGCTTGGAGTCGTGTTTCAAGGTGGAAAACTTTCATTACAATGTACACTTTTGCACATTACAAAACATCTAGAATACCGTAAAAGATCTAGCACTAAATGTTGTGAAGTGCTTTGTAAAAACTGAGCATAAAAATTATTAGTCACATTCCTCTCATACTGGGACAAAGGCTTTCCAAAGACTACCAAGTTTCTCACAATGATCGCCGGCCACATTTTTGGGCCTGAACTACAGACAGTTTTGTGCAGGGATTTTTTTCAAAAATGTCATGTACAATTGTACATTGTGTGACTCAATACAACCGTGGTCAAACCAGGAGTGGGGCAGGATTTATTTTGAGTTAGGTACACTATAAGGATTTTCAAGGCAACAATTTTTTTTATCATTCAGACCAACTGCAAGGTTACCAAAAGGGGTAAGCTCATTTTCACAAAACAGAGGCAGAAAGCACTTTTCCTCAGAGTGTGTTCGACAGCCTCCAAACACGCATGCAGAGCAGTTCGTAAAGAGGCGGGTGACAGCATTGCATATCATGGTGGCAGTTGTATGTGATAAGGAGGAAATACTTGATAGATGGAAATAATGACGTTTTTATATAATTAAAATTAGCAGAGAAAAACAGGGAAAATAAAATTAAAATAAATAAATAAGATTTTTTTTAAATAATAAATAAGTAAAACAGTTTTACTTTTGACAAATGGTTTGTTAAATCATTTTCACTTTGTACATTTATAAATTCAGAGTTTAAACCATCTTTCACATTAACACAGCCTTAAGGATTGGTTGATGTCGTGTGGCCCATGGGTAATCATCAGGTCAAATTCTATAAACTTCTAGACTCAAAGTATCTCCCGCCATACACAATGAATGTGACACTATAATGGCCTTGACTCATACTAACTTCCCTGTTTTTGTTTTTTTGTTTTTGTTTAAGGTTGATAGTAGAATTGCAACTATTGCACTACAAATGTGTCCTTGAGGTTTACAGGAAATAATCTACAGTCATACAGAATGATATCAGACCAAAAGTACAGTACTGACAATTTTTATGAATCAGTCTATTATATCTTCTCTCTTGGTTGTCTCATGAATCGAGGAAGACGATTGGTTGTGCTCTCATCGGTGAGTATGCATGTGACTTTGGAGTCCAAAGGCCGAAGCGCACACTTTGTTGCAGGTTGGGCAAGGCATGCTTGTTGTAGAGATGACAGTAGACAACATTCGGTGTCTCCGTTGGCGGGCTACTTCAAGGCACAAGCGGCGGTCATCCTCAAAGGCTACAGTTGTGTGTTGGGTCAAGGAGCGCCAGAGCTGTATGTCATTAGCTATCAGCTGAAGTTGGCCAGTCTTGATATCTGCCCATTTGAGGTTTGTCTTGAGGTTGTCCTTGTATCTCTTCTTTGGTCGACCTTGATTGCGGTTTCCTTTAACCAGGTCTCCATAGAAGAGTTGACGTGGGATTCTGGACTTCTCCATCCTGATGACATCATGTCCTGTCCACCGGTGTTGGCTCTTTCTAATACCTCCTGAGTTGTAACACGGTCTTGCCACCGTATCTTCATGATGGAGCGGAGGGAGCGTTGGTGAAACTACTCAAGCTTTTTGATGTGTCTTCAGATACACAATTCATTTCACGCAACCATACAACAAGGACGTTATGACCACAGCATTGTAGACCTTGAGTTTTATTGTGAGACAAATGCTTCTGTGCTTCAAGACTTTGGTGTGAAATCTGCCTTATGCCTGACTAGCTCTCTGGATCCTGGCTGAGATTTCTCCGTCAAGAGAACCATCACTGGAGATAGTGCTGCCCAGGTACTTGAATGTCTGGACATTTTTCAACTGCGTGCCATCGATAGTGATACATGGTGGCTGGATGGTCGTATTTTTGTATGACATATTGGTTGTACG
The DNA here is from genome assembly GCA_024760905.1 of Plotosus lineatus. Classification (NCBI taxonomy): domain Eukaryota; kingdom Metazoa; phylum Chordata; class Actinopteri; order Siluriformes; family Plotosidae; genus Plotosus; species Plotosus lineatus. Next base: position 36,519,756 of record CM045739.1, read on the forward strand.
AGTACTACAGTTTTTGCAAGACTAATTGTGAGTCCGAATAGCTTGGCCGCTTCAGAGAATTTGTCAATCTTGGTTTGCAGGTGGTTCTCTTCATGGTTCATGAGAGCACGGTCATCGGCAAACAGGGCCACCAATACTAACCTGTGAAGTGTCTTTGTTTTTGCATTTAGGTGCCTCAGGTTGAACACTGACCCATCAAGCCGGTATTTGATGTACACTCCAAGGTCAAGGTCACTGATAGCATGGTTGAGTACTTGAGTAAAAAAGAGATTAAACAGCACAGGAGCCAGGACAGCCTTGCTTTACTCCATTGGAGACTTTGAAGCAGTCTGATGGTTTGCCATTTGAGAGTATTTCTCCCATCATATCCTGGTGAACAGTTTGACTAACGCGGTGAATTTTGGAGGGAAGCCAAGCTTTCTGAGAATAGTCCAGAGAGCTTCTCTGTTGACTGTGTCAAATGCCTTAGTGAGATCTATAAATACCAAAAACAGGTTCGTATTCTGTTCCATACACTTTTCCTGGACCTGTCTGAAGGCAAAGACCATGTCTTCAGTGCTGTGATTTGGGCGAAAGCTGCACTGTGATTCCGGGAGATTTCTCTCAGCCACGGTTGGGATGAGTCTGTTGAGTAGCACTCGGGCCAGTATTTTGCCAGCTGTGGAGAGGAGAGATATTCCCCTGTAATTTCCACAGTCTGCTCTTGATCCCTTGTTCTTAAAGAGGGCAACTATTGCTGCATTGTGAAAGTCTGCAGGCAGTTCTTCCTCTACCCAGATGATGACTAACACACTGCAAAAGGCTTCCAGACCTATGCCACCTAGTGCATTGTAGACTTCCGCAGGAATGCCATCCTTGCCAGGAGCTTTTCCAAAGCTCATCTGTTTAATGGCTCTCTTGATTTCATCCATAGAGGGTGGTTCATCTAATTCAGTGGGTTCTGCTTGTTTTTTTATCTGGTCAAGTGCACAGTGGTCAACTGTGGAAGGGCGATCCAGAAGTTGGCTGAAATGTTCTTTCCGTCTGTTGTTGATGCCAGTTTTATTCTTGATCACTGTTGTTCCATCTGAGAAAAGGAGAGGAGTGAAGCCAGATTTGGAGGGACCAAACACTGTCTTGATGGAATTGAAAAACTGTTTTGAGTTATTTGAGTCAGCAAACCCTTGGATCTCTTCAGCTTTCTCATCCCACCACTTCTACATTTTCCTTATCTCCCTCTATAAGGACTTGAATACACACTCACACACATCCATATATATATATATATATATATATATATATATATATATATATGGTAGGCCTCAGTCAGTCCCGGAGGACTATGGCTGCGCTATGGCTGGTATCCCGGCTGGTGATACTCTCCAGTGCGCAGAGCCCGAGTAGGGAGTAATGGAGGACAGGCTGTTACCCAAGCAGCAAGTCCCCCCCTTTGGCTCCACCGGAAGGATCCAATGGAAGAGCGAGTGCAGATACAACTAGGTTCCAGTGCCGCTGCAGGAGTTACCAGAATGTTACTGTGAACGAACTGCCTCAGGGGACTCCGACTCCCGATTAGAAACACGCTGACGGCTTTGCAGCCTACTCTTGTCGAAAGTCAGCAGTGGTTCTTTTACATGCCTAAACCATAGACAGTAAGAGACATGGCCGGCCTTTGCAAACCCAGTTAGCTGCACTGGGGGGGGACAGTGATAACCAGTGGAAAGTGGGACTCGAACCCCCAACCTTAGGATCAGCGATCCTGCGTCCTACACGACTAGACCACCAGCACTGACCCTATAGTATATTTATATATATTATATACTATATTATATACTATATATACTATATATTTTTTATCATGCTGAAAACAACCTTAGCTGTCAAATAAACCTGCAGAAATGCTGTCTCACTATAATCTACTAATACGCAGCTGGATTTGTAAACCAGCTTGTTTTGAAAGAGCAGATTTTTTTTTGCAAAGTGTGCACTAGTTTACGTCACACACACCTCCCATTTAGCTTTGTGCACTGTGGGACTACACAATAGGAGCCTTGTGGAGGCCTGAACGATCATGACTGCTGCTGAGCTGCAGAGGCATTTGCATTCTACAGGCTGAGAGGCAGTAAGATTTGTAAACAGGCCTTATCACCAGAAGGAGGCATAAGACACGAATTCCGTCCGCAATCACTAGTAACCTCATAATCATGGTGAAAATGGAAAAAGTGTTTAGTCATAATATATATATATATATATATATATATATATATTTATTTATTTATTTATTTATTTATTTATATTTTTTTTATATTTTTATATATATAATAGAATAAATTATAAACACAACGCAAGAAACTAACTACATATTGTCGATTTGAAAAAGTGGTGTGATAGTATTCACTTGTGTGTGATTGTGTAAACTGGGTTAAACTGTTCACCACAACACCATCATGCTGCCCAGTGCCAATTGTTTTTTTTAAAGGCTGCTCTATTTTGGTCTTGAATTTGTATAGCAGTTCTGCTCTTTTGTTCACCCACTGATATCTCAGTAATTCATTAACAATGCATTCCAGGAGTTAAAGCACATATTGTAGTAAAAGAGTACAGTTTCACATCTGACCTACAAAACAGAAAATTACAGTACGATGGTCCTTGTGATTAGTTAATAGTATGTATTCCAGAAACAGTTCTTGCACAGTCGATGTTACAATATTATTGGGAATAGAACACAGTGAGCATGAAATATAGTGTGGTTTACATAGATACACAACCAGTTTCAGATGTAACACAGTTAGTCCTTGAGTGACGGTGACTGACACTGTTCAGTTAAGACTTTCCTACTCGAAATATAAAACATATAACACAACTGCCACAGATAAACAACATCCAATGATTGAAAACCTGTTTTTTCATAACGTACACTTGTAGCACACGTGCGCAATGTAAAAGCAGGCACTTTACCAAATCATAAAATCCCAGAAACCCATCCAGAGTTGATTACTATCTGTGTCTTCACAAAAGGTCTACTGTGATATTCGGTAAAAATAATAGAACAAGTGATTTACATGGTGTTAATATGGCAGATTGTGGAGTGAATAACAAGCTGATTTTGGAGGCCTTATCACCAGAAGGAGGCAGAAGACACGATTCCGTCCGCAATCACTAGTAACCTCAATCATGGTGAAAATGGAAAAAGTGTTTAGTCATAATATATATATATATATATATATATATTCATAACGTATACTTGTAGCACACGTGCGCAATGCAAAAGCAGGCACTTTACCAAATCACAAAATCCCAGAAACCCATCCAGAGTTGATTACTATCTGTGTCGTCACAAAAGGTCTACTGTGATATTCGGTAAAAATAATAGAACAAGTGATTTACATGGTGTTAATATGGCAGATTGTGGAGTGAATAACAAGCTGATTTTGGAAAAACTGCATGAACAGAGCATGCCAGAAAAAAATGAGAAAGAAAAAAGAAAAGCAAGAAAGAATGTAAGAAGGAAAGCAGATATGTGGTGAGTCATTTCGTACAATAAAACTACTGATTTAATTATCACACTTGGCAGCGAGTCACACTGGTGGTCAAGGAAAAGGGGAAAGGCAGTTCTTTAAAGAAGTTGGCTGATGTGGTGCAACTACACATTTACACACATCATCCATATCCTGTAGGTTCTGGGATAAAAGAAATAACAAGGCACCTACTTAAATTAAACATTAGATAGTGCTGTAGTGGTGGGTATACGCCGTGCACCCACTTGTTTTAGTGGCTGAGTTGCGTGTACTTACTTAATTTGGTCTACTTTATCGTTGATCAACGTAAATTTCCGTGACTGTGTAAATAAAAAGTGGAGATGAAGTGATGAATAGTTTCAAAGCCAAAGGTTATTTTAGTAAATCTAGTCATAAACATGATTCCATAAACACCACAAATCAGCCTTATGGTATTATACCTCTGATTGGATACTGCTAGCTGAGCTCAAGATTTGCGTCCAATGAACTTCCAGCTTCTCAGTTGCTATCACGTGTAAAACAAAGAAAGCCAAATTATCTCCCCCACAGGCACACGGTCACTAGCCATGCGCGGGTTTACTCGTGTAAAGAGCGCAGAAAGCTAGCAAGCCCAGTCCAACAAAGTCGCTGGTAAGTAAGGCTAAGCTAGCCTATGTTTATATTTGGTTCACGCGGTCAGACCTGACAGACCTACATCCCAGAAAACTGTTATTTTAAGATCAAACAAGCATTGCTGCAGTCAGTTTATGCCCTCTGTTTGTCCTTGTTGACAGGTCTTACTTTTTGGTAATAACTAAATAATTAATCCAGAGCTAACGTTGTAAACATTCTACACTTTCGATCAGGGGTGCTCAATCCTGCCCCTGGTGACCTACCTTCCAGATGACTTTATCTCCAACCATAATGTGTCCCATGTGACATGTAGGATCCAGTCAGGTCTTAAGACATTTCAAAGTCCCTCGATTAGATGATTGTATGGTTAGGTGGGCATGATTAGGGTTGGAGCGAATGCCTTCTGGAAGGTAGATCTCTAGGAGCAGGATGGAGCACCCCTGCTTTAGATCTATTATCATCATCAGTTCAGTTCATTTTCTGTAACCACTTAATCCTAATTAGGGTCGTAAGGAGACTGGCGCCTATCCCAGCCAACTTCGAGCGAGGGCAGAGTACACCCTGGACAGCTCGCCAGGCCATAACCCAGTTAGCCGCACTGGGGGGGAACAGTGACAACCTTGTGGAGAGTGGGACTCGAACCCCAACCTTTCGATCAGGGATCCACGGACTACTCCAAACTTAAGAAGAATCGTCCAGACTTCTAAATCCTAGACTGTAATCTGTATCCTTCGAAAAGATTTCATGACTATCCATATTGAACAGGTACTTTCTTGGATATCTTCATTTAATAAGTCACCATTAGTTATTGAAGGAACGAATAATTATAATTAGCGCTAACAAAACTACTTTATAATTACATATGTATGTGGAACATTGGAAATGGCCCAAATGTCTCACAGTGTATATAATATAATATACAATATATTGTCATTTGTGGTTTGCATATTGTACTTCTAATACATGTACCAAGTAACTTGTATGTGTTTTTTTTATGCAATTTTTGATAATTGTTGGATAAAATACATATATAACATGCTCGGTATAGATTTCAGAACTAACATTTTAACAATAAAATGTCTATATTTAAATAATAATGAACATACAGTCAATGTTCCCTGTAATTTTTCCTGTCTGGTAATACAGACAACCTCCCTGAGCACACTGAGGCGCACTGTGAGCAACATCACAAGTGCTCGCTGTGGCCACACCCCAGTATCACACCTGGGGATCATTGAAAGTTTCATGGCTTATTAAACACAGTTTTATAGATGACATCATTTTCCTCCCTGAATTTGAAATATATGACGAGCATTTTGTGTCCTGTCATGTCTGGCTCTCATCTACTATCAGGGTGTGCAGGGTGCATTTTTAACCTCACACATAGTCTCATTCTGCGCTCTCTCATTGATTCACAAATTGAAAGGTATAGTTTTTGCTTCGCCAGCTTTCTGCTGTACTCACAGACTTTGCGCAGTTCTTTTTTTTTTACTTTGGTTTGGGGAGTCGACGTATCATGTTCCCTGGCCGCTCGTTTCGTCATGATAACGGGGTTAGCATTAGCATCACTTCACTCAGCAGCACTGTTATTATTGTTAAGGCGCGTGTATGAGCGCAGCACGTGACGGTGCCGTGATTGGCTGCGTAGCGTGATTGCATCGCATCGTGTGATTGGCTGGACACCTGTCACTCACTAAAAGTTCTATACCTTGTATGTAATTAATCTGCAGCGCGTTCACTGCACTGGATCGGTTTTCTTGTGCGCTGAGAGTGTTCGAGCGGTGCGCCATTGCGCAGTTGCGCAGCTTAGAGGGAACGTTGCATACAGTATTGTTTACTAATTTCTTTGTTTTATTTTTTCTTATTACAGATATAATTGTCAAGTTCTCTACATTTTGTAATAGCTCAGACTAACTGCTTTTAAAGTTGAAATGCTCAAAAATGCACCTCACAGCCTTTCAAATTTCAAAAATTTCTTGGGGTGACCCCCCCAGACCCCCCTTGCTATAGGGGCACCTCGGTTGCTTCGGGACCTCGAATGGCAGCTTTGCTGCCATAGTGTACTCACTTATTTTTTGCCCACTACAGCACTGACATTAACCCCTTAGATGACCAGAACTCACCATAAGCAAGCATATAGTTCTTGATAGTTCTACATTCAGTGTTACTTCAGAACTGACTGATCTGAGGTATGGATGGTCCCATAGTGGTTAGCATGTTTGCTTTAAAGCAAGCAGGTCCTGGGTTCATGTCCTGGGCTTGACACGGGCATTTCTGTGTAAAGTTTGCATGCTCTCTCTGTGCTTTGCATGGATTTCCTCAGAGTACTGTACTCCATATTTTTTCCACAGTCCAAAGACATACATCAGGAGAATTAGCTGTTTCAATTCGCCCCTGGGTGTGAATGTAAATGGCTGTGTATGTGCCTGCCCTGAAATGGTCTGGAGAGCTGTTCAGGATGTACCCCACCTTTGCCCAGTGTCAGATGAGATACACTCCAGACCCTCTGCAATCCTAAATAAGTATCAGTGCTTGAGTGGGTGGGTGGGTGCTTGAGTGGGTGAATTTGTTTGTTTGTTTGAAGGTACTAGCCAATTATAAAGCCTGGATTTTTAAACATGGTTCATCATGCTGTGAAACAAAACAATTATCTTAAAGAAAGATTGAGATAGAACGTTGAACTCGGCACACTATGCTTGACTTTTTTCCTGAATCCAACAATAAGATGTACTTGTGAAATTTTACTCTTCCGTAATCTACTTCCTCTTTCACAAGGATGGAAGAAACGACCAGAACTGCTTCAAACAGCCATTCATGACGACGAGCTCCTTATAAAGAGCAATGTTTCGAAATTAACCAGACAGTATTTATATGGTTTTTCATTGCTAATTTTTTACGCATAAGAGAAGGCTGTAAGATGCTACAATAATAATCAGGATATATTCACAGAAACATGATTTGCCTTCAGATTTTTTTTGTTCCGGTTTCCGAAATTGTTGTCTTTTTGTCTGGATGGGCCATTAAAAAAACCTGAAGATGATGCAGACACACATATTCACTTCTGAATGTGACGTATGAGTGGCTATTTTTTCCTGTGTGTTGTTTTCAGGAACAGTTCCACCATACACAGCCAAAAAGAAGAAACCTCTGGCCATATATTTCACCGTTGCTGTTCCTCATCTTAAACATTTTCTGCAACCAAGCAATCAACAGCAGACTAGACAACCTGATCCCTGCTAACATCAGCACATGCATGTTTATTTTACATATATCACACAATGATTTATCACATTTAACACAATTGTCTGGCAAAACTTTCCGTAGCAATCTACTGTTGTGTTCCAGTTCATGCACCCACAGGCCATAACAATGATATCCACAGTGGAACATTCAGACTCACTCGCATGAACTTTCATTGCTTGGCTTTGAGTGGTCAATAGACTTTGCACTGTTAGACATCTGCCAAAAAAAAAAAAAGTCTAAGTGCTAGAACTTCACCTTGTCCAGGATGAACCTGTTCAGGTAAGGCATGTATCCCTGATTAGAGACTGGTCCTTCATCATCATCTCTGAAGTGCTCCTCCAGAGCAACTGGATCATGAGGAATATTCATCACAGTGCACAGGCTATGGGAAAGCACCTGAAAGTCATGATAAAATCAAAAGCTGTTCATTTTTACATGAATTTATGATTATCAGCGATGAGTAGTCACAATCAAAAAGCCTTTGAAGAACCAATAACATTGTCATAATAGCACTATTTTCATTTTTTTTCCCCATCAATTTTTCAATAAGCCTATAACAATCAACTTCTCAGAAATAGTCTTTTCAATAGAAAAAACATCTGAAATTGTCATTTTTGACTGAAAACTAATAAAAAAAATTTAAGGTTATTTAAAAAGGTATTAAGGAAAAACAATAAGCATAACTATACAGGAGCCTGGTATAACCAGCTTAATACAAAAGCAAAAATTATGAAACAAATAACACAGTAGTGGTAAAGTGAAGTACAGTGGTACCTCACCCTATGAAATTAATCCGTTCCAGAGCCTTTTTCTTAACCTGGATTTTTCGTAAATTGAACCGCATTTTATATGTAAAACATATGATTCATTCCACGGCCCCCAAATACTACCCCCTAAACCCTTTAAAAATTATAAAAGTATACCTTTTAAGACCTTCTGCTTCAATATCGTGCCGATGGTAGACGGGTTTGGCCATATTCCTTTGCGATTTCACTCAACCGTATGCCATGAGCCCGCTTCTTCTTCTCACTCGCACCGGAAATCACACACGTATATGTGCATGTGTGTGTGTGTGTGTGTGTGTGTGTGTGTGCGCGCGTGTGTTGACCATGTCTTCTTATCAGAGTTATAATCTTACAAATGTTTATGGAAGGTTAAAAGCCTGAGTCAAGAAATAAAGCATGAAACAACAGTAACTCTGTCCTTTACACGAAAAGCATTATGGGAGATGCAGCTCCAAAATAGCCAATGGGAGGGAGCTGCGTCATCACTACTAGCCAATGGGAGGCCAGCGCGGCGGGATGTTGGGAGATAGGCAATGGGAGGTAGCTTTGTCATCCCTCCTGGCCCATGGGAGGCCAGCGGGGTGGGATGTTTGAATGTCATTGATGGGAGAGCAGCTCGTGCATTTGTTGAATGGTGTGTTTTAATGTTTGAATGGTGCGTTTTAATGTTTGAATGGCGCGTTTTCATGTTTGAATGGCGCGTTTTAATGTTTGAATGACGCGTTTTCATGTTTGAATGGCGCGTTTTAATGTTTGAATGGCGCGTTTTCATGTTTGAATGGCGCGTTTTAATGTTTGAATGGCGCGTTTTAATATTTGAATGGCGCGTTTTCATGTTTGAATGGCGCGTTTTAATGTTTGAATGGCACGTTTTAATGTTTGAATGGCGCGTTTTCATGTTTGAATGGCGCGTTTTAATGTTTGAATGGCGCGTTTTAATGTTTGAATGGCGTGTTTTAATGTTTGAATGGCGCGTTTTAATGTTTGAATGGCGCGTTTTAATGTTTGAATGGCGCGTTTTCATGTTTGAATGGCGCGTTTTAATGTTTGAATGGCGTGTTTTAATGTTTGACTGGCACGTTTTAATGTTTGAATGGTCGCGTTTGAATGGCGCGTTTGACGCATTTCGTAAGGAGAACTTGTTTCGTATACAGAGACAAAAAATTTTGGGAAACGTTTTTCGTAACTGGGATTTTTCGTTTGCTGGAACTATCATAAGGTGAGGTACCACTGTAATTTATTATTCATCATTTGACAAATCACTTAATCCCCCAAGGGTTGCAGGGAGGCTGAAACCTCTGGGCGAAGGCAGGGTACACCGTGAATGGCTCACCAATCCATCATAGGCCCAACACAGACACACACCATCACATACACTCACACTTAATTTGCTAATTTGGAACAGCCAACTAGCCTAATGTGCATATCCTTGGACCATGAAAGGAAACCTGAGTACCGAGTGTACTCACACAAAGACAGTCAGAACATCCAAACTCCACACAGGAACCCCATCTCTAAGCACAGAACTCAGGGCCTTCATGGACCTTCTTGCTTTGAGGCAAGTGTGCTAACCACTGCGCCACCATATGGTCCCTGTGTAAAGGGGCTTCCTTGATAAAACTAAAATATTGTGAAACATCATAAAAATATTCATACACTGAAGACGTGAGGTCTATTTTATTGAACTGGAAACAAATTCTTCGCATTTAAGTCACGTAACATACCATGTAGTATCACTGTGTCAGCACTTAGAAGATATTGGAGAGACACTACAATGTTTATTACTAATGTAAAAGAAGCAAAGCCAGCTTTAATGACACCCGATCCCTCAAAGGAAATGGAAATTATTCCACCTTCGTGGTTAAAGTGAGCTTGAGCAAGGTACCTAACCCCAACTGCTCTCCGGGTGCCCCAATGTGTGGCTGCCCAGTACTATATATCAAAAAGAAAAAAGAAAACAAATACAGACCAGTCACAATTATGTGGGGTTTTTTGTTTGTTTGTTTGTTTGTTTGTTTGGGGGTTTTTTGGCTGGGGGTGGTTATATTAAACCTGCAATGGAAATTGCTTTGATTTGAGTTAGTAATTCTCTAGTATAAATTAAAAACATACAATATCCAAACAGGTTGGACTTTGTGATGCCAGCCAAAAACAACCCCAAAAGAATCCCCACGTTATATGTAATGTTTAACTGTCTGTCTTCCTTTCGGCTTTTTCCCTTTTACTCGGGAGTCGCCACAGCGAATCATCTGATTCGCACATTTGATTTGGCAGAGGTTTTTACGTCGGATGCCCTTCCTGTCACAACCCTTTAGCAAGGGACAGAAACACGCTGAAGACGTTGCAGCTACTCTTTACGAAAGTCAGCAATGGTTCTTTTACATGCCTCTCACCATAGACAGTGAGAGACATGGCCCGCCTTTGATAACCCAGTTAGCTGCACTGGGGGGGGGGGCAGTGACAACCCTGTGGAGAGTGGGACTCGAACCCCCAACCTTTGGATCAGCGATCCAGCACCCTATACCACTAGACCACCACTGCCCCTTATATGTAATGTTTAACTATCATGAATTATTAAGTACAGTATTAGAAAGAAAAAGGAAAGGCCGTTTGTTTTCTTTACACTAATCCCGACCTTCGTAAGCAAAAAGGTTTTCATCACTGTACTTTGCCAAATTTTGTTTAAATACATGACCAGAAGTAATAATAGGACAAGATCTGAATGTTAATTTCTGTAACCGCTTACTCCTAATTAGGGTCACAGGGAGGCTGGCACCCATCCCAGCCGACTCCGGCAAGGGCAGAGTACACCCTGGACATCTCGCCAGGCCATCGCAGAGCGGAAACACGCTGACGGCTTTGCAGCTACTCTTGTCGAAAGTCAGCAATGGTTCTTTTACATGAACCTCACACCATAGACAGTGAGAGACATGGCCAGCCTTTGATAACCCAGTTAGCAGCACTGGATGGGGACTCGAACCCCCAACCTTAGGATCAGCGATCCAGCACCCTATACCACTAGGCCACCTCTGCCCAGATCTGAAATACATTGCTTCTTTCATTTATTTAATGGTAAATAATATGTTTTAATTATGGCAGCATGGTGGTGTAGTCATAAGCATGCCTGCCCCACAGGAAGAAGGTTCTGGGTTTGATGCTCGGCGAGGGTGTTTCTCTGCGGTGTCTACATGTTCCTTCCTGGTACTCCAGTTTTCTCCCACAGTCCAAAGACATGCCTGTAAGGTTAACTGTTTCAAATTGACCCGAGATGTAACAGTAGTGTGAATGTACCCTGTGATGGTCTGGCCAGCTGTTTAGAGTGTTGACTGAGATAGACTCCAATCTCTTTGTAACATTAGTAGGATTAATTGGTTCAGAAAACAAGGGGTTGGGTTTTTTTTTTTTTTTTTTTTTTACCACGACATTGATTTGTATCACTTTAAATGATTAAGAAAAGATAAAGAATATTTCAGGGAGTGGGGAGTAAAGGTCCAGTCTGTCCTCACAGTAGTCAACAGTCATCTTATCTCTAAGGATACTAAACTACAACACTTCAGGGCCTGCTATTTTCTGCTGACAAAGCACGAGTAAACATCTGTCTGTTTACAGTTTAACACTTGGATCAGTTCAGTGTCTCAGGTTCACATACACACTTCAGGTTTTTTTTTTTGTTTTTTTTTTAATTTTGGGAAATTACCTCTTGTAAAGTAAAAAGTTTGTGTGGATTCTGGTCTGTCTAATTTGTTGAAATTATATCAAAGTGATGAGAAATTACACAAAAGCAGCTATGAAAGAATTGAGAAAGATATAGTGGTTAATTCCAGCCTATGATGCACATCTGTAATAAAGCTGACTGCAGAATATTCCATCCTGGACACAATCATACCTTCAGCTGAGACTTGGACACTTTCCCACTTTTGTCCAGATCCAGCGCAGTGAAAGCGTGCCAGATCGACTTTAAAAGTTCGTCCCTTAGTCCCATTTCGTGAAGACTCGCCTGAGACTCGTCGCACTTCTGCGCTGCTCTGAGCTGACAAGGTTCCGCTCACACAGACTGAGCGCCAGTCACGTGACGGTGAGCGTTTCGTCACAGCCTAACATGCGTCAAAAAAAAAAAACTCTCTGAAAGTGCGAACAGCACAGAACTCAATCAAACCACCATTTAACTTTTCAGTTTCGATTGAAATCCCGTCCTGCGTTTATTTCATCTGCCCCCCCATTTATTCCACATTTATTCATTCGCCAAACCACTTCGTTCTCCTGGGGTTGTGGCGAGGTGGAAGCCTATCTCAGCCAGAGAGGGCGTGTACACTTTCAGCTGCGCGACTAACCAGCAAACAGACAACTATTCACACTCAGACATAGGGGACAGACACATCGACCTGATGTGCATCCTGGGACTTTTTGCTGTGAAGCATGCGTGCAAACCTCCTCCTCCTCATTGGTTGTTTGTCGATACAACAAAGACCGCCTATTCATGTATTCATTCCTTGTCTTGACCGTGCCACTTAAATACCTCATTCACTCACTCATTCCCTCACCCACTCACTCACTCAATCACCCACTCAATCAGTCACTCAATCACTCATTCAGTCACCCACTCAATCACCCACTCATTCACTCACTCACTCACCCACTCATTCACTCACTCAATCATTCATTCAATCACCCATTCATTCACTCACTCACTCACCCACTCAATCACTCACTCAATCACACACTCACTCAATCACCCACTCAATCAGTCACTCATTCAGTCACCCACTCACTCACTCACCCACTCATTCACTCACTCATTCATTCAATCACCCATTCATTCACTCACTCACTCACCCACTCAATCACTCACTCAATCACCCACTCAATCACCCACTCACTCAATCACTCACTCACTCAATCACCCACTCAATCAGTCACTCAATCACTCATTCAGTCACCCACTCAATCACCCACTCACTCACTCACTCAATCACTCATTCAGTCACCCACTCACTCACTCACCCACTCATTCACTCACCCACTCACTCACTCAATCACCCACTATCCCACTCACTCACTCAATTACTTAATCACTGACTCATCCACTCACTCACCCATTCACTCAATCAGTCACTCAATTAGTCACTCTCTCATTCAGTCACCCACTCAATCACCCACTCACTCATTCATTCACTCACTCACTCACCCACTCATTCGATTACTTAATCACTGACTCATCCACTCACTCACCCACTCATTCAATTACTTAATCACTCACTCACCCACTCACTCAATCAGTCACTCACTCATTCAGTCACCCACTCACCCACCCACTCACTCAATCACCCACTCACTCAATCAATCACCCACTCACTCACTCAATCACTCATTCAGTCACCCACTCACTCACTCACCCACTCACTCAATCAATCACCCACTCATTCACTCAATCACTCATTCAGTCACCCACTCACTCACTCACCCACTCACTCACTCACTCACCCACTCACTCACTCAATCACCCACTCACTCACTCACTCAATCACCCACTCAGTCACTCACTCACCCACTCAGTCACTCACTCACCCACTCAGTCACTCACTCACTCAATCATTCACTTATTCACTCACTCACTCACCCACTCACTCAATTACTTAATCACTCACCCACTCAATAACCCACTCACTCAATAACCCACTCACTCAAATCACCCACTCACCCACTCACCCACCCAATTACTCAATTACTTACTCACTCACTCACTCACCCACTCACTCAATCAGTCACCCACTCAATCACTTACCCACTCAATCACTCACCACTCAATCACTCACTCAATCACTCACTCAATCACTCACTCACTCACTTAATCACTGACTCATCCACTCACCCACTCAATCACCCACTCAAATCAATCACCCACTCACTCACTCACTCAATTACTTAATCACTGACTCATCCACTCACTCACTCACTCAATTACTTAATCACTGACTCATCCACTCACTCAAATCACTCACCCACCCACTCACTCAATTACTTACTCACTCACCCACTCCCTCACCCACTCACCCACTCCCTCACTCACCCACTCCCTCACTCACCCACTCATTTCCCAAACCTCTTAATCCTTTTAGGGTTAAAGAGAGGCTGAATCCTACCTCGGTTGATTCTGGGAGAAGCTGGGCTACACCCTGAACTGCTTCGCACACAATCAAGAACACAACCATTCACACTCACACCTAGGGGCAATTTGGAAAAAAATAATTAGCCTCATGTTCATCTCCTGGGACTCAAACCCATGACCTTCTTGTTGTGAGGCAGACATGCTTAACCATAATGACACTGCGCTGCCAAAAAAAAAATGTCATTTAAGTTTTAATTTCAACTTCTTTGAATTCCAACCTTTGTATTTTATATTTGTCTGTCTGTCTTCCTTTCGGCTTTTTCCCTTTTACTCAGGAGTCGCCACAGCGAATCATCTGATTCGCACGTTTGATTTGGCAGAGGTTTTTACGTCGGATGCCCTTCCTGTCACAACCCTTTTAGCAAGGGACAGAAACACGCTGACGGCTTTGCAGCTACTCTTTACGAAAGTCAGCAATGGTTCTTTTACATGAACCTCTCACCATAGACAGTGAGAGACATGGCCCGCCTTTGATAACCCAGTTATCTGCACTGGGGGGACAGTGACAACCCTGTGGACAGTGGGACTCGAACCCCCAACCTTTGGATTAGCGATCCAGCGCCCTATACCACTAGACCACCTATTATTTACAGTAATTTGTATAGTGGTATTTTATTTGATTTTTTTTTACTTATTTTATTGAAATGTTAATTTAGTGCAATATTAAGGGGTCATTGTAGGCGCAGTGGTGGTCTGGTGGTATAGGGTGCTGGATCGATGAGCCTAGGGTTGGGGGTTCGAGTCGCACTCTCCACAAGGTTGTCACTGTCCCCCCCAGTACAGCTAACTGGGTAAAGGCCGGCCATGTCTCTCACTGTCTGTGGTGAGAGGTTCATGTAAAAGAACCATTGCTGACTTTCGTAAAGAGTAGCTGCGAAGCCGTCAGCATGTTTCTGTCCCTTGCTAAAGAGTTGTCTCAGGAAGGGCATCCGACGTAAAAACCTATGCCAAATCAAACGTGCAAATCATTCGCTGTGGCGACCACAGAAAAAGGGGAAAAGCCGAAAGGAAATGTGATTGAGGGGTCATTGTCAAGTAATGATGGTCCATTACTATCATGACAATAAAACCTGAAACTGAAAATGTGACTCAGTCAGCTCAGCGCTTCTACATTTCCAAATAAAGAAACTGATGCAGCAGCTGTTAAGTTCAAACAGATAAGACTCTATTCATGCTCTATTCTAATACTGCTGTAAGGTGCATCAACTGAGCAACTCTTAGATCACTTATTATAGTTCACTATTAACCGAACGCTGTCTCCAACCTAACTCAACCCTTATATAAGGTGACTGCACCGCATTCTGTGAGTTCAGATTGTATTTTTTTCCCCTAAAGTCTATGCAGTAATTTTAAGACCTGACTGTTCAGATGAATAACAGGCTATTCAAATTAAACTGGATGATTTGTTCAAGTGCTTTAACAAGGTTTATTTATTTATTTTTATAACTGCCTAGCGGCTACATCTAGATTTAATTTATAACCCTGAAGATGCAGATTAAAGTTTAATTCAAGAGGAAATAATACAATCAAAGCTGTGGTTTTACGGGAAATAAAGTACCAGGCATAGGGGTGGGCCAGCGGTTGGAAGGGCAATACGAATGCTGAAACATCTGCTCCAGATGACCCGCTGTCCTCCACCGGCTGAGGAGGAAGGGATGTATGCTGTGCTTTTTACTGCAATACAGTACAGTGATTATAACTTCTTCTTTTCCTTTCTGTTGTTCCCTTCTCGGGTCGCCACAGCGAATCATCCGCCTCCATCTCACCCTATCCTCTGCATCTTCTTCTCTTACACCAACTACCTTCATGTCCTCCTTCACCACATCCATAAATCGTCTCTTTGGTCTTCCTCTAGACCTTCTGCCTGGTAGTTCCAACCTCAGCATCCTACTACCAATATACTCACTATCCCTCCTCTGTACATGTCCAAACCATCTCAATCTAGCCTCTCTGACTTTGTCTCCAAAACGTCTTACATGTGCTGTCCCTCTGATGTCATCATTCCTGATCCTATCCATCCTCGTTACTCTCAAAGTACAGTGATTGTAACTAATAAATGGAGAGTAGCTCAGAAACGGAAAACAGGGAAAGGTTTTCAACAAGATTGGCACAGAGGAGGGCGGTCTGCTTTCAAAAAGTTAGAATTGTGTCCTGATCATTTTTAGAGGAAGGATAAATGTAGTCTTAGTGGGGGTAGTCAACTGACTTAAATATCAACAATGAACTGAAATTTTAATAGGAACCTTTTTTTTTTAAACGATCAGTACTGAAAGTCTCACTTGGTAGGTTACTGCTTGTTTTAATTACTGTACTGTTCAAAGAACCAAATAGTGAATATACACTCGGTACTATAACCTCCTGGAGCTTGTCTGAGTAACCAAACCAAAAGCAAATACAGCTACAATTTTCAAAATAATATACGGTAGATTGAGACACAAACTATATTCATAGGTGTCTGAGGCTGGTGTAAGAATGGCAGCAGCAGCAAGGCTGCTTTAAGGGCTTGAACGAACCTTCTAAATAAATCTCCTGTACATTTCCTGACTGTGGTCTGGGGTCTAAAAAAAGTAAAAGGTTAAACAATGGGGGGTTTTCTTCATTGGTCTCATCAGGTTATTTATCAAGAAGTTGAAGAAAGTTTTTCTGTCTATCTGAGTAAGAGTGTGTTTTCTTTTATTCTCTGCGAGTCTGAACAGCAGGGTATGAGCCATCAGTCAATCAGCATTGACTTAGCGTTGCAACAGCCTTATTGTGTTTATTGTTGTGGGCAGGCAAGGACATGAGACAACTATCAACATCATGTTCAATGCGTTAGGTGATCCACTCGGGAACTCCAATACAACTAACTTTCTTCCTTTCGGCTTTTTTCCTTTTCTCGGGAGTCGCCACAGCGAATCATTTGATTCGCAAATTTGATTTGGTATAGGTTTCTACGTCGGATTCCCTTCCTGTCACAACCCTTTCGCAAGGGACAGAAACACACTGACGGCTTTGCAGCTACTCTTTACGAAAGTCAGCAATGGTTCTTTTACATGCCTCTCACCATAGACAACGAGAGACATGGCCCGCCTTTGATATTTTGCTATTACTGCTACTATTACCCCATTATTATTACTACCACTGTTATTACTACTACTGATACGCCTATTATTACCACTACCACTGTTATTATTACTACTATCATTGTTACTACTACAATTAGTATTATTATTACTACAATTACGATGACTACAACAGTGGAACCTCGGTAGAACAACTCTTTAGTCAAACGAATCAAAGTTAGATCAAAAACTATGAGGAAAATCTGCTTTGGTGTTGGAACAAATGATCAGAATCGGAACGGAGCAGAGCCAAGTAAGTTGAACGTTGCTCAGTGTTCAGTACTTTGAACAGCTAACGAGAGAGTTACGTACTGCGTATCGTGTTTATTCATTACGTTACGGCTATTTTAAACCCTTAATCTTGAGTTCAATAAAAAAAAAAACAGCAGTAATTCCACTGGAAACAAAAAGAGAAAAGTCATGATAACATGAAGAATCAACTGCAATCAAGAGAAAAACTGCCACGCCCCCCCCCCCAACCCCCCATCTCTCTCTTCCCATCCATCCACATACGCTGACACATCGCAAGCAGAAAGGTATGAAACAAATACAGTACATAATTAGGTTAATTATTTAATTAGGCTAATTATTAATGCAGCCGTGAGGTGGGGGGGGGGGGGGGATACAAGCCAGTGTTCATCCTCACGCCGGTGGAAGTCGAACAAAATTCGGAAATCGAACTTGAAAAACGTGCAAGAAAAAAAAACGAGACCGAGAGTGAGGAAAAGTGCACGACTTCCAGAAATCTGTCTTTTTTTACTCTACTCGACCACTGTATGCGTGTGGATGTGCTTGCTCCTGTTCTACAAAGTACAGTATGCCGTGTTTTTTTTTTTGTTTTTGTTTACTCGATTAGATTCACTGATAAACATGTCTCCAAAGAAAGCTACTGAGAAAAGGTCAGTTTTGCGGAAAACTGTTGCATTTAAGAAATTGCTGATAGCTAAGCGTGAATCAGGGGTGTGCGTTAATGATCTTGCTGAGGAATATGGCATGGCTACATCAACGATATGTACGATCCTGAAGAACAGAGTGTTAAAGCCAGTGAGGTGGTGAAAGGCTCGACAGTTATCAGCAAAGACCGCGAGTGCTGGAGGAGGTGGAAAAATTCCTGCTCCTATACATAAACCAGCAGCAGTTAGCAGGAGACAGCGTTCGTGAGGATGTGATTGGCTGCAAAGCTCATGAAATCTACCATGATTTGGTGAAAAAAAGACCCGAACTCGAATCCTGAAGGGTTCCACTTTAAAGCAAGTCGAGGCTAGTTTGAAAATAAACAAAAAGCAAACAAACAAAATAATTTAATCTATTAAGAATTTTGTGTTTGTCCTGTTGTTTCACATTTGATATATAAATGACATTATGAAACAACATTATGTTTAAAAAAAGTAGTTTTCTAGCGTCTTGGAACGGATTAAAACCGTTTACATTATTTGTAATGGGAAAAGCGGATTTGGAATTCAAACAAATCGGAATTCGAACAGCCTTCTGGAACGGATTAAGTTTGAGAACCAAGGTACCACTAGACTTCTCATTAAAATAGATTTACAATAGCAGGTGGACTTTGGCCTGAGATTTGTAGGCAACATCAAGTACTGTATTCAGACACGACCACACTGTTTATTCATAGGCTATTAGAATACACTATTACACTTTTGCAATGTTTTTAATAATTTGAAGAAACCACACCATTGATATTTTGATCTAGTTTATTAAAGGAACATATTTATAGTTATTAAAGGAACATATTTATAGTTATTAAAAGGAACATATTTGTTTATTAAAGAACATATTTATGTTTATTAAAGGAACATATTTATAGTTATTAAAGGAGCATATTTACAGTTTTTCGAAGGAAAATATTTACAAAAATAGAGCAATCGAACTATGGTACAAATCAGAGAGGGGAAACCAGAGAGAGCGCCCCAAGAATAGTACTGTGGCGATCAAAAGAATGAATGTGTGAACTGATGAGAGGCTAAAAATTTATACAATTATTTTAATGCTACAGACTTCAGGCTGAAGTGGGAGGAGTTTCTAGTCTAAGAAAACATTTAGACTGTTGATAAGAATTTAGCTCTAGTTGCCATTTCAAAACGCAGCCGTATCCCAAGTACGCATGATATATTTTTGTACTCTTTCTATATGAAAAACATTCAAATTATTTTTGAAATATCTGTATAGGGAAAGAAATCAGTGATTGAGGAGGAAATAAGTAAAATGATGAATGTATATCATTTTCCAACCCCAACTGGAAATGAACAAGCATGACTAGCAGCAGCAGGCTTTCTGGCGAGCTCCTCGTTGTCTCCAAAGTGCTCAGTTTAACGGTAATCGACGCATAGGGCCCAACCTTCATTGCGCAACATAAGGCATTTTACAGGCAGTAAGGTGCACTAGTCTTAGGTCTGAAACATTCACACGTCAGATCTCTAGAGGGGTTCAGTTCCCCAGTATCTACGACCAACATGCAGACCTTCCCTACAAAAGCTGAAGAGATCAGGACATTTTCTACCTGAAGAACTATCGACGCACGAAAAACTGAAGTTCTGTAAAAGGAACCTGACTATGCAATTCAAAAGCAGTCTATAGCCAGTAAAATCTGACAGATGTTTAACTGAGATGTTCAGTTATTAGGAAAATGTTTTTCCTTCAATCTTCAGAATCGTCTCGCCGGATCAGAACAGTGTAAGCACAAACAGGCCTGACAATGGAAGCCTTCCAACCAGTAAGAAATAACAGCCTCTGTCAGAGTGATTGAGCACCAGCGAGGCATCCTCCCATTGGAGGGGCCACTCTTCTTTTTCAGATTATTTCATCTGGGGTTCAGGGTCAGTAAATCGTGAGACTCAGAGACCGGCTCATCTTTTTGCCAATAAGCCGAGAACTTCGAGAACTGGACTGGATTGTAGAACGTGTCAGCACTCGGTCTGTGGACAGAACTCTCTCCTCTGCTGCAGCTTTGGCAAGCTGGGCTTTTTTCAGCTCCCTGAGACAAAAGGGAAAGACAGACAAGACATTATTTGAAATTCATTACCAAATTGAAAAGGACTGAGAACCAAAATCAGTAATGAGAAGAATTTGTTAATAAGTTGGTGTACAATTATTTCTTCTAGGCAACAATGCATCAACTATCAAGCCAACAGCTAACAATTATAGTGCTGGCAATTTGCCGTTACTTGGATTTAAAGAACTGAATATAAAATAAATAAATAAAAACACGAGAATTCAGATGTGTACTCATTTGCCCTCAAGCAGCTTATGTAACTGGCTCGGCAAACTGATCAAGACATCTGTCTGTATCAAACAAGTGAAAAATAATTTGTGATAGGACTTCGCAGCAAATCACTTACTTTTGGAGCAGGGCATTCTTAAATTTCTCTGCATTTAGTTCCACACGCAACTGATCAGCATTCATCCTGGAGGTAGTCAGTAGAACAGGGTGCCTGATGAGGTCAGAGGATGACGGCCGGTGTGTGGGGTCAGGATGAATCATAAGCTAGAAGAAATTATACAGATACAATGAGTACTGTTTTCAGAAACTACCATTTAAAAATCTATCCATCTAAACATTATGTTCACACACATGAAAGGAAAAGTGTACAAGATGGTGTTGAGGCCAGCGATGTTGTATGGTTTAGAAACAGTGGCACTGAGGAAAAGACACGAGACAGAGGTGGAGGTAGGAAAAATGAAAATGTTGAGGTTCTCTTTGGGAGTAACGAGGATGGATAGGATCAGGAATGACGACATCAGAGGGACAGCACATGTAAAAGGTTTTGGAGACAAAGTCAGAGAGGCTAGATTGAGATGGTTTGGACATGTACAGAGGAGGGATAGTGAGTATATTGGTAGTAGGATGCTAAGGTTGGAACTACCAGGCAGAAGGCCGAGAGGAAGCCCAAAGAGAAGATTTATGGGTGTGGTGAAGGAGGACATGAAGATAGTTGGTGTAAGAGTAGAAGATGCAGAGGATAGGGTGAGATGGAGGCAAATGATTCGCTGTGGCGACCCCTGAGGGGAACAGCCGAATGGAAAAAAAAAAGAAGACAGTCTAACATCCTGAAACAATGATTAATCAGTGTAGAGTCCTAACACACACATACACACACACTACCTTTAATAAGCTAATAAATTCTTGCGAAAGCACTTGTGGGATTTGTGGTAGGATTCCCTGTCGGATTTTGTGCCATTGTTCTCCATTGGTTGGTAAAGGATCAGCTCCAGATGCACTGACAACAGTTAGTGCCAAAGCAAAGATATCGGCCTTCGTCAGGTTGCTGTAGTCCTGAAAGCAACAACATGTTATGTACACACACACTCTATATAGGCTATAAAAAGCTACATAACTGAAAAAAGAATAAGTAAAATTAGAGTCTCATTATATTGCCAAAAGTTTATGGATACGTGGTTGCGTTCCACATATCCACTTTTCCCCCACTTTATATATGTATAGTATTCATTGTACAGAAGACTTATTGGGAGACGAAAGCAAAGAGTGGGTGATGCATTTCATACACCAGAGAGATGAGACTGCTACATAATTACGTGGCAGTTAGCCATAATAATCTGGAACATAAACAAATGCCAGAACCTGACCAGAATTTAATCTTTACATTAAACTCAATTTAAAATAAACGGTCAAAATATATACATGGAGCTTCAATGCCACATCTGGAGCAGGACACCCAGAAAGGCCATATGACAGAAGTGAGGTGTCCTCTACAGTACAGCAGGCCCTTGACTATTCGCATATTGCATATTCACGGACTGCCGAGCAACTGTCACGTGATTCAAATTCAGCCAATGGCTGTCCTCCTTCCTACTGATTGTTTGAGATGATGTAACGCCCCTTTTTCCCTCATTCGCGCACAATTGTCAATGAGCCTTTTTTTTTTCCCCCAAGTGTTTTTAATTACTAGTGAAGCTCTATGATGACACTCAAACACTGCGTCTTCTCTGGCTAAGCGATAAAAAAGGTAATGACGTTGGAGGTCTCTTCTGAAGAAATAACTTTCTCCTGAAGAAACAACAGTTTCCTCTGAAATGCCTGAAGAGGAATAATCATCTGGACTGTTGTAAAGCACTTCACTACCAAAGTCTTTAATTATTATTCCAGTACAGTATCTAAGTTAATGTTTAGAATGTTTGTGTATGTGATTTTATGTTCTGTAGCTTGTTTAACAAACGATACCAAAGGGATAAACTTGAATAATTACGCTTCATGTCCTTTTACACTGAACATGTCATCTCCATGATGGCGCTGCCTAGAAAGCGACGTCGCGGAGTTCTCAGAGTCAAATTGTTTCTTTGTTTGTTTTAATTTGTTTTGTATGTTGTTGTTTGTTTTTTTTTGCACTATGCTCGTCATTGACCGAGCGACTCTACTACAGCGATGAGACTGGACGTTTAGAACTGAGCACGCTCAACTCCTATCCTGAGCTAATATGCTACGGTAGCTCAATGCTAGCCGCACCCTGGATAACAATAAGCCCAATGGGGAGGGGCTGAACGATGACACCGGTGCTTGGTTAGCACTTCCGGTTGTACCGATTGAAAATGTTCAGTCTCTGCAAAACAAGATGGACGAGCTTCATGCTCGGATTGCAGCGGCGAAGGATCTACAGGACTGCTTCATGCTGTGTTTCTGTGAAACATGGCTTGATGAGAGTACCCCTGACCAGCCAGCTACACGGCCTTCAAATGACCGGAGCACAGCGGATAGCAACAAGGCCCGTGGCAGAAGAATGGCGGATTTCGTTAAATAAACCTGGCGCAATGACTGTAGATTATCTCTAAATCTTGCTCCGAGATTGTG
This sequence comes from Plotosus lineatus, assembly GCA_024760905.1. NCBI lineage: Eukaryota > Metazoa > Chordata > Actinopteri > Siluriformes > Plotosidae > Plotosus > Plotosus lineatus. The sequence goes on from CM045739.1 coordinate 36,542,978, forward strand.
GAACATCCAACTTTGAAGTTGCAGGTAAAGAAATGGCCGCATTTTTTTTTTCCAAATGAAGGGTCTTGTTGCTATTTGCTGTGCTCCGGTCCTCCCTGAAGGCCGTGTAGCTGGCTGCTGTAATCTCCTCGTCGGGTGTACTCCGAGCAGCTGTAGCATGTTAGCTCAGGATAGGAGTTGAGCGTGCTCAGTTCTAAATATCCGAAAACACTGCGCTCTCATAGCTGTAGTAGGGTCAACGAGTTATAAACGAGCATAGTGCAAAACATGAACAAACAAAACAACAAATAAAACAAACTAAGAAACAACATGACTCTGAGAACTCCGCCTGGGCTTATTGTTAGCTGGGGTGCGGCTAGCATTGCGCTACCATAGCATATTAACTCAGGATAGAGGTTGAGCTTGCTCAGTTCTGAACGTCCGAAGAGACTCCGCTCTCATAGCTGTAGTAGGGTCGACCGATCATAAGTCAATATAATACATGGGGTTTTACTTCCGGGTACAGAACTTGCAAAATATCTTCATCCGCGGGAGGGCTGGAACCAAACCCCCGCGAATAACGAGGGCCTACTGTATTAAAGTTATGGAGGGGAAAAAACAAAAAACAAAACCATGGTTTACCTCCTGAAGAACTTCATTGGCCAGATATCTACTGTCCCCTTCCTCCACTTGTGGATTGGTTACCCTGGTCACATGACCTAGGTCACCTGATTAAAAAGAAACTCTTAGTTCAGTTGCAATTTAGTAGAACTGTGAATGATATAATAATAAAAAGGTAGTTATTGTATACATACCTATTTTGTATGTGACATTATTGCTGGGCCCATCCTCATCTTCAAATTCCTCAATACTGACTGCAGACTTGCTCACAATAAATATATTACCTAAAACAAAGGAATACAAATGTTTAAATACATCACTCCACATGGTTCAAAACAAAAAGAGTCCCTGTATAAATAAATCAAATACAGGAATCCCTCACTTTCTGCGGTTAATTGGGACCGAGATCCCCACACGACCATCAAAATTCGTGAAGTAGGATCACCCCCCCAACCGAAGTATATGTACATGTTTATATAATATCAAATATATATTCAATGCTATAAATGCTTATAATAACAATAAAACATTTAAAAAATAATGCATAAGATGTAAATGAAATATGAATATACACACATACAGACACGTGCGCATGCAGATGTGCACCTCACAAAAATGTAACTAGTTTTGATGGGAGATTTGTTTTTTGTTTTGTGCTGGTTTAGGGTTGGGGTTTTTTTTTGTTTTTTTTTTTTGCATAATTGGCCTTGTTTTTGTGGCAATTTCCTTTTTTTTTTTCTTCTCACTATTCTTCCTTAATTTCCTGATTTTTTAATCCGATGAATATTTATTAAAAAAAAAAAAAAAAAAGCAATGGATCCCTGTATATCGAATGTAATACACCTGTGTAAATCTTTTTGATATGAGGTTTCAATGTGAATTTGTTTCAATGACACAATCACTGATGTAATGTCAGGGAACCGTCACATTATGACCACCCACCCCCAAAGTTTAGATATTGTCACGCTATTGAGATTTTTCATTTGAAACCCAATATTACCACAGAGTAGTGAGACGTCATGCTGCTAATAGATTTACTTCCATATGCACATTATACGTGCCAGAAACAGAAACGTCACGCGCTTCCTCAGTGTGACTGGGTTAGAAGCCTTTCTATTCAAATGAGTAATGCATTGTGCAGCACTGAGTTAATTTTTCCGGCTAAAAAGACTAAAATACCTACTGCCCATGGCACATAGAATTATATCTACATTATTTCTTTTAATGGCTTGAACCAAGTAACAGTTTGCAAGGAAAGATACAGTAGAAGAAGTTGCCATCAGTCATTCACATTCCCAGTTATATACCAGCATGCAAAACATCACCACTGGGTTCTCACATGTGCATGTACAAACAGACGAACATAATGGTCATGAAACACAAAATTATTCCAAAAAATAAAAAATTTAAGATTGACCCGTGGAGCTCCAATATTACACAAGGTGCATGACAAGAGTGTTAATTTTTAAAAACAAATGTGAAAAAAGATGCAAATATTTAAATTCCCACAGTAGAACAGTCTGTGATCACTACTTGACAGCACGTTATTTGCAGTAAAAGGGGAAACACAGTATAAATTTCCTATTAACAAAAATAGTAGTAATATATGTTTTAGTCTGGAAGACATATCAAAAGCTACACGTGTATATTTACTGTATGAAGTTATGGCATATATTTTGATTCATTCAATTAAAATCTCACTAAACTGTTAGTCGACTGAAAAAGAAATGATAGCGTTCTGGAATTAAATTCAGTAAAACATCAATTTATTTCAACAATAGATCGATGCAGGCTTTCTAGGGATCCCAGTGAGGTTGAGGAAAAAAATAGAGGAAACAGGTTTAGGAGTAGAGGAAATGAAATATTTCAGCTGGGGGTGAAGAGAGCCACATTGTCCCTTTGTGGGCTACAGGGGCAGAGCATGCCATGAAGAAAAATCATACAAACAAGTTCATCATTGTTTTGCAACATGTATAAACACTAAACAAAACTGATTAATGTAAAATAAAATTTTTTTTAAAAAATACTAAAAATGGTAGGGGTGTCATTGAAAACCTATTATTGGTATTAATATATTGATAAAAAATTTCCGATGTATCGATACATCAGAATACTGCTGTACTGTTCCATAAATGCATTAAATAGAGCAGACTAAGATATATTACAATAGTTTGCATAATGCATTGAATATTTTATAACACAGTGACCAATTAATAAAACCAAATCTGAAATAAAAGGCAGGAAATAGTTTTCCACTGACAAGACTTTAACACCTTTTCGTATTTAACAAATCTATAAACACTTGTTTACTAGTTCATTTCAAGCAAGTTGTTTCTATTCTACAAACACGTGTCAATTGAAAATTTAAGAGATATGCATCCGTGCTGTTGAGAACTCACGCTCTGACGGCACAATAGAAGCACAGACGTACCATTTACCATACAGAGAGGCGGGACGTACCATTTACTAGGGGTGTCATTGAAAATGGCATTTACTACAGACGCTGTCATGAACACAGTAAGCTTGGACTAACACTCGGCATTACGCTAAGCTAGTTTTCGACTGAAACCATATATCATGTTTTCATACATTATTTTATTTATTAAAAGATACTGCTTGCTCTCGTGTTATTTAAATTAAAACAGCTTTGTATGAAATTTAATATAAGATTAATTTTATATTACGTTAGAAGTATCGATATCCCTTTTATAGGTATTGATTATCGATCGGCATAATTATATCGGCGATATTCCGATAGTCAATGACATCCCTACTAAACGGTTATTTCAGTGTAGATAAACACACATAATACAAGTCACATAGCTCTATGGCTCATCATTCACGTGTAACATTATGAAATAATTATGAACTCATTTGTAGAATGATCACATAACATATCAAACATTTGTGTTTAACTAGTGAGCATACCTGCTACCAGTTAGAATGTTAATAGTATAACGATAATACAAAATGTCATAACATTTACTCTGCACTAGTAAACAGTCTTACACTGTACTTATTGCATAAATCTATAAAAATAGCGGAATTCCGCTAAATAGCGGAGATCTGGGATCCCTGGCATTCTTAAAACGAGTCACAAATGATTTACTTTCTTCCAAAAAAAAAAAAAATTTTATGTGAGAGGAAAGCGTAATTTGAATGCAGAGCCACACCAATGATCTTAATACTAATAATTTCAATGAGTCCCATTTAAAAAAAACTTACTTGGCTTAATATCCATGTGCACAAGCGCTGTTGAGTGGATGTACTTGAGTCCACGGGAGACCTGCAGCAACAAGTCCTTCAGTTCCAGCTCAGACAGAAGGTGCATACGTCTGTAGTTCTCAACAATAACGTCCGACAAGGTGCCACCGTTGCAGTACTCATTCTGGATCAGCATGTGGTCATCCTCTGCCCAGGCCGAGTAATATCTGACCACATGAGGGTGCTGTCCGAGTACTGCATGTGCATAGACCTCGCGGAGGGCGTTCTGTCTGTGGTTAAAGAAGCAAAGAAAAATTATTAAAGTTTTTTAATTTAATAAAAAAAGGTGTGCTGAATACAAAGATTTATACAAACAAGATGCAACTTAAACACAATTACAAAACAACTCCGTTAAGAACAAAATGGAAGAAATAGCATATTGAATTTAGGAAAGTAAAAGGTTCCCGTGAAAGATGAAGTAGAAGCTATTCATTCAATAATTACTTACTCATCCACAGATCCTGCTAAAGGCTTCTTGGATCTCTTGATTGCATAGATGCAGCCATCCAGCCTTTTCACACATTTAAACACAGAGCCAAACTGTCCCGAACCAATCTGCTCGAGCTCGTGGAACTCCGATGTGTACCGGGACATCATGTTACTCTCCATCATTGTAATTCTCTGTAGAAATTAGAGTTTCATTAAAACCAAAACATGAC
>CM045739.1:36552500-36627500 GCA_024760905.1 Plotosus lineatus
CTCTGCCCTCACCCAGAGTTGGCTGGGATGGGCACCAACCACTACATGACCCTAATTAGGATTAAACGGTTAGAGAAAATGAATTAAATGAAATGAAAAAGCAGCCTGTACCATACTTCACATCACGAAGAGTTGGGGCCCACGCGGTTTGCACAAGTACAGTACTGTAGCTATAGGTCATCCTGAGAAAATCCCTAATTCTCATTCAGGGTGGCTGGGCGGCAGCAATCAGATTTAAAGACTGTATTATCATATTTAATCTAATATTTAATGCAGAGCAGTGGTCGTAAGGTGCTGGATCACTGATCCCAAGGTTGGGGGGGGGGGGTTCAAGCCCACTATCAATGGGTTGTCACTGACCCCCAGAACAGCTATCTAGATTATCAAAGGCCGGTCATGTCTCTCACTGTCTGTGGAAACTGTAAAAGAACCATTGCTGACTTTTGTCAAGAGTAGCTGTATAGCGATCAGCACGTTTCTGCCCTGCAATGGTGTGGCGAGCTGTCCAGGGTGTATTCTGCCCTTGCCCGGTGTAACCGAGATGGACATTAGCCTCCCCGTGACCTTAGTTATAATTAAGCTATTCAGAAAATGAATGAACAAATGAATGTTCTAATGCAGCATTAACAATAAAGTACAATTCATATGAACCGGTGGAATCGGAAAGCTGCACTGATATGACACTAGAATTAAGCTGCCTGGTCTGGGACAGGGTAGACACACAGGATAGAAGTTATCTCCTGTCTTATCTTATATCTTGATAAGACAAGATAACTTATGTGCATTTTGTTTCCTGAAAAACAATGAGTTCCACTGTGATCACCAATAATAATAATAATAATAATAATAATAGATATATAGATAAATAAATTTCTGTTAAATCCATTATTTAGTTTTTGTGAAATAAACCCTATTAAATAGATTTTTGTCTTGGATAATGTATATACAGTATCGGTATCCAAGTGTAAAAGTAAATATACTTGGTTGAACTACATTGTACAATGTAGAAAGGTGACATCAAAGCGTTGCATGAATAGATATTATAATAGATAAATCAGATGCGCATCATTAAAAAGTGATCAATGGCGCATAATTCATTTGCATGCAGTGTAGCTGATGGTCAATGATAAGACTTGTTTCGACCCAGGAGAAACCATGTGCTTTGTAAACATTCCTGCAAAGCCACTGGACCTGATAAACTCGAAATTGCAACACACACACACACACACACACACACACACACACACACACACACACACACACCATTCTAATTGGAATGTTGTTCAATTTTCATTTAATAAGACCCTAAAAAGTCATGTTTTCAATAGAAGAATCAAATAAATATGTACAGCAAAAACTCCAGTTTCAAAACATTATGTACATAAATCCACACAAAAATATATTCAGTCCTCTTCAAACAGAGCAATCGTAACTCTAGCAAACTTCTTTGGATACTTGACTTTCTTCGATGTTCACTTCAAAAACATGCACGCACATCAATATCCATTTGCTCACACACAAATTTTGCTTTTTTGAAGGTCATGCTTTAATCATCCAGGCCTGGGGTTTCTCCTTGTTGAATGCGTGATGCGATTCTGATGGCCTCCTCCAATGAAGGTTGATCACTGAGCTACAAAACAAAAACCGAGAAATATAAGGCATGCTTTTCTGCACACCATCATTTTAGGCAATAACTTTCTTTCCATACAGAATAAAATAACTGAGAAACTTTTTTTTTTTATTTTATTTTTTTTTTTTAATTTAACTGCTAGCAATCTGTAGCAAAAGCTCTAGTGTAAATACACTTGAACTTACAGTATACTAATTTTTAGTTAACCCCCCTATCCTTAGAATGAATGGGTTTTTAACAATTCAATAGAATGAGTACAAAGAAGGGTTTCAAGCAAATTTTTGATGTTTCCATGTCGGATGAAGATGAAGAGAAAATGACTTTTGTGTGAAATAAGGTTGTTTAAGTTTAACCTACTGTTGGAGTCTAAATATGTCTGTCTTCCTTTCAGCTTTTTCCCTTTTACTCGGGAGTCGCCACAGCGAATCATCTGATTTGCACGTTTGATTTGGCAGAGGTTTTTACGTCGGATGCCCTTCCTGTCACGACCCTTTTTAGCAAGGGACAGAAACACGCTGCCGACTTTGCAGCTACTCTTTACGAAAGTCAGCAATGGTTCTTTTACATGCCTCTCACCATAGACAGTGACAGACATGGCCCGCCTTTGATAACCCAGTTATCTGCACTGTGGGTGTTGGAATCTGAATATATTTACCCCAATCAACTCCTTATTCCTTAGGTTTACTTTGATATATAACTACATCACCACAATGTCTCCTTCAGCCAATAGTAGGAGGTCTCTAGTCATATGTAAATTACAAGTCAATCTAGGATGAATGGTCTTATGATTAAATGAGAATAAACATCAATCAGCAAAAAAAGTGCCCAAACAAAGAATTAATCAAGTTATTAATCATTTAAATAACCTATTTCCTCACCCTTATACCAGAAAAACAAAGGAACTGGGTAATCCCTCAGCCCCCCGAAACAGAATTTAGGTAGCACTATATTTGTCATGTTGTTTGATTAACAAAGACTTTGTGTGTGTTCTGTACCTGCACAGCAATGTGTGTGCCATTAGCGGTGGCCAGCAGAGTAACCGGATGTGGGCTGGTGGATACCATCGGCCGCTCTGGCTGCTGTTCCTGCACCAGCTCCGTTTCCTCAGTCTGGAACACTGACAGATCTGGCGACACGATTGCCACCTAAAACACATCAGCAAATGCACGGGACAAACGGGGAATTGCACATGTTAGCTTAGCACGTCGTCCAGTTGAATGAATGTCAATACAGATTTAAATTAAATGTGAGCCAATACCTGTCCTTCTGTGCCATCTGCAGAAACCATGGTGACAGAATGACCTTCTCCAGGGGAGAGCATGGCCTCATGGGCAGGGATTGTTATAGTCATTCCTTCTTGAGTTACCATCGTTATTGTGCCACTCATTGCTTGAACATCTGCCTGAGAAAAAACCTGGAAGTACAAAGGATGTACAGTATTAGTTATTCACATTTCTATTAGTGTTCATTTTTTTTTTTTGCAATAAGAACAATAATAATCTGCCAATGATAAACAAGATATTCTGATTAATTCGATTCGGGATATGGTCATAATTTAAGGCAATTTATTTCCAGAGTGTTTTTAAACTACATTTTAATTGTGAAATTACTCAAAACAACCATGTCTTTTTTTTTTTAAACATCTTGAACGTATGTGTATTTTTGTCTGGACACAAAAGGAAATGATTCACATACAGTATTTCTATAAACAGAGGTTTATATCAAAAACATAATCTATCAAGTTCATAAATCAACACGTAGTTTATTCTAATTAAATTATTTGAACAATTTTTAAGACTCTGATTTGCAAAAAATTGACCAAATTCTGTCGCAGTATGTGGGGCATCATTTTAATCAGAAACACAAACCACAAGTGAGATAAAATGCTGAACTTCTGCAACCTGTTTTTCGGGCCATGGTGTGATTAGTGTCAATTGAAATGCCCACTTTTACCCGTTACCAGAACAGAATAGCCCCTTTGACCTGATATAATGCATCAGAGCCCACTCTAGAACCAATATAAGTCAATCATTCCAAGTACAGACGATCCCAGGCTTGTCACAAACCAGTGTGATCATGTGACCAACAAGCATTCTTTATATGTTAATTCTAGGGTGCATGCATTGATGTTAAAATAGAGAAATTAGACACAAAATGGTCAGATGTCAAGTTCCCTGATGAGAACCACACATTTTCCCTTTTGAGATGCATTGTTAATGTGAAAAATGAATATTTACATTGACTGTGTATTAGCACCTGATCAATTTAAATAGCTTCTATTGTATTTGTATAGATGAAGAAACAAGACAGTTTAAAAATGAAATAAAATGTTTTGTTTAGAAGATGAAATGAAACACAGCCGAGTTATTACCTTTCGTGTGAGCAACTCGGAAGGTACTGTTACGCGCCAATTTTCCTTACGCAGGAAATTGTGCACATGTATGTCTGCAACCCTCACGTGCACACCCAGTCCGAGTCAGTAAGTACCTTTTGTGTGACCTTTATATTATTTAGGCTGTGAGACATTTGAGGGCTTACAGAAATTCTACTAAAGTACTGTTACGGTACGGCTACTAAAGTACTACGGTAAAATACATTTATATAGACAGAATCTTTCTGGTACATTTGACGCCGGATTCTAATTAGATAATTACAAGTTCAACTTCGTCTTCAAGTTAGATAGAGCCATGTGTCCAAAGACTCAGAAGAGACAAGATTTTTAATTATAATTTCTCCACTAATGTCAAGACAGAAGTAATGTCATTAGTACTACAGGGATCCCTCACTTTCCACGGTTAATTGGGACCGAGATCCTCAAGTGACCATCGAAATCCGCGAAGTAGGATCACCCCCCCCCCTCAACTGACATACAGTATACGTACATGTATGTGTATATAATATTAATAAATACATATTCAATGCTATAAATGCTTATAATAACAATTAAACATTAAAAAATAATGCATAAAATGTAAATAAAATATAAATACAAACACAGACACGCGTGCACGCACTCAGATGCGCGCCTCACAACAATGTAACTAGTTTTGATGGGAGATTTGGATTGCTGTTTTTTTTTTTGGTTGCATAATTGGCATCGTTTTTGTGGCATTTTCCTTAACTTTTCCCCCTATTCTTCCATAATTTCCTTATTTTTTTGATTTGATGAATATTTACAAAAAAAAACCGTAAAAATAAAATAAAACGCGATGCACTGAAGCCGCATGAATCGGAGCGCGAAGTAGCGAGGGATCCCTGTATTAGAATGACACATCATTCTGGTAACCTTATGTTAGGCCCTATTAAAGAACACCACCAAGGAACTGACATCACATATGCAAGTTGGCGCTACGTGAAAGGCCAGTGGAATGTGTGCGGTTGCTCCACCAGTAATTCTTACAGAGCGGGCTGGTGATCCTGTTTACACTTAGTTTTAGAATGAGCCACTGGATTACAAATGAAAACACATCACTGTTCACGCCCGTGTCCATCATGCAGGTACAAAGTGCCCGGTTGATTACAAGTGCCTCGCGTTACTCCCCACACCTTTTTTCGGGTTGCATCCTCCTTTGTGAGGCACCAAAACAAACCAGCATTTAATCTACAGGAGGTATTGTACATGGTCCAGCATGCAACGGATTCCCTCAGCAAGTGGTTTTAGTAAATTAAGCTTTAATGCCGCCTTATGACTGTTCACCGTTTTTTTTTTAAGCACTGCCCACTTTTAATCTGACCAGCCTCTGTGCATTTAAAGCCACGAGTAAACAGAGTCTTAGGGACATAGCCAGCTAATATGTTTGTACTATTATTGTCACTACTGTTTGAATGCTAGCTAGCAAGTTCCAACTCACCGCCTAACTACTAATTAATTCATTAATTACTCAAAGTATTCCTTTTTTATGGCAAATACTGTAGTTGGTTGTGAGTTGATGAGAAATGGATTTTTGCCTGCTCATAAAAGTTTTAATGACCCTGGAACACTCATCACATACTGTTCAAACATCTGAACAAATGTGATGTGCCGACTATGCGGCACTACATAGAATAATACACCTCATATATATATATATCAGTCTAAATAGATTAATATTTAAACAGTCCCAACCTGCTGTGTTCCATCCTGAGATATGAGTGCTACATGTTGCTGACTCATGAGCTCCGTTCCTGCTAAAACCTGCTCGGTGCTGCCATCCTCCTCTACCACAGCAGGAGTAAAGGTTAACGCGGGGTCATCAATGGCCTCTAAATAAAGATATGAACACACAATCAAGTTGATTGAAATAATTTAAATATTTTCTCACATTCAATCACTTGTGCGGCATATAAAAATCATTCTACCATATATATATAATATTATTATTATGAAGAATATTATATCATTTTTGGAATGGGGAGATGCTCATTTAATTTTCACCAGATGCATGCTTGTATTTGCATAATTAAATATTTAGAGGGTGGCACAATGGCATAGTGAGTAGTACGTCCACCAATCAGCAAACAGGTCCTGTGTTTGATTTGCGTGCTCAGATGTTGCTGTGTGTAATTTCTATGTTCTTCAATGGGTTTCCGTAAAGTTCTCCGGTTTCCTCCTACAGTCCAGAGACTATACACATTAAGCAAACTGTCTAAATTGACCCTCGAAGTAAGTGAGTGTGTGAATGGTTTTTTGTGTGTATGACCCTGCAATGGATTAGTGAGCTATGTAAGGTGTGCCCTGCCTTTGCCAAGAGTCGGTTGAGATAGGCTCCAGACTCCCAAGGCAAATGAGTGAGTAAATACTGAGACACAACAAAACTATAATACTTTATACAAGGTCACAAAAAATAAAAATTGTAAACTTCGTAAAAATTTAAAGGTAATAAAAAAAAAAATTAAAAAAAAGGAATTAAAAACAGCTCTAAAAACTGATTAATCAAAAAGATTTAAAATCAAACCATGACAATCTCAGAGCCTTAAAAAAAAGGTATCATAGTGGAGGCTGACTGGCTGTTATGCAGCATAATGAGTGACAGGAGTTGACAGTATATTTGCACATACTTACACAACAACCAAACTAGTTTTAATATTACGGGGGGAAAAAATACATATGACAACACTATTTTATAGATTGAAAAATAAAATGATAAATTTCTACTGGTTTTACCGGAAAGAACATGACCTAAAATAAAATAATTGCTTAAATCACAAACAGAAAAGAAACAGCCTACAAAAAACTCGTGTTCCACGCACTACTGCACGGACCTGTAGGTGGCTCAAAGTAGGCCTCCTGCTCCTCTTCAATGGGTTCAGTGTCATTGTGTGCGGTGCGTTTGTGCATGGCTAATGTAGAAATCTGCTTGTATGTCTTCCCACAGTGATTGCAGTTGTAGGGTTTGCAGGGAGTATGGACCACGTGGTGCTTGTAGAGACTGGAATACTCAGTAAAGCGCTTGTCACAGCCAGGCACTGTGCACACGTACGGCTTCTCACCTTCGATGCAAATAAAATGCAACGCGTTATTAATTATCCAACACTGTTGATATATCAATGATCAGAGAACTCTTAAGATGTGGTAGGAGAATGTACATACCCGTGTGGATCCTCATGTGGTTTTTATAATTGGTTGCGCTGGCAAACGCTCTTCCACAGCTAGGTTCGGAGCAGTAATATGGCCGCTCACCAGTGTGTGTCCTGATGTGAACCTTTCGAATATTTGAGGTGGTAAAAGACCTCCCACAACCTTCAAATGGACACTTGAAAGGCTTCTCCCCTATAAGTACAAATCATGTAAAATCTTAAAGTACCAATACTTTTACAACCTGAAGCAGATATCTACGGTTATAAATGTTATTTACTGACTTAAGTAATACACTATCACAGTGGTTCTTAACCTTGTTGGCGGTACTGAACCCCACCAGTTTCATATGCTTATTCACCGAACCCTTCTTTATTGAAAAAAAAAATATGAAAACCGAACTGTGCATTACCATCACCGTGTTCACAGAACAAAACCAATGCAATGCATGAACTCCGCCCATCAAAACTACTGTACTTACATTTATATGCGAGGTGTGAATCCGGGGGTGTGCACACATCGGGGTGTGCGTTTGTATTTATATTTTATTTACATATGCATTATTTTTGTATGTTTCATTGTTATTATAAGCATTGAATATGTATTTATTGATATTATATACAGATAGACATGTATGTACGTATATGTCAGTCAGCAGGGGGTTGATCCTACTTCACAAATCATGCAGATAGGAAGCTGACTAGCACCACATTCCGTTATATATGTGAATCCATGTTGTACATATTCATCCAACTACTTTATTTTTTTGCTCAACATAGTAAGGATTAAAACGTTCAGGGAGGAAAAAAAAAAAAAAAAAAAAAAAAAAAAAAATCACACGACGTACCATCACAACAGTCACAAGTCGACTACTGAGCGCACCAAATTTCCTGCAGCACAGATTGGCCAAGCAATGTAGCGTGATCACCTGCAGCCAGTGATGGCCAAACGGGGCGTGTCGTCATGAATATGAGTCGGGTGTGTGTCTTGGCCTCCGCCGAACCCCTGAGACTGACTCACCGAACCCCTAGGGTTCAATCGAACCCAGATTAAGAACCACTGCACTATCAACAGATAACGCACCAGTGTGTGTTCGTGTGTGTTTTTGTAGGTCTCCAGACGTCTTGAAAGACTTATGGCAGTTGACTTCCTGGCAGCGATATGGTTTTTCACCAGTGTGTGTTCGAACATGGCTTTTTAAGCCATAGCCTGTTAAATTAAACAAACAAACCAAAAAAAAATACATAAAATAAAATGAGTATGGAAAAATAATGAAAGATATTAAATGGGAATTGAATGTGATCAGGTACCTGTTGCAAACTTTTTTCCACATCCAATATGACCACATGTGTAAGGTTTATCACCAGTATGTGATCGTTCATGCACCTTTGAAAGAAAAATGAGAACAAACACAATAAGTATCAAATAATTAAATTAAATAAATACTCTTGCTTTCACCTCCCCCCCAACCTCACTATTATTTGCTGACCCACTTAAGCTAACTTGGTGTCAACTACGAGAGACTCCAGCCTCCTGAGTGAAGGTGCGGTACAGCCTGAATGGCTCATCATCCCGTTGCATGGCAAACACACACACACACACACACACACACACAACTCATAGGGGCAATCTCAAACAGCATATCAGCCTAACGTGCATATCTTTGGTCTGTGGGAGGAAATTGAAGTGCCCAGATGAACCTATGTAAGCATTGGGAGAATGCAAGTCCCATACAGAAACTTCCTCGTCAAGCCTGGGACTTCTTGCTGTAAAGAAAATGTGCTGCACTTCATTTTTTTTTTTCTTTTCGACACAAAGCAGGGTCATAAAGCTCTACCTTTAAATGATGTGCTGTTGTGTAGAGCTTTCCACAGCCATCATGTTCACAGCGAAAGGACTTTTCTCCAATATGCTGCACTCTTTGAGACCTGCCCTCCTGTCCCTGGAGTACAATCTGAACATACAGCATACATCAGTCACAGAAAAAAAAAAAAAAACAATTAAAACTTGATTCATAAAGTCATATGAACAGTGACTAAACAGATCAGCAATAATATAGAAGAACGCACCTGCATATGCACACTGCCATCAGTATCACCTCTACTGAGCAACCCTGCGCTACATTCTGTTCCCTCCATCTGAAACAGCAGTTCGGCGAAATTAGAAGTAACATCTTATTGCGGCCTGAGTGAGTTTTTTGTTTGTTTTTTTAGTAAGAGGTGTAATTGTAACCTTGGCAGAATATTGTTCCAACACACTGATGGTGTCAGGGTCAATAGATCCCTCTGCTTGAAGGTCTGCCACTGTGCCATCAGCCTGAATAGCCAGAATGGTGCTTGACTGGGGCATGTGCTGGATGTATGCAGTCGTGCCGTCCTCCAATTGGACGGCCTGTAACCCACCCTGATCGTACGTTTCTGAAAGCAATTATAATATACATATACATACATATATACATACATATATACATACATATATATAGACTTGGGTTCACAAGGTGATGATTAGCTTTGCCTGGCTGATTTCAATTTTTAACATCACTTGCATCAAAAGCTACAGTATGTAATTGCGTGAATTTTTTCCTGCAGTTCCCTTATTCTCAGGAGTCACCACAGCGAATCATCTGCCTCCATCTTCATGGAAGTCCATTAATGATTCACATGTTTGATTTGTCATAGGTTTTTACATCGGATGCCCTTCCTGACACAACCCTTAGCAAGGGGCAGAAACACGCTGACGGCTTTGCAGCTACTCTTTACGAATGTCAGCAATGGTTCTTTCACTGCCTCACACCATAGACAATGAGAGACATGGCCAGCCTTTGATAACCCAGTTAGCTACACTTTTTTGGGGGGGGGGGGGCAGTGACAACCTTGTGACGAGTGGGACTCAAACTCCCAACCCTAGGATCAGCAATCCAGCACGTTTTACCGCCAGGCCACCATTGCCCCATTGTGTGTATATATATACACACACACACACACAGATGCTCCCCGACTCGCGTTCATCCGTTTTTTTTTTTTTTTTTTTAAAAAGTCAAATTTTGAGTTTAGACATACTACATAGTACGCTGAAGTAATGATGCAATGACAATAACGACGCTACGTCCATTGTTTACAAACGACAGACTGAATGTGCCCCTCCTTCTTCCCAGTTCAGTTTTTATATATATATATATATATATATATATATATACACACACACACACATATATACACATCTTTTCTTTTCAGCTTTTTCTAGTTCTCGAGAGTCGCCACAGCGAATCATCTGATTCACACATTTGATTTGGCATAGGTTTTTACGTCGGATGCCCTTCCTGTCGCAACCCTTTTTAGCAAGGGATAGAAACATGCTGACAGCTGTGCAGCTACTCTTTACGAAAGTCAGCAATGGTTCTTTTACATGTCTCTCACCATAGACAGTGAGAGACATGGCCCGCTTTTGATAAACCAGTTAACTGCACTGGGGGGGACAGTGATAACCCTGTGGGGACTTGAATACACAGAGAGAGAGAGAGAGTTTGTATTGATGGATGATTTGCTTAAAAAAAAATTTAATTAAAAAAAACCCACACGACAAGCAGCCTTAAAAAGTTATTCCCATATTAATTGTTATAAAAACAGTAACTACTGTGGTAGATGTACCTTTGGGTGCATGAATGTATGCCGTTGTTCCATCCTCCAGTTGCACAGTTTGGCCATCCTCTAGTCGAAGACCTTCACCAGCTAAAAATTATAAAAAAGGTTAAAATAAATATATATTTTTTTAAGATAGGCAAGTAGATAGAGATGGGTGGATTAAGAAGATCTGATGAATTAACTTGATTAAGCATAAGTAAGTAAATAACCTGCATTAACTTTAGGCCTGTGCAAGGTACCTGCTTTCTGCATCGGTAGGTGTTGCACATATGCTGCAGATCCATCCTCCAACTGGATTACCTGTCCTTCCATTATCTTATCTTAAAAAAATGAAATCAGTTACAAGAAAAACAAAAACATTGGATACCGCATATATTTCTTGAACTGTGATAAAAACTTTATCCTTTGTGTACCTTTAGGACTGTGCTGTATGTATGCGGTGGAGCCATCTACCAGCGTCACAGCCTGTAAACTCACTGTATCCATCGACTCGATGTGGTCACTATCTGTAAATCCAAGTTACAGACCAATGAAGCAATGCAGCAATGAATGAAAATACACACCAAAGTAAACAGAATTTATTTATTATTTATTTATTAATTTTTTTTTATTAAATTGTGGACCCACCTCCAACTGTTACTGCCTCAGTGAGGCAAAGGGTGACCTGCTGTGGGTCACCCTCAACACTCTGGAACTCCATGCTCTGGGTGTCCCGATTCACCTGGGCCAAAAGCATGGTCTACCTGTAAAAAGCACCCAATAAGCATGAAATATATGCTGGTACTGATGATAAACCACAAAATGTTCTTCACGGATTAAAAGTTGTCCCTTCCACTTGCACGTTGGTAATTAGCAGCAAGGTTATAAAGGGAGATGCGGTGTAGACTGGTTACTCTGTTTAGAAATGATTTCTCACATTAAATCTGTATTTGAAGGCACGATGCCCGTCACAGCTCCAGTTAGTTAACATTACTGAGGATTTCCATTTATTTTCTACAAATTCAACTGAACGTCCTCTCACCATTCAAAAATCACAATAGGACGTAGTGGCTTTTCTTACTCGCCCTTTGATATGAATGATTTTAAAAATTTATTGAAATGGAGTGTTGTCTATTTTGGTATGAAAATTGTCCTTTAGGCCAACGTTCCTGTGATGAACTTGAAATTCACCATGCCACTTCATCTTCATCATCATCATCATCATCATCATCTTCCACTTAATCTGGGGTCGCGCGCAGCCTAAGCAATGGGATCCAGACCTCCCTCTCCCCAGCCACTTCCTCCAACTCTTCCAGATAACAAGGCGTTCCCAGACCAACCGAAAGACATAATCCCTTCAGCATGTTCTAGGTCGACCCTGAGATCTCTTCCCAGTTGGGCATGCCTGTTACATCACACCAGGAAGACATTCAAACTAGATACCCGAGCCACTTCAACTGGTTCCTCTCAACACGGAAGAGCAGCGGTCCTACTCTGAGCTCTCCCTTAATGCCTGAGCCATGGCTGAGCCTCTCATGTTATCGCTAAGGGAGAGCCCCACCACCGAGCAAAGGAAGCTCATTTCAGCCGCAATCTTGTTCTTTCGGTCACTACCCAAAGCTCGTGATGATAGGTGAGGCTTATAACATAGATCAACTGGTAAATTGAGAACTTTTGCCTTGCAGCTCAGCTGCCTCTTCACTGCAACGGACCAGAACAGGCTCTGCTTTACAGCAGAGGCTGCAGCGATCTGCTTGTTGATCTCCAGCTCCCTCCTTCGTGAACAAGAACTCAAGATACTTGAACTCCAGCACTTGGGGCAGGACCTCATTCACAACCCAGAGGATGCATTCCACCCTATTCTGATTGATAGATTATGGACTGCCCCAAGATATTCAGGGCAGAGCTCATCTACCACCGCAGCCCGACCACTGAGGAGCTTTTTCACTTCCTCAGTGACCTCAGCTCCAGTGATGGGCAGACCCCCACCCAAACACCCAGGGTCTTCCTCCTTCACAGAGGGCATGTTGGTGGGATTGAGAAGGTCCTCAAAGTATTCCTTCCACCTCCCGATAACATCACTCGTCAAAGTGAACAGGTCCCCACTTCCACGTTAAACAGTACTGTATTTGAGGATAACTGTTTCCCCCTCTTGAGGCGTCAGATGGTGGTCCAGAACCTTTTTAAGGCCAATCAATAATCGCTCTCCAGGCCCTCACCGAACTTCTACCACACCAGAGATTTCGCATTGATGACAGCTCGAGCTTCAGCACATTTGGCCTGCCGGTACCTGGCTGCTGCCTCAGGAGTCCCACAGGCCAATAGGACCAGATAGGCCTATTTTTCAACTGAATGGCTCCTTTCACCACAGGTGCCCACCACTGGGATCAGAGGTTACTGCCACGACAGGCACAGATCTTCTGGCCACAGCTATGGGCTGCTGCCTCAGCAATGAAGACAGAAAACATGGCCCATTCAGATTCCATGTCACCCGCTTCCTTCGGGACATGGTTGTAGCTCTGCTGGATGTGGGAATTAAAGGCCCCTATGACAGGAGACTCCACCAAACGTTTCAGGTGACCCTAACTACTCGCTTGGGCCTGCCAGGTCTGGAGGTTGTCTAACCCACCATCAGAGCCAGCTCAACACCCAGGTGGTGATCGGTTGACAGCTCAGCTCCCCTCTTCACCCGAGAGTTCAGAATATGCAGCCGCAATTCTTGTGACAAGACTACAAAGTCGATCATCGAACTGCGACCTAGGGTGTCCTGGTGCCAAGTGCACTTATGGACACCCTTATGTTCGAATGCACAAACTGTGACGAGCACAGAAGTCAAACAATGAAATAGCCTTTGGGTTCAGACTGGAGACGCCGTACCTAACGCTCACACCCTTCCAGGTCACACTATCTTTGCCCACATTGAAGTCTCACAGGACAAGTGAGTCTCTCAGGGGAACATTTCAACACATCCCCTAAAGACTACAAGAAAGGTGGGTACACTGAACTGTCATTTGGTGCATAAGCACAAACAGCAGTCAGGACCCGTACCCCCCACCCGAAGGTGGAGGGAATCTACCCTTTCATTGACTGGGGAGAACCCCCGAGACAGGGGGGCAACAAGGATGCCCACTCCGGCTCGCTGCTTCACCCCATGAGCAACTCCAGAATGGAATAAGGTCCAGCCCCTCTTGAGATGGGTGGCTTGAGAGCCCAAGCTACGCATTGTGGCGAGTCCTACTATATCTAGCCGGTATCTCTCCACCACATGCACCAGCTCTGACTCCTTCTCTGCCAGAGAGGTAACAGTCCATGTCCCAAGAGTCAGAAACCAAGGATCAGTTGAACAGAACTTATGCCTTCGGCTGCCATCCAACCTTAGAGGTCATTTGAACAACGTTTTGTCTGGACCCTCACCTAGGACCTGTTTGCCTTTTGTGACCCTACCAGGGGCATCATGCCCATAACAACATCGCTCCTAGGATCGTTATGACACACAAACCCCTCCACCATGATAAGGTAGTGATTCAAGGAAGGGTCGCCATTCCCCAACCAAGATAAAGTGATTACTTAAGATGCATCACTAAATATTTGTAGTTACTACATCACTGACAGTTAAATCGTAAGGTCATAAGCTTTCGTAGTAGTTGGTGTGTCTGCCTCACAACAAGAAGTTCTGGGGTTCGAGTATTCCTGTATAGAGATTGCGTTTTTCTCCCAGTGCTTCCACGGGCTTCTTCCGGGTACTCCGATTTTCTCCCACAGTCCTAACACATGCACATTTGGCTAATTGACTGTTCAAAATTACTCCTAGGTGCGAGTGTAAATGGCTGCAGGTATCCTACAATGGTTTAATTAGCTGTTCAGGGTGCAACCTAAACTCTCCATGTGTCAGCTGAGATAGGCTTCAGCCTCCCAGATATCCTAGTAGGATAAAGCGGTTTGCCAATAAATTTGTGAGAATTTAAATATTCATGCATTGATTTGACCAAAAGTCTTAACTGATACAAAAATTTCTTAATTTCTGTCTGATGGAAAATAGAACATGGCTGCAATTACAATTTTTAATCTTAAAGTGTCGTTTTAATTTAAGGCTTATGACCAAGTATTAGGTCTGGTGAAGTTTAAAAGTCTTGAAAAGTATCTCCAGAGTGGATTGAGAGAGGGACACCTGGACCTCAGTGTTTAGGCTGCTGGCCCATGACCCGACTCTGTATTCCGTCGAGGAAGATTATTATGATGAAGTAGTATCTATGGCAAGTACCCAACAACAGCAAATGATTTAAGCTATACTGTGACTATAATTTTGAAATGACTTCTGTCTATTCTCTCAGAGAAGCCACAACACTTGTTGTCAATGTGTTAAATATAAATTATTCTCTCTATTTTATATTTATACACACACACACACACACAAACAATCACATGTCCTAATACAGTACTGTACTTTTTATGCTAATGACACACCATGTTCCGACACGCGCCCTCCAGGCTAGCTAGCCGCTTTAGCCTTGCTATGAGACACATTATACTATTAAGCAACTTTGACTAAATAAAGTTATTACATATTGCGTTTCGGTTATAAATTTGTAAAAGAAAGAGGCTCACCAAGATGTATTTGTATCATTAAATGCGCAACCAGTCAACTTGACAGGAAAATACACCCGCTAATTAACAAGCTAATTAGCTAGCAGCTAGCTATGCTAGTTTGACGTTAGCTGACACGCTTAATATACGTCCAGGCTTTAGATTTGTCTTTAACATCCACACGAGAGTTGTATTAGAGTCAATATTATAATATATACATTCCCCACCAGGAAACAAATATATTTAAACACTATAATGAATGGAAGGCTAATATTCCACACGGCTAGTAGCTGTAAAAGAAAGCTGCTGTACACGGTTGCTAGCTCCGTTAACTTGACGAAACACAACAGGAAGGTTAACAACGTTGTAACCGATAAGACACCGTGTCCAATTGCCTCTAATAAATAAAACATTGTTTCTCGGTGCATTTGAAATGATTTTATTGAAAACATGGTTCCTCCAGAACTTCCACGACATTCCCATCACCGCCTTCTCCCGCTCTGTTGTGACTGAGGAAATAAGGCACACTGGGTAAAAACACATTTATATACTAACCTCCAAAAATTTTCCAACAATCCCTTCGTTCGACCGCCATGCATCAGGGCAGGAAACGCTCTGCAGAGACCAGAACCCCGGAACCTGAATAACGCCGCGATCACTGTCAAAGGGCGGGATGTAGTTCGTAATGCTCTCATTCGATAGGTTCTCAGAAGCAGAGAATAGTCATTCTTGGATTGTGGTTGGCTGGAAATCTTTTTGACGGCTCGTTATCCGAGAGTATACATAGTCAGAGGCACCATGAGAACGCCATTCCGGTCTGTCTCCTGTATTGTTTAGTGCTTAATAAACACGAGTGGTGTGTAAATATCCAAGGAGACTACATCGATGTGTTCCGTTGACTGTGGGAGATTATTTTTTAACTGTTTTGCGTTTGAGTGTGTGGTTTGGGAGTCAAAATGGGGGAAGAATTAATAGTTGTTCATGTTTAAAATTGTGTGTCCGCGGCCATTTTGAATTTCATGTTGGGCACGAGCGGTGAGGCTGTATGGGCAATGCAGTGCCTGCAGTCATTTCTTCATTGTCTCAATGCTGGAGGAAAAGTAAGTGGAAAATGGTACCGTACTTCGGTAATTTGCACTTTCCAAAGCTCGGCAAACTTACAGCCCCATATCTAAAAAAAAAAAACAAAAACATTTTTTATTCAGAGCTTAGTTTCGATGATTGACAATACGGACACAGTTTTCTGTTTGTTTTTCTTTTTAAAACAGGAAAATGTACATCAAACATGGTAGTGATAACACAGTGGATGTGTGAAATTGTACAATCTGTTTATGTTCGGTTTTTCTGTGATGTATTTAATTTATTTATATGATTGGCAGTATTTAATTGGAGAATGTAACAACCCCCAGGGCAGTGGTGGCCTGGTGGTAAGGTGCTGATCATAAGGTTTGGGGTTCAAGCCCCACTCACTACAAGTTGTCACTGTCCCTCCCCAGTGGAGTGAACTGGGTTAACAAAGGCCGGCCATGTCTCTCACTGTCTATGGTGAGAGGTTCATGTAAAAGAACCATTGCTGACCGTCGACAAGAGTAGCTGCAAAGCCGTCAGCGTGTTTCTGCCCCTTGCTAAAGGGTTGTGTCAGGAAAGGCATCCGACATAAAAACCTATACCAAATCAAACGTGTGATGATTCACTGTGTCGACTCTTGAGAAAAAGGGAACAGCCGAAAGGAAAAGAAGTAATCTTGCCTGGAAATATGAGGTGATTTTTTTTCCCCCCCTTCTTTTTTTTGGGGGGTGGGGTCACCCTGTGTAACAGCATGGCTGGGATGTTATTTCCCTTATACAGCACCTTCTCAAAAAAAAAAAAAAAAAAATTAGCATATTGTGATGAAGTTCATTATTTTCTGTAATGTACTGATAAACATTAGACTTTCATATATTTTAGATTCATTACACACAGCTGAAGTAGTTCAAGCCTTTTATTGTTTTAATATTGATAATTTTGGCAAAAAAAGTAAAGAAAACCAAAAATCCCTATTTCAAAAAAATTAGCATATTTCATCTGACCAATAAATTAAAAAAAAAAAAAAAAGTGTTTTTAATATCAAAAAGTCAACCTTCAAATAATTATGTTCAGTTATGCACTCAATACTTGGTCGGGAATCCTTTTGCAGAAATGACTGCTTCAATGCGGCGTGGCATGGAGGCAATCAGCCTGTGGCACTGCTGAGGTGTTATGGAGGAACAGGATGCTTCGATAGCGGCCTTAAGCTCATCCACAGTGTTGGGTCTGGTGTCTCTCAACCTTCTCTTCACAATATCCCACAGATTCTCTATGGGCTTCAGGTCAGGAGAGTTGGCAGGCCAATTGAGCAACGTAATACCATGGTCAGTAAACAATTTAGCAGTGGTTTTGGGCTGCCAGGTCGTGCTGAAAAATGAAAATCTTCATCTCCATAAAGCTTTTCAGCAGATGGAAGCATGAAGTGCTCCAAAATCTCCTGATAGCTGCATTGACCCTGCCCTTGATAAAACACAGTGGATCAACGCCAGCAGCTGACATGGCGCCCCAGACCATCACTGACTGTGGGTACTTGACACTGGACTTCAGGCATTTCGGCATTTCCTTCTCCCCAGTCTTCCTCAGTCTTCCTCCAGACTCTGGCACCTTGATTTCCGAATGACATGCAAAATTTGCTTTCATCCGAAAAAAGTACTTTGGAGTACTGAATTTTCTGTTTCAAAAGTGGCTTGACTTGGGGAATGCGGCACCTGTAGCCAATTTCCTGCACATGCCTGTGTATGGTGGCTCTGGATGATTCTACTCCAGTCTCAGTCCACTGCTTCCACAGGTCCCCCAAGGTCTGGAATCGGCCCTTCTGCACAATCTTCCTCAGGGTCCAGTCACCTCTTCTGGTTGTGCAGCGTTTTCTGCCACACTTTTCCCTTCCCACAGACGTCCCACTGAGGTGGCTTGATACAGCACTCTGGGAACAGCCTATTCACTCAGATTTCTTTCTGTCTTCCCCTCTTGGCTTGAGGGTGTCAATGATGGCCTTCTGGACAGCAGTCAGGTCGGCAGTCTTGCCCATGATTGCGGTTGTGAGTAATGAACCAGGCTGGGAGTTTTTAAAAGCCTCAGGAATCTTTTGCAGGTGTTTAGAGTTAATTGGTTGATTCAGATGATTAGGTTAATAGCTCGTTTAGACTACCTGAACATGATATGCTAATTTTTTGAGATAGGAATTTTGGGTTTTCATGAGCTGTATGCCAAAATCATCAGTATTAAAACAATAAAAGACCTGAAATATTTCAGTTGGTGTGCAATGAATCTAAAATATATGAAAGTTTAATTTTTATCAGTACATTACAGAAAATAATGAACTTTATCACAATATGCTAATTTTTTTTAGAAGTACCTGTACAGTATTGTATACAGTAGAGCAGTGGTCCCCAACCTTTTTAACACCGTGGACTGGTCAACGCTTGACAATTTTACCGCGAACCGGGGGGCATAGATTGTTAATTTATTATTATTATTATTATTATTATTATTATTATTATTGAACACTCCATGAATGCTATTTTTCAACAGTTCAATAAAGTTGGTTGGAGTTCGAACTCTTCTTCTTCAAAAAAAAAGACATGATCATGCACCAGCTGAGAGAATGAAGTTTCAGGCTTAGTTTCATCAAAAATCCCTGCTAATGTTTAAAGGGAACCTGTACCCAAAATTGACAGCGTTAAAAAATATCCACTATACCTTATTTTTAACTTTTAAACATCGCCTGATGTCGGTAGTTTATGTATAAGTCCACATTTCCTTTTCTTCTGTATGACATTCCTTGCTCATGAAGGTTCAGCGCGCGGACATGTTGGCTTTTTTTCACCGGGGTCAAAGGTCATTGTGACGTAACATCGTTGACAGTCCTATAGCCAATTGCAGAATGTCATTATATTTTCCTCAGGCAATTCATGATCTTTACAACAATAGCACTCCTGATCGGTTTTTGACGCACGCATTTACCACAAGAGCACCAAATATTTACTGGTTGTTTGTTACGATTTTCTCGTGTAAGCGCTTCTGCAGACTCTCCAATATCGTCTTCCGAGTCGTCACTTTCCCGGTCCAATTTCAGTAAATGTGGATAGTCTTTCTTCAGTGGTTCATATAAATAACCTTCTGCTCCTTCTACGAAATTGTCTTCGTCTATGGTTTAAAAAAATACTATAATGTCTGCTTTTTCCAATTTTCCTTGAGCTTGTGTTGTTGTGTCAGGTATATATAGCCATAGGTTTACATTGCAATCTCGCAGTTCCGGTGGAGGCTTTGTCAACGATGTGACGTCACAGGAAATGCAACGCTGCAAAACTCCTGCGCTCTGAAACTTGACGTTAGTGAAGCCCTTAAATCGCTTAAAGCTGGTTTGTGAGAGAATATAATAAACGCCTTCTCGGTGTATTGTCACTAGCTATACACAATACATCAAATTAGGTATATGAGCGTTTTCACTACAGGTACCCTTTAAAACATTTCCAACACGCTTCTGTTCACACGCCGTCCCCTTGTAGGTTACATGTTAGCGGTCAAATGACCGACGTGTAACCGAGAGAATCCAGTCATTTGTCAAAATAAAAGCTCTTTCAGACTCAGATAATAAATAAAACAGAAATAATTAATTATTTCTTATGCGGCTCGGTACCAGTTGATCCACGGACCGGTACCGGGCCGCGGCCCAGAGTTTGGGGACCATTGCATTAAAGTGATTTAAGTCAATGAATGGTAAGATATGATGCACTGTGCTCTTTTGCAACAGTACAGTACTTGTTTTTGTGCATGCTACCATAACATGTTGACTACAGAATAAAATGAGGAATAAAATCATATTTTTGAATCTCTGTGTACTTATTAACTTGTAAATGCTCGGTGTAGAAGATGTGAAGAGAATAATGAAAATTTAACATGAAGGACTTTTTGTTGGCATAAAACGGAATTTATCATTTTTTCTTAAGATAAGATAAGATACAGCTTTATTAATCTCACAATGGAGAAATTCACTGTTACAGGCTCTTGAGGTACTATCAGTAGGGGGTGCAAAAATAGATACAAGTACAAACATACACACATACATATATTATATAAGTAAATAAATAAATAGATACATAAATAGTATAAATTAATAAACAATAAAAGAAAAGAATGGAGCAACTTTATAGACTGGCCTATATTAAAGTGTAATGTATCTGAGGGCAGAGTAGATGGGATGATATGGTTCACAGTCAGTGGGGTAGATGTGGTTGATTAAAGTGCACGGGGTTTTTATTGCACATAACCGGTATTTTCACAGACAGTTACAAAGTGGCGTTGTACAGTCTGATAGCGGTGGGAATGAACGACCTGCGGTAGCGATCCTTCCTGCACTGAGGATGTCTCAGTCGTACACTGAAGGAGCTGCTTAGCTCCTCGACAGTCTGGTGCAGTGGGTGATAGATGTTGAACAGGATGGATGTGAGCTTTGCTACCATCCTCCTCTCACTCACCTCCTCCACAGAGTCCAGTGGGCAGCCGAGGACAGAGCTGGCCCTCCTGACCAGCTTGTTCAGTCTCTTTCTGTCCCGCTCTGTGCTGCCCGGGGCCCAGCAGATGGCAGCGTAGAGGATTGCAGAGGCTACCACAGAGTCATAAAATGTCCTGAGCAGAGGTCTGCATATGCCGAAGGACCTGAGTCTCCTCAGAAGGTGGAGGCGACTCTGGCCCTTCTTGTACAGGGCGTTGGTGTTGTGGGACCAGTCCAGTTTATTGTTAAGGTGAACACCCAGGTACTTGAAACTGTCCACTGTCTCAATGTCCTGTCCCTGGATGTTCACTAGTAAATGTGTGTGTGTGTGTGTTTGAGTGTTTCTCCTGAAGTCGATCACCATCTCCTTCGTCTTCCTAGTGTTCAAGCACAGGTGGTTGCGCTCACACCAGTCCACGAAGTCGACGATGACCGACCGGTACTCCAGCTCGTTCCCCTCTGACACCACGGCCCACGATGGCGGAGTGGTCCGAGAACTTCTGGAGGTGGCAGCTGTTTGTGTTATATATGAAGTCGGAGGTATAAATGTTGAAAAGGAAGGGTGAGAGGACGGTGGCCTGCGGTGCCCGCGTGCTACAGACTACCACCTTTGACTTACAGCCGCGCAGCCGCACGCATTGTGGACGGTTAGTAAGGTAGTCAATAATCCAGGCAGCAAGATGCCTGTCCACTCCCACGCCCTCCAGCTTCCCCGCAGGCGCCGCTGGCCTGATGGTGTTGAAGGCGCTGGAGAAGTCAAAGAACATGACCCTCACAGCGCTGCCGGCGATCTCCAGGTGGGTGAGTGCCCGCTGCAGAAGGTAGATGATGGCGTCTTCTACTCCGATGTTGGGCCTGTAGGCAAACTGCAGCGGGTCTAGGGTGGGGCTCACCATAGAGCGGAGGTGTTCAAGGAGGAGCCTTTCCATGATCTTAATGAGGTGGGAGGTCAGGGCGACAGGTCTGTAGTGGGCTGGTTCCTTCGCTTGTGCTGTTTTGGGAACCGGAACCACACAGGAGGTCTTCCAGAGGACTGGAACCTTCTCCAGACTGAGGTTCGTTCAGCGTGTCACAAATTCACATTCAGACAGGTGAAGGAAATTCAAGACAATTGTGCCCCTCTCCAAGAGCATACTTATTAAGTTTCAACGTTTTGAAATAGGGAGAATTTTCACCAGAGACACCGCACCCCCTGCGCGGCCGGACTGCGGCCCCAAGAATTGATGCATATTTTTTTTATAAAGGAACATTGCTCAATAAACAAGTTTTTTTTTATTTATTTATTCATGGATGTATACAGTTTTATGAATCAGCTGATAAAAACAACTGTTTAAAAATATTGTGACATATATTAATGCTGCTTGCTTAATAATGACACCAGATGTTTAGGTATGTTCCTGCACATACTTATATGTTGCTTGCTTTCCAATTTTACAAAGTTCAGGACTTGGATGGCATTTGGAACAAACAACGTCTGAGTTCAATTTTGTAGCCGAGAGGGCACAAACAGTTTCATTGATCAATTCTGACCTGGCATCAGTGTGGATTTTCTTTACAATAGAAAATACCCTTTCACTGTCACAATTGCTGTTTGGTACAGTCAGCACTGCCTGCAACAGTTTTGTGAAAAGAGGAAAATCTCTTCACTCCCATCACAGTTGACATTGTCATCACTTGATGCCACCACTCATCACACCTCATCTTTTCTCTCAACACTGGCATTTCATTTTCACGCATTAATTGAAAATCCTGTAATTCCTCAACCAGCTTGTCTTCTTCCACACCCTTGTTTTTGAACTGCACGGCACTGAATGATCACGTGACTTGAAGTCAGTCATTCTAAATATATCATTTTATTTATGTCTTCTATGTTCTATTGTGAATAAATCATAGGTTTATGAGATTTACACTCTTATTGTGTCCCGATTTTTTATTTTTTTTATATAGAACTGGGGTTATACACATGTAATATTTAGCCTTTATGGCATTTGAATAGCAGTGTCCTCACTGAATATTGTTTGTGTAACTGTATTGAGGTAATAATTTAAATTCTTACTCAAACATAATAGGTAATATATCAGAGTTATGTGGTGCATTGATTCATTCATTTCATAAAAACTAATTACGGTCACAAGGAGGCAGACACCTATCTCAGTTAAGTCTAGGTGAAAATAGGGTACACGTTGAAGTGCTTGCCTGTCCATTGCAGGGCCAACACACATAGCCATTCACACCTAGGGACAATATGGAACAGCCAACTAGCCCATTTGTACAGGTTTGTGGACTGTCAGAAGAAACCAGAGCACCCAGAGGAAACCCACACAAGCATGGGAAGATGATGTTAACCCCACCCTGAACTCATGCTCACCACTGTACCACTGTGCCTCCTGCTTATATGGTGATTAATAAATGAAAATGGATCATAATGTGGTGCCGTTGTGGCATGTTTTGTGCTGTCACCACTAGGTGGGCTCAGTATCACCCATTATTAGCCAGTGCCTCACCATAGCAACCATATTAAACAACAAAGGCCAGTGGAGTGCAAGCAGGGGAGATATATAACTTTTCTCTGGAATCCCTAAAGGTACTGTATGCTCCTTTTTCTCTCTTTGCAATGGTTGCTGTCTTTTCAAGTGTCTTTGTAAAAAGTGTCTGTGATTTCAGATAACAGCTCCTAGAACCTTTTTTAATTATTATAATTACAGAGCTTTGTTGCAGAATGACATCAGCCTCTGATTGTCAAAGTGTCATCTCTGTGCTGCTTGGGAAGGACAGGAATGTCACCTATATACTGGATGCTTCTGAGGCTGTGGCTGCAATTTTGGGGACAGTAAAAAATCTGATTATTCAAAGTCTGCTTACGAAGGCTTCCCTCAGAAACTCCCTCTTTAACATCATCACCTTTTCATACAAGGTTACTTATCTTCAGCACACTGTAACAAACATTCACAAATTCTCTCTCTCTCTCTCTCTCTCTCTCTCTCTCACACACACACACACACACACACACACACACACACACACACACACAGAGAGAGAGAGAAGAGAGAGAGAGAGAGAGAGAGAGAGAGAGAATTTTCTGAGTCGATCCTTCCGTAAGAGAGTGCTCAATACTTTTTTGTAGAGCAAAAAAAAAAAAAAAAAATATATATATATATATATATATATATATATATATATACACACACATTCACAAATTCTCTCTCTCACACACACACACACACACACACATACACATATGTGTGTGTGTGTGTGTGTGTGTGTGTGTGTGTGTGTGTGTGTGTGTATATATATATATATATACTATACAGAGAGAGAGAGAATTTTCTGAGTAGATCCTTCCGTAAGAGAGTGCTCAATACTTTTTTGTAGAGCAAAAACAAAAAAAAAAAAACAAACAAAAAAAAAATATATATATATATATATATATATATATACACACATTCACAAATTCTCTCTCTCTCACACACACACATATATACATACACATATGTGTGTGTGTGTGTGTGTATATATATATATATATATATATATATATATATATATATATATATATACTATACAGAGATATATATATATATATATACAGACAGAGAGAGAGAGAGAATTTTCTGAGTAGATCCTTCCGTAAGAGAGTGCTCAATACTTTTTCGTAGAGCAAAAACAAAAAAAAACAAACAAACAAAAAATATATATATATATATATATATATATATACACACATTCACAAATTCTCTCTCTCTCACACACACACATATATACATACACACATATGTGTGTGTGTGTGTGTGTATATATATATATATATATATATATATATATATATATTTTTTTTTTTTTTTTTTCTGAGTAGATCCTTCTGGAGGAGAGTGCTCAATACTTTTTGGTCGAGCAAATAACAAAAATAAAAGGACAGGACAAAGACTTTCTATTGAAACTCCATTTATTCTTCTATAATCACCTGAAGAGAGAGGATGGTTTCACCACCCCTCGAAACAGATCTGTAGTGATAAATGGAGTTTCAATAGAAAGTCTTTGTCCTGTCCTTTTATTTTTGTTTATATACATACATATATATATATATATATATATATATATATATATATATATATATATATATATATATATATACACACACACACACACACACACACACACACACACACACACATATATATATATACACATACACACATGCATATATATATATATATATATATATATATATATATATATATATATATATATATATATATATATATATATATATATCTAGCTTGTACTACATTCATTGAACATATTGCCTACCATACCCTTACCTTACCCATAACAACCAAATTCTCAACCCTAAAACCAAGTCTTAACCCTGAAATAACTGAAAATGTAAGGACCAGTCAAAATGTCCCCACTCTCTTGGATACATATTCCAGACCTCAGCAACTGCAAGGCCAAAAAAAAAGCCAGACAGTAATATTTTCCCAGAGTGCATTTAGCTTTGATCACAGCATGTAATCTACATGGCATTGCTGCTCCAGTTGGTTAGGTTGAGGCTCAGCAACATTGATGGTGATGATGGCTGTGTTCTTCGAATTCGAAGATAGTAAAGAGTTATTTCTCCTCGCCTGCGCTGAGTATTTTTGTATAGCGAGAGACAGTTCGCACTGGCTGATCCCCGCTCTCTAGGTCTAGGTCCCTTCCACAGTGGCTCAGCTGGCTGAGACGGCTGTGGTGGTTCCTAGACTGACAGAAACACGCTGATGGCTTTGCAGCTACTCTTTACAAAAGTCAGCAATGGTTCTTTTACATGCCTCTCATAATACACAGTGAGACATGGCCTGCGTTTGATAACCCAGTTAGCTGCACTGGGGGGACAATGACAACCTTGCGGGGACTCGAACCCCCAACCTTAGGATCAGTGATCCTGCGCCCTAAGCAGTAGACCATCACTGCCCTGCCTCAGCAACATTCATGTGACAATAAATGACATCAGCTGATTCCCTTAATGTGCTGAATTAGCAGTTTATCACATATAAAATGTAAATAATAATAATAAAATAATGAAGGAGTGGTTCAAGAAGCATGAGGAATCATTTTCACATATGTATTGGCACCCCGGAGTCCTGACTTTAAAGGGGAAATGAAACGCCGACTAAATAAGTAGTCGGTAGCTTAAGTATAGTTTATTGAAGCGACTGCGGCTTAAGTTTTATATCATAAATAAACCATTGCACACACAGCGCTTTTGTTTTATGTGCTTGTCGTATGAGTTATTGACCCGAAAGCCGCCATTGCTAAGTGCCCGCCTACACAAAGTTACCGTGACGTCACTGGGTTGGTACAAAGTACCACAT
Organism: Plotosus lineatus; assembly: GCA_024760905.1. Lineage (NCBI taxonomy): Eukaryota > Metazoa > Chordata > Actinopteri > Siluriformes > Plotosidae > Plotosus > Plotosus lineatus. The sequence continues at coordinate 36,578,800 of CM045739.1, forward strand.
GAAATACTGTATAGTGTATGTATATCACAGCGTATTATATGATATAAACAACATGGAATCTCACGCCAACAACACGCACAGTTTTTCAGCAGAAGACAATTATTTTTCGGAAGATGAAGGCGATATGGGGGGAGAGGAAATGACTGCTAATCCACAGGCATGTGTGAAGCGCTCCACCGAATGTAGTGTCCCAACCGACATCGAAGCTTTTGAGATAAAATGCGGCTTATCTGGACTTCCAATCTGTCAAGTAAGTGCGCTTTGAATACTTGTTTAGTACTCAACATTCACTTTCTTCCTTGAAAGATCAGAAGTCCGGCTAAGCCGTGTTTTATCTCAAAAGTGCCGGTGGAGCGTGTCACATATGCTTTCAAGCCTATCTGACGGAATATCGCCAACGCTAGTCCAAGAACCCCGGCTGAATCTGACGCCGAGAGCGATAATAGCGATTTTGACAGTGATCACGGACATGTCGGTGACCATGACACAGATCGGCAATTTTATGTGCACTTGTTTCCTACTAGTATATGCGGTGCCTTGACTGGGATATTTTAGAGGTGGCCATGGTCTCCATGAGAGATGTCCGTGCTGAAACCCCATCGGTAGGTTTACAGATCAAGTCAGAATTGTCATGTTATTATTTATGGTTGTCATGTTGTTGTCTTTATGGTTGTCGGCACGTTTTAATGCACCGAGTCAGGCTTTCAATAGCTTACTGTTGATTAAAGGCAGCCGGTGAACGTGCACGCCTTTACTTTTATAATAGCTGTTTGTACAGCCCTTGGAATGGATGGAGAAAAGTGTCCGGTGTGATGTGTGATAGGAGAGTATCGGCAAGAATGAAGGGAAAAGTGTACAAGACGGTGATGAGGCCAGCAATGTTGTATGGTTTAGAAACAGTGGCCCTGGGGAAAAGACAGGAGTCAGAGTTGGAGGTAGCAGAGATGAAAATGTTGAGGTTCTCTTTGGGAGTAACGAGGATGGATAGGATCAGAAATGAGTACATCAGAGGGACAGCACATGTTAGATGTTTTGGAGACAAAGTCAGAGAGGCTAGATTGAGATGGTTTGGACATGTACAGAGGAGGGATAGTGAGTATATTGGTCGTAGGATGCTGAGGTTGGAACTACCAGGCAAAAGGCCCAGAGGAAGACCAAAGAGAAGATTTATGGATGCGGTGAAGGCGGACATGAAGGTCGTTGGAGTAAGAGTAGAAGATGCAGAGGATAGGGAGAGATGGAGGCAGATCATTTGCTGTGGCGACCCCTGAAGGGAACAGCCGAAAGGAAAAGAAGAAGAAGAAGCTGTTTGTACAGCCCGGTGCGATACAATGATCACAATGATGATATTTACACAAGTTCACGACCACCAACCCAGTGACGTCACAGGAAACGACCGGGGACCAATGGCGGCTTACACGGTCTCACAATGCGAATTTCAAATTGGATTTACATTATTATCAGGGCGATTTTCAACTGATCAGCTGCAAAAATGTGATATTGAGGACCAAATGAAGCGAGACAATGTTACATTACGACGTGCTTCATTTCCCCTTTAATCCTATTGAAAATTTATCAAATGTGCTGGAGAAGGCTGGAGTGGTTACGTTTTTTTTTTTTATAATTAATTAATTTTTTTCCCTCTGATCATTGCAAGTCATCTGTGAAAAATGAACCCAACACTGGATTGAAATGTGTTATGTTGTTGAGTTCATTGAATCAATGACATGATAATTACATGCTGTAAGCAAGCCTAAAGACGGAACAACATATTAGCGTGTGTGACGTTTTTTGGGCTGGGCAATGCATGTTGCAACTACAAGTACACAGACACACACACACACAGAGTCAGGTTCAAATATCAGAGACCACAATAAAAAAAAAATAAATTCTCACATATTTAAAAGAATGAAAGGCAAATAATCTATTCAACTGAATTGTGTGTGCAGATGATACTTTGAAGAGTTTGATCAATAACGGATCATGATGGGGCAGTGGTGGTCTAGAGGTTAGGGCGTAGGATCGCTGATCCGAAGGTTGGGGGTGCGAGTGCCCACAGGGTTGCCCCTCCCCCCACCCCCCACCCCCTGTGCAGCGAACTGGGTTATCAAAGGCCGGCCATGTCGCTCACTGTTTATGGTGAAAGGCATGTAAAAGAACCATTGCTGACTTTCGTAGAGTAGGCTGCAAAGCCGTCAGCGTGTTGCTACGGCCTGGAGAGGGATGGGCGCCGCCAAGTCTCACCATGAAGGCGCCCCAACGACATCCCCGGATGTTAAGGGATAAGTGAAGAGAAAAAGGATCATGATGTATCTGTAGCATCAATGCAATGTCAAGTGCACACTGCATAAAGTAAAAATGAAATTTATTGAATACTTCAGAGATTCAACTTCTCAGTAATATAATGAGTGATGACGAATACAAAAATGGAAGCGTTTTCATTTGTACTCGACACATGATCTAACTACACGTATATGTATATCTCCATAGATAACATCGTTGTCTGACCACATGATTCCTTGTGCACCTGACACGGTATACCAGGCCCTCAGTTGGATCCATACTCTCAGGACAAGTCCTGGAAATGATCTCCTTACAGCACTCATCACGGCCTTTTCTGATCCCGCTTGTCAGTCTGTCCACCTACTGACCAACAGCCTCCCAGACAACCCAGAGAAATGCCTGAATGCTCTATCTGCCGTCACAGCACGCCCCGTATATACCTTTTATATATCAGAAAAGCAGGATTTGAATGGGGACTTGTTGGAGTTCATAAAATGCATGACCATGGCCACTAAAGGGAGTTGCTACCAACTGTCTCTCAACTCGAATGCCCCAAGCGAACAGATGAGCACCTCGGTCAGTGATAGGCTAGGAATGCTCAAAAACACTTGATTGAATGTCACATACATTTGTACTATAGCATCACTCACTTTTTAAATCTGATTGGAAACAGTTTTGATTTATTTCACAATTCAAACAGTATCTGCTCCATCTCAAATCGAATATGTTATGATAGGGGTGGCATAGTGCTGAGCACCTCCGCCTCACAGCAAGAAGGTCTTGGGTTCGATGTGGATTTTGCATGTTCTCCTCATGCTTGTGTGGGTTTCCTTTGTAGGCCCCAGTAGGAAAAACTAGTTGATGAAAAGAAAGTTTCACTTTTCAAATTCTCAGGAACACAACAGGCTTTGGTCGTTTTTACCTTCAAGAGGGAAAAGGGCGAGGCTGGCAATGTAACATGTCTGTTGATTCACAGACATCCAACATTACCATTCTTCAATACATTAAATGCAATAATTAATTGTTAAATTTTTGGGGTTTTTTTCCAGCAGGAATTAAACATTTTGGAATACGTTCTTACTGAACGCATCACACATTGCGGGGCTGGTGGCGTAGTGGTTAGGGTGCTGCGCTCGTGATCGGGAGGTTGTGTGTTCAAATCCCAGTTAGACCCTCACTGTGCTAAGACCCCTGGGCAAGGTCTTAACCCTAAGTGTGCCTCTGTTCTAGTAGTAGTAGGCCTCCGTCAGTCCCGAAGGACAATGGCTGTGCTCTGGCTGGTATTCCGGCTGGTGATGCTCTCCAGTGCGCAGATCCGGGGAAAGGAGTAATGGTGGACAGGCTGTTACCCAAGGAAGTGCCACCGGAAGGATCCAATGGAAGGGCGAGTGCCAATACGACTGGGTTCCGGTGCTGCTGCAGGAGTTGCCAGAACATTACTGTGAATGAACTGCCTCTGGGGACTCGACTCCCAATTAGAAACACGCTGACGGCGTTGCAGTTACTATTGTCGAAAGTCAACAATGGTTCTTTTACATGCCTCACACCACAGACAGTGAGAGACATGGCAACCTTGTGGAGAGTGGAACTTAAACCCCCAACCTTAGGATCAGCGATCCTGCGCCGTAGACCACCACTGACCGCCTCTGTTCACCCAGCAGTATAAATGGATACCAGTAAAATATACTGGGAAGGTAACTTGCGATGGACTAGCGCAGGGGTGCTCAATCCTGCTCCTGGAGAGCTACCTTCCACATGACTTTATCTCCAACCCTAATGTGGCCCATGTGACATGCAAGATCCAGTCAGGTCTTGATTAGATGATTGGATGGTTAGGTGGTCATGATTAGGGTTGGAGTGAATGTCTTCTGGAAGGTAGATCTCCAGGAGCAGGATTGAGCACCCCTGGACTAGCGTCTCATCCAGGAGGAGTTGCACTCCTAGTTGCTTCATGCTACGGAAACTGGGGATGAGCACCAGCTTGATGAGGCACTAGGTAAGTCTGTTGGGTTTTTACACCCGAGCCTCGTGGCTCATCAGGCTGGTGCTTATCCCCGGTTTCCATAGCGTGAAGCGACCAGGAGTTCAACTCCCCCTGGATGGGACGCTAGTCCATTGCAGGTTACCTTCCCAGTATATTTTTACTGGTACCCATTTATACTGCTGGGTGAACAGAGGCACACTTGTGGTTGAGACCTTGCCCAGGGGTCTTAGCACAGTGAGGGTCTCAGTGGGATTCGAACTCACAACCTCCTGATCATGAGCACAGCACCCTAACCACCGGCCCCACAGATGAGCCACTAGGGTTGGGTGTAAAAGCCCAACAGACTTTATCTACCTTTACCTGAAAGCATCACACCACCCCATCACTGACCATTTTCTTCCATCCACTGTCTTAATAGTACACTGTCATGTTTCACAGTACTTCTTAAATTCTCGTGGGGTACATGGTGGTGTAGTGATAAACATGTCTGCCTCACAGCAAGAAGGTCCGAGGTTCAAGTCCCAGGCCCAGAAAGGGTATTTATGTGTGAAACTTTGTATGTGTGGAGCTTCCCTGTTCTCCCCTGCTTACATGGGCTTCCTTTGAGTACACAGGTTTCCTCCAACCGTTCAAACATAGGTCCTTTAAGCCAATTGGCTGTTTCAAATTACCATTGGGTGTAAGTTTGAATAGTTACATCCGTATTAGCCCTTTAATGGATTGGTGGTGGTTTCTTCTGGGTGTACCTTCCCTTTGCCTAGAGTCGACGGAAGCACTCCAGCTTCCCCGGACCCTAGCAGGGTACATCACTTCAGCGAATGGATGGATGGAAACAAATTCTCATGTTTATCTTATTATTATTATTATTATTATTATTATTATTATTATTATGTTCTGCGATGGCCTGGCGAGCAGTCCAGGGTGTACTCTGCCCTCACCTAGAGTGGGCTGAGATTGGCACCAGTCTCCTTAAGACCCTAATTAGGATTAAGCGGTTCAGAAAATGAATGAATGAATGGATTATAAGGGGGACACAGTGGCGTAGTGGTTAGCACATCCACCTCACAGCAAGAAGGCCTGGGTTCGATTGCCAGCTCGGGCGTTTCTGTGTGGAGCTTGCATGTTCTCCCCGTGCTTGTGCAGGTTTCCTCCAGGTACTCGTTTCAGCCCACAGTCCAAAACCATGAAGTTAACCCATAGTAGGTTAATTGGCTGTTCCAAATCTCCCATAGGTGTGAGTATTGGCTCTGCGATGGTCTGGCAAGCTGTCCAGGGTGTACCCTGCCCTCGTCCAGAGTCTGCTGAGATGTCTGCCAGCCTCCAAGTGACCCAAATTAGGATTCCGCGGTTCAGAAAATGAATTATGTTTTTATTTATAATAATAGGTAGCATTGCTGCACTCATCAGAATACCAGATTCAACATGAGTCAGGCTCAGAGGATAGACATCAGGACTCGTGCTATAAACCATTTCATGCGGTCTGCATTTCTCCATACTGGTATGTATACTACAGTATATTTACTCCCAGATAATTAATGGTCACCAAAATTGAAGTCAAGAGAAACAATGATTTTTTTTTTTTTTTTTTTTTTTGAAGGTGTTCCATGGGAAACCCCATTTGTGTGGCACCATGCATTTTAAGGAAGCTAGCAAGAGGTGCGGAGTTCTTTCCAGGCTGCCGTGTATTAGCAAGAAGAGAGATTGATGGATTCTACTACTTGGGGACAATCACATACCAGTTGCAGGTAAAACGGAAATTCTAAATTGCACTGCAAATAAATTCTCAACACCTTTAGGTGTAATGTGATAAACATTTTGTTCACCCCAGGACAGGGGAGGACTCTTTATGGTGACATTTGATGAGTGTTTTACCCAAGGTGACACCACGATGGAACTGGTACCGCCTCAATTAACATGCCAACCTGATATGGTGAATATAACTCAGGCACATAACCATAGCATAGTACCAGGGGACACTGTATTAGCTCCTTGGGAACCTCAGATGAGCAGATATGGTCCTGGCAGAGTTGTTTCCGGCATGGAAGTAAGAGATCCACTGAAGGGTAAGTAAGGTCAAGGTTTAAGTGGGTCAAATAAAATATTTTCTACTCACACCACTTTGTGTACAGGAATAAAGGAGGTTGTTTTGTTTCAGGTGGAATGGGAGTTGGACTACTGGTGCTCTTTTGGAATGGAACAAGATCGCATGTACCTAAAAGCTTGGCCGTGTGGATACCTTCTTCGCAGCATGAGCACATTATTACACAACTCCAGGCCAATGGGTTCCGATCCAGCTGCTTGAGCCACAGCCACTGTAGTCACATTAACTGGTCACCAGTCTGCTGCATAAATCACCAATATCACCGTCTTCCAACACCTCCATCAACATGCCTTTGCCAAATCAAGAGGTGTCCCATCTCTAATCAATGCCTTCTCATGGACAATCAATCAAAGGAGGAAGAAATTAAAGGTAACCAAGTAAAGGAGCTCATGACTTCTCAGGATACGAAGAATAATTTGTCTTCTTCAGACTCGAGTGAAGATGAGGAAGACGTTGCGAATGGAAAATTTAATTCCACACAATTAGACCTGATGAGCCGTTCAGTGAACACAGACATATCATACCTGAAAAAGGCCCATCCTGTGTCAGAGAGTAGACCTGCCTGGAGGTATTGGAGAAGAGGAACCCCAGAACCACATCACAAAAAACCAGGCAAGTGCCTTCACAGGACAATCAAAAATACATTAATTCATATGAATAACTCACACATCCATATCACTTCTTGCTCATCTGCTAATGAACTTAATCCGCAGGTGTCAAACTTAAGGCCTAGTCGTTTTATGAGGCCCACACACACACTTTCAATGAATACGATTATCATACATGCCTTGCATCAATCATTACCATAAAACCAAATTCATCATCTTTCCACTAGATGGCAGCAGCATATTTCAAGTAAACAGCTAGTCATTCATGACTCAAGAAAGTAGCATGCAGGCTTGTTGATATGCGTTCGAAGAAAATTCAAGTGAATAAAGGTGAAGAAGGTCTAAATCAGTGGTCCCCAAACTACGACCCACGGGCCGGATATGGCCTACGTTCACATTTGGCCCGGCCCCCTGAACAATACCAGAGATGCATTATTATTACTTTTTTTTTAGTCTGGCCAAGCAATCAAGACAAAGACACACCAGGAACATGACATTCTATTTCTCCCTTCTGCCGTTTGTGCCCTTATCTGAACCCCGCCCCACCCCCAAACAAAAATCCGAGACGCTCCCCTGTTAAATAGAACAGAATAATGGTGAAAAGGTTATTGAAGAGAAAAATTGATTCAGAATGCAGGGTATTTAATCTGCAGTGGATAAACAATTCCTTTTTTTTGTTCAATGCAAAGAAAACGTTTGTCTAATCTGTCAAGAGGCGGTGGTGGTATTCAAAGAATACAATTTGCGCTGACACTCTGAAACCCGTCACAAAGACGAATATGATCGCTTGCAAGGCCAAATGTGAGTAGACAAAGTCTCAAAGCTAAAAAGTGGACCGTTAGCTCAGGAGAATACATTTGTACGCCTGGCTCGGCTGAACCAGTCGTCTGTTCAGGCAGCTTTTGGGTTGCTCAACTGATAGCCACCAGCATTTTTTTTTTTTTTTTAATTTATTTCCTGACTTTTTTTCCATGAAAGTCCCGGAAAGGGTTTACGTACTAATATTTGGTTATGCGTTTGCTTACTGGAAAACAATAAATGTTTACGTTTAGGCAGCCCTGCGATCGTCACACTTTTTCTGTTACAAACGGACCTCGGCCCCATCAGAGAAAGGAAAAGTTATGTGGCCCTCACAGGAAAACGTTTGGGACCCCTGAATGATTTTACAGTGCAGATTTCATGGTTGTTCTTTAAGAATCAAAAGTTCAGTGATTATTCGGCTCTTAATCACCTTTAAATTTAGTGATACAGCGCTCAGTGAAAATAAGTCCGACACCCCTGGCTTAATCCTACCAGTCGCAGGGAGCCTATGTCATCCAACTCTGGGTGAAGGCAAGATACACCCTGAACAGCTTACCAGACCATCCCAGAGACAATAGACACACTACTATTTACACTCACACCTACTATATGAATGTCTTTGAACTGTGGAAGAAAACCGGAGTACACACAGGAAAACGAAACAAAATAGGGAGAACATACAAACTCCACACGGGCAGTGGTGGCCTCGTGGTCAAGGTGCAGGATCACTGATCGTAAGGTTGGCGGTTCAAGCCCCACTCTCCACAAGGTCGTCAGTGTTTCCCCCAGTGCAACTAACTGGGTTATCAAAGGCTGGCCATGTCTCTCACTGTTTATGGTGAGAGGTTCATGTAAAAGAACCATTGCTGACTTTCGACAAGAGTAGCTGCACCTAGGACATTCCTGCTGTGAGGCAGACATGGTAACCAGTACACCACGAGGCCACCACATAATTTTGCTAATGCTTTGTCTTTCAATATTAAAACATTTCACAGTTGTTGTTTATTAAATGATAATTTTACAATTTTCTTTCTTTTCAATGATCTTGTTCCATAGGACAGGTGAAGCCTCCAAATCCAGGTCATTCTTACCTGGGAATAGAAAATGATTCTGGATATTCTTCCTCCAGCTATACAACCACAAATCATAGTTCATTGTTCAGAATGGTTCCCCATTCAGGAAGACCAAGTGTGACAGTAAGAGAGCTATTTGGATGGACTGGACAAAAAAACACATTCTGAAGCACCATCTCCATTAGCTTTTGCAATCAAGAACATTTCAGATGAACAGAGATCATAAATATGTATTCGGAGCTCAATAAACCTGATAAATATTTTATTGAGAATGTTACTAGTTGTTTTGAGGTATATAGGACAGGTTTTTGTTTGGGCCTACAGTCAAATCTGTCTCTTGGCGATTGTATTCTTATAAAGTTGTCTTGGGCAGATTTGGGTTTTTTTCCCCCCAAGGAAGGTTGCTCGGTCTTGTTCCCTAACTTTCACGGGACCTGGTATACCCAGGCAGTCACCCATCCAAGTACTAACCAGGCCCAACCCTGCTTAGCTCCCGAGATCAGATAGAATCAGGCATTCACAGGGTAAACAGAGAGTACGTATACTGTATTGCAGGGGTCCCTAACCCCTGGTCCATGGACCGGTACTGGTCCCTGGATCATTTGATACCGGTCTGCAAACAAAATCTTTCATGGTACAAATTATAGGTTTTTTTATTCGAGCTTCCAGATCTTATTTTGAAAAAACAACTGGTTTTGACATTGCCACAGAAGCATTAAAGCGCTTCTTCCGTTTCCAACCATATATCTTTGTGAGGCGGGGTTTTCTGCGGTGACACCCACCAAAACAAGACTACGGAGTAGACTCTAACCGGTTCACGGAAACATTTTCATACATAAAACTGGTCCCGGTACAAAAAAAGGTTGGAGACCACTGCTGTATTCGATAACATGATAAAAGATTATTGACATAATAATGCGATAAATGATGTACGTACCATAATGTACACGAAATGCCAACTGAAAGTCGTGATAATTCTATGATGCTGCTCTATTGAATGTACTGATTTACCTGTATTCAATTTTAGACCAGGGGTGCATACAGCAGTGCTACAGTTATGCAGTGTAAATGTAATATAAAGCAAAGAGGACCAAGTTTGGCTTTGTTAGCACCGAACGTTTGTTCACAGAAACTTTTGCTCTTGAGAGTCAGCAAACTAGTATCAGACAATTCGTATGTGGAACAAATAACTAATCCTGCGATCACCTGCTCATGATTACATGTTTTACAGGCCCCTCAAAAGTATGACCTCAATCCTCTGTCTTTTGCCAACTTCTGTTTGTATACTGACATTTCTTTAGTCATAACAGAGTGAGTGATTAAGTTCGGGGGTGGGGTGGGGTGGGGTGGGGTGGGGGGGTGTTAGTGATCCTAGTTGCTGAACAAAACATCAGGCTTTCAAGCCCTGGTACCACTAATCTTCCACTGTTGGGTTTGAGAAAGGCCCTTAATCCCAGTTTGCTAAATTTTATCAATGATATCGAATATAAATTGCTTTGGATAAGGGCGTCTGCCAAATGCTATAAATACAAATATAAATTACCATGATAATTCGAATACAGTCGTCCCTCTACTTATGAAAACGTCCGACTATGAAAAATCTAGGTTACGAAAAACATTTTCCTAAATTTTCGTTCTCTTTTTACGAAAACAACCTCTTTTTACGAAAAGCGCCAAACACGCCATTCAAAAATTCAAACGCGTCATTCAAAATTCAAACAATGTGCGAGTTGCTCTCTCATTGGCTGTCTCCCAACATCCCACCCTGCTGGCCTCCCATTGACCAGGAAGGAGCTGACCTGTATCCATACTTCCTGTACTCATACTTCCTGTTTGTCACACATGTGAAGGAGAGTTGAACAGGACTGTCGGCTTGTTTTGAGATTGATCATGCAGCGTTATATTTCGTTATCACCGAAACCCCTCTACAATTGGGTCGATATTGAAGCAGAAGCAGACCTTAAAGCAGAAATACAGTGACAGAGGTGGTTATTTTGGAACAATATTGTAGCAGAAGGAGCATGAGCAGAGTGATCCGTGGAACAAGACCTCCAATCTCGCAAGGAAGCAAGTTAATATTGAATCAGGACCTCTGATCTTTCAAACAGGTACTGTAATTCCGCTTTAAATACAACATCCCGTCCATTTAAACATTTAAATAGAATTGCTCCGTTGGCTGCATATTGCGTGTGGGCTGAGCCCATATTCGGCAACATACACCAGAGAGACAGAGTTTTGTGTGTGTGTTAGAAAGAGACAGAGAGAGACAGACAGTGTGTGTGTGAGAAAGAGAGAGACTGCCTACAGAGTCAGTCGGAGATGAAAGGAGGCTTAACTCTCTTTCAAGAGAGCACATTGCGGCTTATTTTTAAAGTTGTTTAATTCAGTAAATGTTTAATTAAATGTGGCGCGCTCCACCGAATGTGAGCAAAAGGCAGCTCATCTGGACCTCCGATCTGTCAAGCAGGGAGTGCCCTTTGAATTCCCCTTCTAAAACTGCTCTGGCGTCCTGCATGTGGGTGGAGCCTGCATTCAGCAAAGTGCACCACAAATGTGTGTTGTTTGTGTGTGTGTGAGAGAGATAGAGTAGGAGATATAGAGAGAGTGTTGTGTGTGTATGTGCATTAATAAAAATGTTTAATAATGGTTTAATATGTTAATAAAATGTTTAAATGGTTTAATAAATATATATATTTTTTACTTTTAACACATTTCATACAAAATTTACTTCTATCATTTTTAAAGGGTTTATGGCAGGGATGGGCAATCTTATCCGCAAAGGGCCGGTGTGGGTGCAGGTTTTCACTTCAACCAAACAATAGCCACACCTTCCACCTGTTTCCACCAATCACTGATCATCAAAAGAAAAGAAAAAAAAAAACCTACATTGGACATTACTGTTTAATTCCGAAGTGGAGCCATCTTGGTGAGATCACCTTGCTTTAAGTCTTAAACAGTAATGTGATCACCAAGATGGCCCCACTTCAGAATTGAAACAGCAATGTCCAATCTATTTTTTTTTCTTTTACATCATGTGTCACCAGAACCAATGCAAAGAAGAGATTGCACTACCTTGGTGGAGAGCTAATCTATGGGTTTGTCTTTGTATCTTTATCTTTCAGTATAATAATGATAATAATAATAATAATAACAACAATAATAATAAAATAAACTAACTTGGATGCACAAACCGGCATTCTGTCTTGAAAACTATTCAGCAATATCCAGCTCACCTTCAGTGAATAACTCCATATATTCTGTTGTACAGACACTCGTTTATTTACGTTTATTCGTTTTCCATTTTTTTGATTTTGCGTTAAAAAAAAAATTTATAAGTCAAATTTTGAGTTGTGTGCTCTGTAGTACAAGACATACCTACGTAGTAATGCGGATGTAATACGCTACTTACGCATGATGCTGTTTACAAATGACAGACTGAACGTGCCCCTCCTTCTTCCCAGATCACTGTGTGTTACCCTTGTGTTAAGATGTCGTCTCTGTTATCTTTGTGTTTACACTGTTTTGCGGACTTTTGTAACCCTAAGCAAATATGGTTGGTCAGAAGCGTAAGCCTACTAGTGATACTGCTAATCAGAAAAAGCGGCAGACCATCTCGTTAGAAACGAAGATGGCTATTATCAAGAAAATTTATGCTAGTGAAAAACATGTGAAATGTTGCACGTTTCTTCCAAGTGGCTCTGTTGACCATCGGAACCATTTATAAGCAGAAAGATCTCATGGAGAATGTTAAAAATTATGTTTGATACTGTATTTGATATTTGATGAGTGAATTTGATTAAAATTTATCTATTTGATATTATTTTGCTTGAATTTAATTTACTTGAAATTAATGTAATATTTGATATTATTTTACAATGTTATGTTTATAATAGTTGATTTAGGGGTGTTTTATGAGATATGGTAATGGTATTTATGGATGTATAGTACAGTATGAATGTTGGTCCAAGGTGGAGGTGGGACTGCATCAAGGGTCAGCTCTCAGCCCCTTCTTGTTTGCTATGGTGACGGACAGGCTGACAGACGAGGTGAGACAAGAATCTCCATGGACTATGATGTTTGCAGATGACATCGTGATCTGTAGTGAGAGCAGAGAACAAGTGGAGGAAAATCTAGAGAGGTGGAGGTATGCCCTGGAAAGGAGGGGAATGAAGGTTAGTCTCAGTAAGACAGAATACATGTGTGTGAACGAGAAAGACCCAAGAGGAACGGTGAGGTTACAGGGGGCAGAGATAAGGAAGGTGGAGGATTTTAAGTACTTAGGCTCAACAATCCAGAGCAATGGAGAGTGTGGAAAAGAAGTGAAGAAGCACGTGCAGGCAGGTTGGAATGGATGGAGAAAAGTGTCCGGTGCGATGTGTGATAGGAGAGTATCGGCAAGAATGAAGGGAAAAGTGTACAAGACGGTGATGAGGCCAGCAATGTTGTATGGTTTAGAGACAGTGGCCCTGGGGAAAAGACAGGAGGCAGAGTTGGAGGTAGCAGAGATGAAAATGTTGAGGTTCTCTTTGGGAGTAACGAGGATGGATAGGATCAGAAACGAGTACATCAGAGGGACAGCACATGTTAGATGTTTTGGAGACAAAGTCAGAGAGGCTAGATTGAGATGGTTTGGACATGGACAGAGGAGGGATAGTGAGTATATTGGTAGTAGGATGCTGAGGTTGGAACTACCAGGCAGAAGGCCCAGAGGAAGACCAAAGAGAAGATTTGTGGATGTGGTGAAGGCGGACATGAAGGTCGTTGGAGTAAGAGTAGAAGATGCAGAGGATAGGGAGAGATGAAGGCAGATCATTTGCTGTGGCGACCCCTGAAGGGAACAGCCGAAAGAAAAAGAAGAAGTACAGTATGAACGTTATAAGTCAATTGGAACATACAGTAACAACTTACGTTTTTTTTCACCTTACGTTCGGAACCCAACTAAAACATAAGTCGGGGAATCTCTGTATACTGTTCAGTTTATATGATGTGAAGCTGCAAGACTAAATTAATCTTGTGCTAAGACTAGATTTCCATGCAGACCCCTAAAAAAGCTTAACACAACATTGACATTATTGATGACGAGCTGAATGAATTCATAATGTAAATCATGTTTGTTCAAATTATTTCTCAATTTTAATGAAATTAAATCAAATATATGTTACAGTCCCAATATTTAGTAAGGGACTGTTATGCTGTGTTCACACAAGAAGCAACACGTTCGCTGCTGAGTAACACGTGACATTGCCTAGAACAAGAGTGAATTGCATCATCCCTTAACTGTTATTGTTCAGGTAACGTCAGGTAAGGTCACGTTTCGAAATAATTCCGAGTTAACAGTGAGTAGCACCGCGCTCCACTCTTGTACCCATTTACTTTTCATTAACATGATTCGGTAAGACATTAGCAAAACCATGAATTTGATTTCCTCCCAAACCAACATAATACACATTTCATGTAAATATAAATAAATGTAAATAGAAACCTCACAGGAAATGCCCAGGCATCACGCATCAGGTTATTATCCGTATAAAATTTGTGTGCAGTCAAACTACAGGATATTTACACACGGCTACAATAAGCTACTGTTCCATGTTGATGTCAGCAGGATATTAAAACTCTTGTTTCCACATGGAAACAACAGAGCAAACTCCGCATATGGAAGCATCAGTCAATCAACATTACATCCAAGCTCTAACTGGAAATCAAGCCACTTTCGGTCATGTGAGAAAACTTTGCCTCTTGTCGCCTCTCATCACATATATATTGAATGCCTCCTCTGCGAATGAGGTTTTGAACTGCTAGAATTGAAAGAGGAAACACAACTTGCAGCATAACATCACTAAAATGTTTGATTTTGTGTTTATTTCAGTATCAAAAAGTTACAAAATAAAGGTAAAAGTTATATTGAACATAATTTGATGGCAAGTTAAAATTCAGTACTGTTGATTAAGATACCCTGAGAAGAACACTACACGGTACAGTAAGGCACATTTGACATTAAGTGCACCAAGCAGAGTCAATTCAGTTATGAAGAATTTCATTTTCTGAGTTAGTGCAGCAAGATTAGACTGTTTTTTAAGGACAAGTCTACTCATTGAATTTGGAAACATTTTGTCAAACCCTGCAGATGGAGGCTTGAGGTCAGAGGTTAAATGTGAGTCTCATGCTCTCCCCAGCATTGACATGCACAACTCGGGTCTGTGGGCCGGCATTCTGCATTGCTGCTGTGATGGAATACGTTCCTGGAGACACATCGATCATGAAGTCCTCTGGCTCAGACAAACCCTTCAGGAACATAAAAATAGAGCATTTAAAGTAATTATTCCACAAGGATTGCCCAACAGTCAGTCAAATTATTATTAATTTTATATACATACATATACACATACACATACTAGTCCTTCTAAAAAAAATTAGCATATTGTGATAAAGTTCATTATTTTCTGTAATGTACTGATAACAGTTAAACTTTCATATATTTTAGATTCATTGCACACCAACTGAAATATTTCAGGTCTTTTATTGTTTTAATACTGATGATTTTGGCATACAGCTCATGAAAACCCAAAATTCCTATCTCAAAAAATTAGCATATCATGTTCAGGTAGTCTAAACGAGCTATTAACCTAATCATCTGAATCAACCAATTAACTCTAAACACCTGCAAAAGATTCCTGAGGCTTTTAAAAACTCCCAGCCTGGTTCATTACTCAAAACCGCAATCATGGGTAAGACTGCCGACCTGACTGCTGTCCAGAAGGCCATCATTGACACCCTCAAGCAAGAGGGTAAGACACAGAAAGAAATCTCTGAGTGAATAGGCTGTTCCCAGAGTGCTGTATCAAGCCACCTCAGTGGGACGTCTGTGGGAAGGAAAAAGTGTGGCAGAAAATGCTGCACAACCAGAAGAGGTGACCGGACCCTGAGGAAGATTGTGGAGAAGGGCCGATTTCAGACCTTGGGAGACCTGTGGAAGCAGTGGACTGGGCTACAGGTGCCGCATTCCCCAGGTCAAGCCACTTTTGAACCAGAAACAGCGGCAGAAGCGCCTGACCTGGGCTACAGAGAAGCAGCACTGCACTGTTGCTAAGTGGTCCAAAGTACTTTTTTCGGATGAAAGCAAATTTTGCATGTCATTTGGAAATCAAGGTGCCAGAGTCTGGAGGAAGACTGGGGACAAGGAAATGCCAAAATGCCTGAAGTCCAGTGTCAAGTACCCACAGTCAGTGATGGTCTGGGGCACCATGTCAGCTGCTGGTGTTGGTCCACTGTGTTTTATCAAGGGCAGGGTCAATGTAGCTATCAGGAGATTTTGTAGCACGTCATGCTTCCATCTGCTAAAAAGCTTCATAGAGATGAAGAGTTTCATTTTTGAGCACGACCTGGCACCTGCTCACAGTGCCAAAACCACTGCTAAATGGTTTACTGACCATGGTATTACTGTGCTCAATTGGCCTGCCAACTCTCCTGACCTGAAGCCCATAGAGAATCTGTGGGATATTGTGAAGAGAAAGTTGAGAGACACCAGACCCAACACTGTGGATGAGCTTAAGGCCGCTATCGAAGCATCCTTGGCCTCCGTAACACCTCAGCAGTGCCACAGGCTGATTGCCTCCATGCCACGCCGATTTGAAGCAGTCATTTCTGCAAAAGGATTCCCGACCAAGTATTGAGTGCATAACTGAACATAATTATTTGAAGGTTGACTTTTTTTGTATTAAAAGCACTTTTTTTTATTGGTCGGATGAAATATGGTAATTTTTTGATAGGTATTTTTGGTTTTTCTTTACTTTTTTGCTAAAATTATCAATATTAAAACAATAAAAGGCTTGAACTAATTCAGTTGTGTGTAATGAATCTAAAATATATTAAAGTCAAATGTTTCTCAGTACATTACAGAAAATAATGAACTTTATCACAATACAGTATGCTAATTTTTACATGCATACTTTGCCTTGTTTGGTAGCATTTTCCTTATTTTTTTCCCTACACTTCCTTAATTTCCTTATTTTTTATTTTTCAATGAATATTTCTGAAAAATTCATGATGCACTGAAGCCGCAGAAACTGCAGCACGAAGTAACGAGGGATCACTGTATTTCCTTTTACTCTAAATGTAATTCTACTCTGAGGGATTTGCTTACAGTGCAATGAGCTCTTTCCGAGGTGATGGTCGTGACGTGATTTCGCCTTGAGGTCTGTAGCGGCTGCTTAGTATGAAAGCGACACACATGTTTTTGCTCTTGCTCATGAAGCTCTGCTGAAGGTGCAGACGTGTAAAACCTCTGTGGGGAGAAGAAATGCTGAGTAAATCAGGAAGCAAAATGAAAATGATTACTTAAAGAGAAACTAACGGCATTAGGCTCTACCTTGCATTGATTGCTGGCTTCAGACATGCATTCCACTATTTTTCCAAATGCATTCTGGTGTTCCAGAACCTTTGAGGGAACAAATAAAAACCTAAGCATTGCTCTTATCATTGTAAAGCCTCCTCACATTCACGTACACAAAGCCTTTCCCTGTGTGAACTTCACTAACAGATTACAAACATAAATGGATTCGTTATTGGCGTCTCTTGGGAATTCTGGTTAGGGGAACTTGACTCTTCACTCAAAAAATACACACATTTCTGAACAAAATACAGTCGGCCCCCTTCTTACGAAATTAATCCGTTCCCGCGCCTTTTCCGTAGCCTGAACTTTTCGTAAGTAGGGGGCACATTTTACATGTTAAACGTGTGATTCATTCCAAGGCTCCCAAGAGTACCCCATAAACCCTTTAAAAATGATAAAAGTACACCAATTTTGTATGAATTGTGTGTTAAAAGTAAAAGAAAATTATTTATTAAACCATTTAAACATTTTATTAACATATTTATTAATTAAACCTATTAAACATTTTTTATTCATTTTTACATTCATTATTAAACATTTGAGGCACACTCTGCCTAATGCGGGCGGCGTTGCCGCCGACGCCAGAGCTTTTGAGACGGGGCGCGGCTCATTCGGACCTCTGATCTGTCAAGCAGGTAAGTCCGCTTTGAATACTTGTTTAGTATTCAACATTCACCTATTTGCTTGAGGGATCGGAAGAACTGGATGAGCCATGTTTTGCCCACATTCGACGGCGCGCGCCACATTTATTAAACATTTACTGAATTAAACAACTTAAAAAAACGAAAAATAAGCCACAATGAGCCCTCTCAAAAAACCTCACGAACCAACAGTACAACTCTCCTTTACGCGTGTGACAAACAAGCATTATAGGTACAGTTCTATGGAGATTCAGCTCTCTCCTGGCAATTGGGAGGCCAATAGGAGGCCAGCGGGGCGGGATGTTGGAAGACAGCCAATGAGAGAGCAACTCGCGCATTGGTTGAATGGCGCGTTTGGTGCTTTTCGTAAGAACTTGTTTCGTATACAGAGGACAAAAATTTAGGAAAATGTTTTTTGTAAACTGGATTTTTCGTATTCCCGGGTTTTCGTAAGAAGGGGGCTGACGGTCTTGTTGTAAGACAACTGATGCCCTGGGCCTTTACTTAACTTGGGAAGACTCATCAGAAACCTTGGATCTGTTGATCCAAATGTGCGCTGTAGAATATTCATAGTCTAAATATTCAAAGTCTATATTAACTATGTTACTATTGTGACTCTAAAATTATGGACTGACAAACATAGGTTCGTACGCATTTTTTTGCCCCTGAAAACACATGTACATTTACAGACATGTTACAATTCGTATGGACCAGTAGTGATTTCCATGAGTTTGCCACAATGAGATTATAAAAAATTTGAATTAATTTTGAACCATGAGTAAAATAACCACAGTCAATTATTAATTCATTCGTTTTCTAAGCCACTGAATCCTAATTAAGGTCACAGGTGAGGCTGGCACACATATCAGCTGACTCTGGGTGAGGGCAGAGTACACCCTATACAGCTTGCCAGACCATCGTGAAGCAGAAACACATGGAGGCAATGCAGCCTACTCTTCAGTAACAGTTCTCTCATACATATGGGACATGGCCAGCCTTTGTTTGCCTGTTTAATCCTAATTAGGGTCACAGGGAGGTCGGCGACCATCTAACTGACTCCGATCGAGGGCAGAATACATCCTGGACAACTTTTTGGAAACATGCGTCTACTCTTCACAGACGACGGCAATGGTTCTTTTACATGCTTCACACCACAGAGAGATGCATAGCTGGCCTTTGATGACTCAGTTAGCTACACTGAGGGAGGCAACAGTAACAACCTGGTGATCATTGGGCTTGAAACCCGAACCAACGGATCAGTAATCCAACACCCTACCACTGGGCAACCACTGCTCCAAAATTAAATGTTATATAAATGATCTCAAAATATTTGAAATCCATAAAAAACAATTATCATCTTGCAAGCATTACTTGATGCACAAAATAACAAGCATTTATAATGGTCCCCATTTCCTTTGAATTGAAAATAGTTAAAAACAAACATTAGCAGTGACCCTTGCATTTTCAATTGTTAATTAAACTGGTAATAAATGTAGGCATGTGGCACTGTGTTTAGCACATCCGTCTCATAGCAAGAAGGTCCTGGGTTTGATTCCCAGCTTGGACATAGCTGTGTGGAGTTGGCATTGATGCCCGTGCTTGATGGGTTTCCTCCGGGTACTCTGGTTTCACCCAATGAACAAAATCATGTACAGTACAAAAGGTTAATTGGCAGTTCTAACTCACCCCTAGGTGTGAGTAAGAATGACTGTGTGAGTGTTGACCGTGCGATCGCCTGGCAAGCGGTCCAGGGTGTTCCCCGGCCTTGTCTGGCATAGGCTGGGTTGGGCGCCAGCCTTCCCGTGGTCCTAATTGGGATTAGATGCTTTGGAAAATGAATGAATAAATAAATTTAGGTAAATTCATAACATGCTATGCTTTAACTGGCAATTAAATATCTAGACTGACCACCGGAATCAGGGTAGCCTCTCCTCTCCAATCAACCTCCTCATAATTGTTATCACCCTTCCGGACCCCAAGGACGTGTTCTAGAAGAAATGGGCACACTTCTCAGCACTTTTGTCACTGACAACAGCCTTCTCACTCTTCTGTAAGACTTTGGACACTGCTGCACAACACCTACGCAAACTCCACAATGTCTTTTCATCATTACTCAATCCCATCTACTCCACCTGCCCCATCCTCTCTGATCCCTGAAGACTTCAACTTCTTTAAAGGGAACATGAAACAAATCTGTCAGAGTCCCACACGACACAGCATAGATTCCACTTCCTTAAGGACCTTGCACACTTTTCCAATTTCACAAATGAAGACAACCAGCAAGTCATCTCATCACACATTCTTACCACCTGCTCCAGGTCAGATCATTTTCTGTAACCGCTTAATCCTAATTAGGGTCGCGGGGAGACTGGCGCCAATCCCAGCCAGCTCTGGGCGAGGGCAGAGTACATCCTGGACGGCTCGCGAGGCCATTGCAGGGCGGAAACACGCAGACAGCTTTGCAGCCTACTCTTGTCGAAAGTCGACAATAGTTCTTTTACATGCCTCACACCATAGACAAGGAGAGACATGGCCTACCACCTGCTCATTGGAACCAATTAATCCAGACTCTCTCTCAAGACCTTCCCTTTACATCCACTATTATCAATAACTACATATCAATCTGGTCATGTACCAACAGCATTCAAAAGAGCCATAGTTCTCCCATCTTAAAAAAACTCTCTAGATCCACCATACATCAGCAACTACAGACCGGTAATCACTTCTTTCTTCCTTCCCTTTCTAAAATTCCTGAATGTAATATTTATAACCAAATGTCTGTCTATCTTTTGCAGAATAACCTCCTCGACCCTAGTCAATTTGGCTTCAAAGCAGCACATTCTGCAGACTGCACTGTTGGGTCTCACAGAGAAACTACATACTGAAAGATCAACTAAGATATCATCAGTCCTCATCCTGCTTGTCCTTTCAGCAGAATTTGACACGATCAACTACTAGACTCTCTTGTCCATCCTCAAAAGATTTGTGACGCAACATGACAGTAGTTTATTTCCTACCTGGAAGGTCGCTCATATGAGGTTACATGGAGGGGATCCACATCTCCATGCCGACTTTCCACTGGCGTTCCCCAGATCTCAGTTCTTGGTCCACTCCTGTTCTCTTTTTATATTAGGTCCCTCGATGTCATATCAGAGGAGTTCTCATACCACTGCGATGCAGATGACACTCAACTTGTTCTCTCTTTTCCTCCCTCAGACTGAAATTTCTTCCCAGATCTCTGCCAAGTATCTTGTCATGGATGGCAGCTCACCATCTGAAGTTTAATCCCAGCAAGACTGAATCGCTGTTCATCCCAGTTGACTCATCCCCACATCAAGATCTTGCAATCTCCTTGGACAATGTTGTGATCTCTCCTTCAGGCACTGCACGAAGCCTTGGAGAATCAATACACGTGTCTGTCCTCTTCTCATCACTAATCTTTCTCGATTGTGTCAATTTTTTCTCTTTAACATCTGAAGGATTCATCCATTTATTTCTAGCAAGGCCACTCAGTCCAATCCCTTGTCATCTCAAGACTGGATTACTGCAACTCACTCCTGGCAGGTCTACCTTTGAGCACTATTCAACCTCTCCAAATGACCCAGAATGCAGCTTCATGGCTTGTTTTCAACCTTTTCCCATACCACTGCTATTATCTCTCCACAGGCTTCTTGGAGCTGCTCGCATTAGATTTAAAATACTAATGCTTGCCTACAAAGCCAAAAATGGACCTGCACCTTCCTACCTCAAAGCACTCATCACACCAGGCATTGCACCATTTTCTCTCAGATCCTCTAGCACTGCCAGACCGGTCCCTCCCTCTACCAATGGACAAGGTGTATCGCACTATGCTGTATACACAAAAACAAAACAAAACACACACAACACCTGCCGACTGAGTTTAACCGATGGTACACTTAGTCTGTTTTTTAAAAAAAAAACAGTAGTCGGCCCCCAACTTACGAAATTAATCCGTTCCAGAGCCCTTTTTGTATAGCGGGGATTTCATAAGGAGGGGTCGTATCTTACATGTTAAACGCCTAATTCCTTCCAGGGCTTCAGTCTTTGGACTGGATAAACCCCATAAACCCTTTAAAAATGATAAAAGTACACCAATTTTGTATGAAATGTGTGTTAAAGGTAAAAGAAAATTATTTATTAAAATCATTTAAAAATTTTATTAACATATTAAACCATTTTATTAACATAATTTATTAATTAAACCCTGATTAACACACACACCTCTCTCTCGCGCACTGCGGGCCACACCCACAAGACGTGTAATTCAAAGCGCATTCCCTGCTTGACAAGGTAAGGTAAGGGTAAGTCTGTTGAGTTTTTACACCCGAGCCTAGTGGCTTAGCCTAGTGGCTCATCAGGCCGGTACTTATCCCCAGTTTCCGTAGCGTGAAGCGACCAGGAATTCAACTCCCCCTGGATGGGACGCTAGTCCATCGCAGGTTACCTTCCCAGTATATTTTACTGGTACCTATTTATACTGCTGGGTGAACAGAGGCACACTTGTGATTGAGACCTTGCCCATGTTCTCTTCCTTCTGTCTCTATTTGGGAGGTCAGTGGGGCGGGATGTTCAGAGACAGCCAATGAGAGAGCAACTCGCGCATCAGGTGAAATTTTGATTGGCGTGTTTGAATTTAGAATTTCTTTTCGTAAGAGGGGATGTTTCGTATCTCGGGGACTGAACTATGTTTTTTCGTGACCCGGGGATTTCATGCACAGGTGTCTTCGTAAGTTGGGGGCCGACTGTATATTGAATTGAGAGCGACTTTAAATGACGTCACTCTGGATAAGAGCGTCTGCTCAATGCTGTAAAAGTAAATTTGTAAAATGTACACGGACCTCCTCGGCGTGTTTCTTAGGTCTCTGAGCAGATCTTGCACTCTTCCAGGTTTCCGACCGTTTTTTGGCTTTCTGCAACACCTCAAGTCCGAGTTTAGACGAACGTTTCAGTGAAGACTCCATCCAGCACCGCCCGGCAACGCTCGCGCTGCGCCTGATCACATGGTACATGTGCACTCAATAGTGTAGTGATACACCACGCGCACAAACACAACTCATTCAGTCACAACTCACCTGCTGGACTCCGGCTGCATCCCAATAACATCTAAACGAAATAATACACAGTTCAGGGTGCGCACTGTTGGAAGTAAGTGCACAAAACTATCACTGGCAATGACGTCAAAGAAATCTGAATTTTCATCCTGAAAGACACGCAAGGAGAATATTTAAAGATTAAACTTACAAAACAAGATGTTTTCCGGTGACTGCTAATGTCTGCAAACAGTCACCGCCTTTCCGACATGATTATTATTCGTGTTTGGAGTTCAAGTCTGATGGATACGGAAATGTAATGGTGACGTTTTTCTTCCTGTATGGAGGGTTGCTGGGAAACGTAGTCCGCTTATCAGCACTCATAGGCTTACGTGACGTAATAGAACACATGCGTTGCATGTTTTTTGTTTGTTTGTTTGTTTGTTTTGTTCAGTTCATTTTCTGTAACCACTTAATCCTAATTAGAGTCGCTGGGAGGCTGGTGCCCATCCCGGCTGACACCGGGCAAGGGCAGAGTACACCCTGGACAGCTCACCGGGCCATCACAGGGCGAAAACACGCTGATGGCTTTGCAGCTACTCTTGTCGAAAGTCAGCAATGGTTCTTTTACATGAACCTCACACCATAGACAGTGAGAGACATGGCTGGCCTTTTGATAGCCCAGTTAGCAGCACTGGAGGGGGGGGGCAATGACAACCTGTGGAGGGTGGGGCTTGAACCCCCAACCTTAGCATCAGTGATCCAGCGCCCATTGTTTGTTTTGTTTTGTTTTGCTTTGCTTTTTAATAACATTATGGATTTATTGCACTCAAATGGAGTAGAGGAAGCAAGAGAGAGCTTTTTTGATAAACCTTTGAGTGAGAGAACCAAGGCACATAAGGAACAGAAGGGAAATAACCATTATTACATTCAGAATATTTCATTGATTTTATGAATTGAGGAAATTGTGTAAAAGAGACAAGATTACAAGACATAGAGTTAGATACACTACACTGAACATAATTTTATCCATTATGGGAAAACACGAAAACGAATGATGTCGGGTGAAACTGTTGAACATGTGGTAATTTAAAAAATATGCTTAAGTGTAAACAATATCAAAAGGATAGCACAAAACTAAAAAGACAAATGGGGGGTGGGGGTGTGTGGGGGGTGGAGATAGTCCACGGGGTCCAGACCTTCCGCCAAAAGACCTTTTCATAATACTGCCAATATAGAACAAGCAGAGCGAGTTTGTTTCAGCGAGTGGCAAGTAATGTCTGGAACCCTAATAGTATACAGTTTTGCCTCTGTGACCTTGAAAACTAGGTCAAAGTCATCTCTCCCACAAACTCATCCGACCAAAGCAGTGAACCAACATACAGTACCAAGTGTGAAACCCCCAGCTTCAGCAAGCAGCAAGTATCTGTTCTGAAAAATAAAGCGTGATGTACAGATGGAGAGTCCGAGCTCATTCCTACGGCTCCCGAGTCATTTTGTGTTTGGAAGCTAAATATAGGAGTGCAGTTTAGCCTGAGATGAATGCTCAGTAGGACAAAATGATGAAGTCATTATGTTTTTTAAAAGTGACGAGACTGGAGAAAGAATATGTCTCTTTTCATTTTTAATAAATGAAGAATAAATCTAAACTCAGAGAACTCCAGAACAAAGAATTACTCACTGAGCTTCATTCTATTTGGTTAATGATGAGGTTAGAGCCTATCTCAGCCAACACTGTGTGTGTGTGTGTGTGTGTGTGTGTGTGTGTGTCACAAGGACATCATTACATATAACCATTCACACCCTCATTCACACCTACAGACAATTGAGCCTAATGTGTAGTATATTTCTGGTCTGTGGGAGCAAACCGGAGAACCCAGAGGAAACCAACGCAACCATGGGGAGAACAAACATGTGAACTTCAGACAGAAACGTCCAAACGTAAACACAAGAAGTGAGGTGGATGTGCTAACCACTACACCACTGTCTGCTTCTTTCATTACAGTACTTTTTTTTTTTTTTTTAGATTTATCATTAGTTTTCTTTAAAGCTACAAATATTTGTATCAGGTGCTGGAACACTGATCCTAAGGTTAGGGGTGCAAGCCCCGTTCTCAATGGGTTGTCACTGACACCTCCCCAGGGCAGACAACTGGGTTATCAAAGGCCGGCCATAGACAGTGAGAGACATGGCCGGCCATTGATTGCCGACTTTCATGAAGACTACTGTCCCTGCATAACCAACAGCAGTTTTCGGTTTCTGCCCTGCGATGGTCTGGCAAGCTGTCCAGGGTGTACTCTGCCCTCGCCCAGAGTCAACTGAGATGGGCACCAGCCTCCCCGTGATCCGAAATAGGATTAAGTGGTTCAGAAAATAAATGCATGAATGAATATTTGTCTCATTATACAAAGCTTACATGAATCAGTGTCAACCCCAGTCCAGCTAATTTGGTTATCAAAGGCCAGACATGTCTCTCACTGTCTATGGTGAGAGGTTCATATAAAAGAACCATTGCTGACTTTCGTAAAGTGTAGCTGCAAAGCCATCAGCGTATTTCTGCCCCTTGTTAAAAGGATTGTGTCAGGAAGGGCATCCGACGTTAAACCTATGCCAAATCAAATGTGCGAATCAGATGATTCACTGTGGCGACCCCTGAAAAAGGGAAAAAGCTGAAAGTAAAAGAAGAAGAAGAAGACATGAATCACTGTCAAATACGGAAATACAATCACCTACACTCAAGGAATTTGTCGCCACCTCTTGGTTAATAGCTGCATGTCCTGCTGCAGTATGGAACTTGCTCAAGGCCAGAGACCATCAGTTACTTCACAACGAGAAGGTCCTTTTCATTCACTTTCTGAACGGCTTGATATTAATTAGAGTCACGGAGAGGTTGGTGCCCATCTCAGCCGACTCTGGACAAGGGCAGAGTACACCCTGGACAGCTCGCCATCACAGAGCAGAAACAAGCTGACGGCTATGCAGCTACGCTTGAAAGTCAACAATGGTTCTTTTACATGCCTCTTACCATAGACAGTGAGAGACATGGCCGGCCTTTGATAACCCAGTTAGCTACGCTGGGAAACAGCGGAAAGATCCTGGGTTCAATCCCTTGGCTCAGCGAGGGAGTTTTTGTGGAGTTTGCATGTTCTCCCTGTGCTTGTGTGAGTTTCCTCCCACAGTCCGAAGACATGCACATTAGGTTCACTGGATGTTCTAGATTTGCCCTTCACTGGCTTGGTGAGCTGTTTAGAGTGTACTCTGGCTTCACCCAATGTTGGATGAGATCTAGCTCTAGCCTCCATGTGACCCTAGTTGAATTATTAGTGGAGCAAGTGAGTGAGTGTGTTGAACAATAAACACCACTGAAGACTGTACTCCATAAACACCTTCTTCTCAATGTTATTTCCCCTGCATCTTGTCCAGGGTAGAACCCACAACTCACACTGTGACCTGTGATCCTGACACATAAGCAGTACGGAGTAGTTGAATGGGTGGATAGACGGACCCCTCTCCAAAATTGCAGTAGAATATCCAATGTGTTGTCACCCCACCTGTTGGCTGGCTACTCTTTCAACAGAAGTACACTCATTTACATCTAACACGGTGGGGTCGGTGGTGTAGTGGTTAAGGTGCTGCGCTCCTGATTGAGAGGTTGTGAGTTCGAATCCCACTGAGACCCTCACTGTGCTACACCCACTGGGCAAGGTCTCAACCAAAAGTGTGCCTCTGTTCACCCAGCAGTATAAATGGGTACCAGTAAAAATATACTGGGAAGGTAACCTGCGATGGACTAGCGTCCCATCCAGGAGGAGTTGAACTCCTGATCGCGTCACGCTACGGAAACTGGGGATAAACACCAGCCTGATGAGCCACTAGGCTTGGGTGTAAAAAAAAACAACACAAATTTTTTTCTTTATTATAAGCATCAAACTCATTACACATATGATAACCTTTGTATCATTTACTGAAAAACAGGCACCACCTGAAAAGCCTCCAGCAACCAATGAAAAACATCTGAAGCTTGGAATATATTCATTCATTTTCTAAACCGCCCCCAGTGCAACTAACTGGGTTATCAAAGGCAGGCCATGTCTCTCACTGTCTCTGGTGTGAGGCTGTAAAAGAACCATTGCTGACTTTCGACAAGAGTAGGCTACATAGCATGTTTCTGCCCCGCAATGGTCTGGCGAGCTGTCCAGGGTGTACTCTGCCCTCAGCCAGAGTCAGCTGGAATGAGCGCCAGCCTCTCCGTGACCCTAATTAGGAATAAGCAGTCACAGAAATATATATATATATATATATATATATATATATATATATATATATATATATATATATATATATATATATATATATATTGCTTGGCTTGTCTGGGACCGCCTCGGTGTCTCCCCGGGAGAGTTGGAGGAAGTGGCTCCGGAGAGGGACGTCTGAACCTCTTTGCTTAGGTTGCTGCCCCCGCGACCCGACCCTGGACTAAGCGGAAGATGATGATGATGATGATGATGATGATGATGATATATACACGATATATATTTCAACAAAGTCCAAACAAAAACATGTGCATACGAGTGGCATTCAATAAGTAATGCTCCTGACCCACTTCCAGTTGTCTGATCTAGCTGAACTTTTGCATGTGCAATGATTTATATCTCTATGGGTTATGTGGCAAATTACAGCTCTGAACTAATTGTGGTTTCTGATTTACAAGTGTTTGTCGCGCAATGATCCAGTTTTTGTATTTGAAAGGACGCACACCACAGGAGACTTGTAATGAAATGAAAGAAACTTATGGTGATAATACCCCATCATATGACCCTGTAAAATGCTGGCATCGTGAATACACACAGTACACACGATGAAACTTGGGTCTATCACTATGATCCAGAGACCAAAGCCCAGTCATTGCACTGGAAACACTTGGACTCACCACCTCCAAAGAAGGCAAGGGTGCAGCCCTCCACTGGCAAAGTCATGCTCACAGTCTTCTGGGACCAGAATGAAGTCGTGACAGATTTCTTGGCAAAGGGTTCCACAATTACAGGAGCCTATTATGCTTCACTTTTCAGGAAATTAAGAGAAGCTATCAAAATCAAGAGGTGGGGAAAGATCTGCAAAGGTATCCTCCTGCAGTACAACGCTCCGGTCCACAACTCGCATGTCGCCAGATCAGAAGCACGAGCGTGTGGCTATGAAATCCTCCCCAATCCTCCTGACTCTCCTGACCTTGCACCCTCTGACTTTCACCTCTTCCCAGCCATGAAGTTGTTTTTGAAAAGAAAGCGTTTCCCAGATGATGGATGCAGCCTTGATTTCTGAAGTCACGTCATGGTTGGAGGACCAACGTGGGGTGTTCTACAAGAACAGTCTCCAGAGCTGCATCAAACGTTGGAAGAAATGGATAACTCTGGGTGGTTCCTATGTAGAAAAAGACGAATAACTGTGGCAAGTTTGGTTGCTCTACTGCTATGGGACGTGGGGCAGGGGCATTACTTATTGAATGCCCCTCTTATGTTAAGCATATTGTTTGACTTTTAGCTGGTTAAGTAAGAGCTTGATTATATTTATTATATGCATAGCCTTTTACAGTCTTTTACAGTCCGAGGTCAGTTATATTAGCAAGTGAGAGGACTTTGAGCAAATGTTTTATTGTTCTATACCACCTAAGTAACATTTATTTATTTGCTTTGTAATAATCATTAATTTGATGATCAGAACATTTTCACTGTGGTTCCTAATGTCATCATGATCACCAGGTGATCATTTGACATGCAAAACGAATTCACATATGACTAACAATGATTATCATGCAATATGCAGAGTCCTCCTGATGGATCACGTGCTGGCTGCTTCAGGAGCATAATCACATACAAAATACTCACCCACTCATTTGCTGAACCAGTTAATCCTACTATGGTAGAAAGAGGCTGAAGACTGTCTCAGCCAACACAGCAAAGGCAGACAGCTTGCCAGACTATCACAGGGCTACACACACACACACACACACACACACACACACACACACACAACCATTTACACTCACAGCACTGGAGACTTGGACTGGCCAATTAGCCTAATGTGCATGACTTTGGACTTTGGGAGGAAACTGGAGTACCCAAAGAAAACTTGAGCAAACATAGAGCGAACATGTAACCTTAACACAGAAACGTCCAAGCCCAGAACTCGAACCCAGGACTTTCTTGCTGTGACATGGACAAGCTAAGCACTATGCTACTGTGATGCATGACTGAATTGTTTTTCTCCCATTTCTAGCTGATGTATCTGAAACTATAAGAGTGAATATACAGTCTATCTCTTGGTTATTGTGGTTGCTGATGACTTGATATTATTTCTGTCTGCTAAAATGTGACCTCCAATACTCTTTGATTATTACAGACAGACGGAAGCCAAACATGGATTGCTGCTATTAGCAGAATTTTTTTCAGAATTATTAAATACTTAGGCTCAACAATCCAGAGCAATGGAGAGTGTGAAAAAGAGGTGAAGAAGCGTGTGCAGGCAGGTTGGAATGGTTGGAGAAAAAGTGTCCGGTGTGATGTGTGATAGGAGGGTATCTGCAAGAATGAAAGGAAAAGTGTACAAGACGGTGTTGAGGCCAACGATGTTGTATGGATTAGAAACAGTGGCGCTGGGGAAAAGACAGGAGGCAGAGCTGGAGGTAGCAGAGATGAAAATGTTGAGGTTCTCTTTGGGAGTAACGAGGATGGATAGGATTAGGAATGAGCACATCAGAGGGACAGCACATGTAAGACGTTTTGGAGACAAAGTCAGAGAGGCTAGATTGAGATGGTTTGGACATGTACAGAGGAGGGATAGTGAGTATATTGGTAATAGGATCCTGAGGCTGGAACTACCAGGCAAAAGGCCTAGAGGAAGACCAAAGAGACGATTCATGGATGTGGTGAAGGAGGACATGAAGGTCGTTGGTGTAAGAGAAGAAGATGCAAAGGATAGGGTGAGATGGAGGCAGATGATTCGCTGTGGCGACCCCTGAAGGGAAAAGCCGAAAGGAAAAGAAGAAGAAGAAGAAGAAGCAGAATGCGGGCTAAACAACCCAAAAGGCACCCTGAGGCCATCAGTGCCTTGGCCTTCTAATATTGTGCTGAGTTGGAGACAACACTTGGAAAGAACATACATATATATATATATATATATATTCTTCTTTTCTTTTCGGCTTTTTCCGTTCTCAGGAGTCGCCACAGCGAATCATCTGATTCACACATTTAATTTGGCATAGGTTTTTACATCGGCTGCCCTTCCTGTCACAACTCTTTAGCAAGGGACAGAAACACGCTGACAGCTTTGCAGCTACTCTTTACGAAAGTCAGCAATGGTTCTTTTACATGCCTCTCACCATAGACCAGGGGTGTCAAACTCGTGCCAGAAAGGGCCATGTGGCTGCAGGTTTTTGTTTCAACCAAGCAGCAGCACACCTGACTTTGCTCATTTAATCAACTGAGTTGAGTGTTCAGGCAGTTGATTGGTCAGTCTCTGTACAGAGCACACAGATTGACCAATCAGCGGCCTGAAGACTCAGATGAGTTGATTAAATGAGCAAAGTCAGGTGTGCTGCTGCTTGGTTGAAACAAAAACCTGCAGCCACATGGCCCTTTCTGGCACGAGTTTGACACCCCTGCCATAGACAGTGAGAGACATGGCCCGCCTTTGATAACCCAGTTACAGTGACAACCTTGTGGAGAGTGGGACTCGAACCCCCAACCTTTGTTTGAATGTGAAGTTTTTCATTTTTTAAAGTACTGTACAGTATATAACCTTTATTTGTGGACGGCTTATTAAAGACGGTAAAATGATTTATCAAATATGCTGAAAAATGATCAACAGTTTCCTGGAGAGGTGGGGTTGGGGGGTGGCAGTGGTGACCTGGAGGTAGGGTGCTGGCTTACTGATATAAAGTTCAGGGTACAAGCCCCACTATCACCAAGTCATCACTACTGTCCCCACAGTCCAGCTAACTGGCCTATCAAAGGCCAACCATGTCTCTCACTGTCTCTGGTGAGAAGTATGTAAGTATGTAAAAGAAGCAGGGATGTAGTTAGTAAAGAGTAGGCCATTGGGTTGCCATTAGCATGTTTCTTCCCTGCTATGGGCTGGCAAGCTGTCCAGAGTCGGCTGAGATGGACGTCTTTGTACGGCTGAGATGGACGTCTTTGTCTTTTTTTATTTTTCATATGGCTGTATAGCCTGTATGTTGTAAGGAAATATAAAAGAAATGAAAGTCAGACAATTTAATGACTAATTCATGGAAAAAAAAGAAGGAGGTTCAGGAAACGAAAGCTGGTGAAGGAGATCTGGGGTACTGGGGGAGGGAGGGGGGTAACAAACATCCCTTCTTTCAAAGTCTATAAAAACAGAAAAGATAAGACATATTAGCTGAGTAGCAGCTGCAAACAAGGTAAACAGCAACTATACTGATAAACTAAACATGCTAATAGAAAATATAAAGCAAAGCATGTTACTAACGTGAATATGCAAAACATTTATGAATCAGAAACAAACATGCAAGTAAGCAAAACATCAGTGGTTGTGGTGAAAGGGTTCTGTGTGTTTGCATTGAATGAGTCGCTGTCTTATATCTCAGTGATGACATTTCATACCGAAGCCATCTGATGTCAATGCAAAACTCTTGTGGGAGAAACTACATCAGCATGCACCGTAAAAGATTTTGTGAAAATGTGACACAGCAAGAAAGGTTTTATGAGCCGAAAGCTTAACTCTGAGATTTTGCTATATTTATATACTAGTACAGGCACCATCCATTACAGTGGGAACATCTGTATATCTGCGCATTCATGAAGTTATTTAATTGGTCAATCATATGGCAGCTGTGCAGTGTAAAAAAAAAAGTGTAATTAAAGGTTAATTGTGAGGTCTGTAGATAATAATTTTAGAATGCATTTCTTCTGACAGCAATCATGAAAGAAAATATTCTGTTAGCTGTTTGTAGTACCGGTACACCATTGAGTCTGCATGTTCTCCCTGTGCTTGTGTGGGTTTTCTCCAGGTACTCTTGTTTGCTCCCGTAGTCAGAAGACATGCACTTCAGGCTAATTGGTTCTTCCAAATTGCCTTTGGTGTGAGTTTGAATTGCGTGGGTTGGACCTGCGATGGCCTGTTGAGCTGTACAAGGTGTACACTGCCTTTACCCATTTTTTTATCTTCTTCTTCTTCTTCTACTTCTTCTGCTCAATCTGGGGTTGGGTTGTTGGGGCACAAACCTAAGCCCTGAGGTCCTAACATCCCTCACCCCAGCTACTTCCTCCACCTCATCTGGATGGACACCTAGGTGTTCCCAGACCAGCTGAGACACAGTCCTTCCAGTGTGTTCTGGGTTAATCTCTTCCTGGTTGGACATACTCAAAATATCACACCAGGGAGGCATGCGGGAGGCATTCTAACCAGATGCCCGAGCCACCTCAACTAGCTTCTCTCAATGCAGCCAGTTCTTTCAGAAGGCTGAGCTTCTCACCCTATCTCTAAGGGAGAGTCCCGTCACCCTGAAAAGGAAGGTCTTTTCAGCCACTTCTATCCATGACCACAGCTCATGACCATCGGTGAGGGTTGGAACATAGATCGACTGGTAAATTGAGAGCTTTGCTTTGTGGCTCAGCTCCCTCTTCACCACGACAATCTGCTCCATCTTTCCCTCACTCTTGAACAAGACCCCGAGATACTTGAACTTGTCCACTCAGGGCAGGACCTCATTCCAGACCCGGAGGATGCATTCCACCCTTTTCTGGCTGAGAACTATGGCCTTGGACTTGGAGGTGCTGACTCTCATCCTGGCCTCTTTGCACTCAGCAGTGAATTGCACCAATAAACTGGAGGTCTTGGTTTGATGAAGCCAAAAGAACATTATCAGCAAAAAGCAAAGCCGAGATCCTATGGCCACCACACTCGAACCCTTCATTGCCTCAGCTGCACATGGAAATTCTGTTTATAAAAATTATGAACAGAATCGGTGACTAAGGACAGCCTTGGCAGACTCCAACCTTCACTGGAAACTAATTTGACCTGTTGTTACCGATGCAGACCAATCTCTGACTCCAATGATACAGAGACCTAATAGCCCGTAGCAACAGGTCTGGTTGACTGTACTCCTGGAGCATACCAGACAAGATAGCTCAAGGGACACAGTCAAAAGCTTTCTCTAAATCCACAAAACACATGTGGACAGATTGGGTAAACTCCCCTCCCCCCTCCAGGTGGCATGTATCGAGTTGGTCAAGAGCACCGTGACCATGATGAAAACCACATTGTTCGTCCTGAATCCGAGATTCAACTACCGGTCAAATCCTCCTCTCCCATACTCCTACATAGACTTTCCCGGATAGGCTGAGGACACACAGGAGTGTGAGTCCATGATAATTGGAACCCACCATACGGTCTCCCTTTTTTAAAAAGAGAAATCAGCACATCATAATTATTACTGTGATTTGCAGCAATTAGTCTTCATTCACACTGCTACGAAAATTTGGTTCTGTTGTTTATATATGTATATATTTATATTTTTATATTCCTTTCTTCCTTTCAGCTTTTTCCCTTTCTCGGGAGTCGCCACAGCGAATCATCTGATTCACAAATTTGATTTGGCGTAGGTTTTTACGTCGGATGCCCTTCCTGTCACAACCCTTTAGCAAGGGACAGAAACATGCTGATAGCTTTGCAGCTACTCTTTACAAAAGTCAGCAATGGTTCTTTTACATGCCTCTCACCATAGACAGTGAGAGACATGGCCCGCCTTTGACAACCCAGTTAACTCCACTGGGGGGCAGTGACAACCTTGTGGGGACTCGAACCCCCAACCTTAGGATCAGTGATCCTGCACCCAATACCACTAGACCACCACTGCCCCGTGTATACATGTGTACATGTATACGTGTATATATGTATGTACACATATATATATTTGGCCTAGTGGTATAGGGCACTGGATCGCTGATCCTAGGGTTGGGGGTTCGAGTCCCACTGTCCACAAGGTTGTCACTGTCCCCCCCCCCAGTGCAGCTAACTGGGTTATCAAAGGCTGGCCATGTCTGTCACTGTCTATGGTGAGAGGTTCATGTAAAAGAACCATTGCTGACTTTTGTAAAGAGTAGCTGCAAAGCTCAGCGTGTTTCTGTCCCTTGCTAAAGGGTTGTGTCAGGAAGGGCATCCGACGTAAAAACCTACGCCAAATCAACCGTGCGAATCATTTGCTGTGGCGACCCCTGATAAAGGGAAAAAGCCGAAAGGAAAGCTCATATGGTGGCCCACTACTCATTGTCTGGTGAGAGGCATGTAAAAGTACCATTTCTGTTATTCAGAAACGGTCGGCCATTGGATTATCGTCAGCATGTTTAGTCATGTCTGGGTATACCCTGCACAGAGTTCACTGACATGGGTGCCAGCCTCCTTACAACCCTAATTAATATTAAGCAGTTCAGAAAATTAGTGAATATATATTACACATTTATTATGAATTTCATTATACAAATTTGATGCTCACAAAATTAAAACACTGTTTTAAATCTTTGTTAAACAACGGGATATTTTTAATAACTCATTAATAAACGTTCTTCTTTTCCTTTCGGCTGTTCTTTTTCAGGGGTCGCCACAGCGAATCATCTGCCTCCATTTTCATGGAAGTCAGATTAATGATTCGCATATTCGATTTGACATAGGGACTTTCAACAAGAGTAGCTGCAAAGCTGTCAACGTGTTTCTACCCTGCGATGGCCTGGCGAGCTGTCCAGGGTGTACTCTGCCCTCACCCGGAGTCGGATGAGATGGGCGCCAGCCTCCCCGCAACCCTAATTAGGATTAAGTGGTTACAGAAAATGAACTGATTTGGCATAAGTTTTTACGACAGATGCCCTTCCTGACACAACCCTTATCAAGGGGCAGAAACACTCGGACGAGAAGTCAGCAATGACTTGCTTGACGAATGTCAGCAATGGTTCTTGTACATGTCTCTCACCATAGACAGCGAGAGACATGGCCAGCCTTTGAAAACCCAGTTAGCTGTACTGGCGGAGGGACAGTGACAAACATGTGGAAAGTAGGACTTGAACCCCCATCCCAAGGATCAGTGATCCAGCACCTTTGAGCACCAGGCCACCATTGCCCTACTCATAAATAAAGGTTATGTGTCTCTATTATAGTCATGATTAGCATGTCTGCCTCACATTAAGAAGGTCCTAGGTTTAAGTCCTGAGCTTGGGCATTTCTCTTTGGAGTTTGAATGTCCTCACTGTGCTTGCAGGGGTTTCCTCCAGTTACACCAGTTTCCTCCCATAGTTCAAATACATGCTAACTGGCTGTTACAAATTTCCCCTACATGTGAAAGTGAGTGTGGATTGTTGTGTGTGTTTTGCCCTATGATGGTCTGGCATGCTGTTGGGGGTGTACCCCACCTTTGCACAGTGTTGGCACTTGCCTTTAACCACCCTTATAAGATTAAGCGATTCATCGAGTGAGCGAGAGAGTTTAAGTTGTAGTTCATCATGTTCAAATCCAATATCAGAATGGGGATGTGGCTGTAAGGGCATGATTGAGCATCATGGCAAGAAAGAGGAGTCAGGTGGAACCAGCGGGACCGGACTCACCTGTGTCCAATTACGGGAGTGAGAGAGAGCAAGCACATGTAAGATCCAGTACATAGTTGTATGTGTATTAAATCTGAATGTTCAAGTTGCTATGAGCATCACAGGGGAAGACATGTCTGTTGGGTTTTTAACATCCCAGCTACTTGTTTCTACAACATGAAGCAACAAGAACTTCATCTGCTTCTCGAGAAGAATGATTGTCCCTCACAGATTACTGTTTTTTTTTTTTTTACTTGTATCAATGAAAAGTTCTGGGTGGAAAGAGGTACAGTGTTTAAGAACTTGCCCAGAGGTCACAGTGGTGGTCTAACCAAGTTTTGAACCCACAATCTGACAATCATGAGCCCAGCATCCTAACCACTACACTACTGGTAGGTCACAGGGTAAAACTACTGTTTCATGAAGCTCAGTGAAAGAGTGAATAAATGTTATTTGGGCTATCACAACTGACTTGATATTTATGATCTACCAAACTCCTGAAGTGTTACAGTAGTCCCAAAACATGGGATTCTGGGTCTAAAACACCATCATGAGTCTAGTGGCGGCTGGTGATCTATCAAAAAGGGGAGGACATATCACATCAACATCATTGTGAGGTATTGTTAAATGCTCTTGAGACATCTTTTCTTTTTTTTTTTTTTTCACCCTGCTCTGTGTCCTAGTTTTAGAAATTTTTCTCTATTTGTTTGCCTGAGCTATTTTCAGTTAGGCGGCACGGTTGCGTAGTGGTTAGCACGTCCGCCTCACAGCAAGAAGGCCTGGGTTCGATCCCTGGCCTGAGTGTTTCTGTGTGGAGTTTGCATGTTCTCCCCGGGCTTGCGTGGGTTGCCTCCGGGTGATCCGGTTTCCTCCCACAATCCAAAGACATACACAGTAGGTTAATTGGCGGTTCTAAATTGCCCGTAGGTTCGCATCGTGCAGAAGGCAATGGCAAACCCCTGCACTAATCCTGGCAAGAAAACCTCCATGAAGATGATAACCAGGGCGTTATCCTTCATGGCGGGTCGCCAATGGTCGTCCTATATCTAATGCACTAGATCGATAGATAGATTTTCAGTTAACGTTATTCCGACACATGTATCCTGCCTATCTTCCCAGTTCAGACAGAATACATTGCTGGATGGACGCAGCAGGAAATGGCGCAACATTAGGTCTGCCACACCAGAATACAAACCCCCATACCTCCTCTGATATTTGTAGATAAATGTCCAAACTCTTTGTGATGGATTTATGGATGCTCTGGACAACTTATTGAAATTCTTTTGGACCCTGTGTCTGTCTGCCTGTAGGAGGGAGGAGCGGGACCATCCGCTCTGTTATCAGATTAAAAGCCTGTATCCCTGTGAACTGTGCTCACAGGCCTCTGTGAAGAATGTTGTGTTATTGACTTTTATATACAGGGATCCCTCACTTTCCGCGGTTAATTGGGACCGAGATCCCCCCGTGACCACCGAATTCTGCGAAGTAGGATCACCCCCCCACCACCACCTGTATATAATATCAATAAATACATATTCAATGCTATAAATGCTTATAATAACAATTAAACATTAAAAAATAATGCATAAGATGTAAATAAATTATAAATACACACACACACAAGGGAAGGATGGAGCGAGAGATCGACAGACGGATCGCTGCAGCCTCTGCTGTTAAGCGGTGCCTGTACCGGTCCGTCGTGGTGAAGAAGGAGCTGAGCCGCAAGGCGAAGCTCTCAATTTACCAGTCGATCTACGTTCCAACCCTCACCTATGGTCACGAGCTTTGGGTAATGACCGAAAGAACAAGATCACGGATACAAGCGGCTGAAATGAGCTTCCTTCGCCGGGAGGCGGGGTTCTCCCTTAGAGATAGGGTGAGAAGCTCCGCCATCCGGGGAGAGCTCGGAGTAGATCCGCTGCTCCTCCGCATTGAGAGGGGCCAGTTGAGGTGGCTCGGGCATCTGGTCAGAATGCCCCCCGGACGCCTCCCTGGTGTGGTGTTTCGGGCATGTCCAACTGGGAAGAGACCCCGGGGTCGACCTAGAACACGCTGGAGGGACTATGTCTCTCGACTTGTCTGGGACCGCCTCGGTGTCCCCCCGGGAGAGTTGGAGGAAGTAGCTCGGGAGAGGGATGTCTGGACCTTTTTGCTAAGGTTGCTGCCCCCGCGACCCGACCCTGGACTAAGCGGAAGAAGATGATGATGATGACACACACATGCAGACGCGCGTGCACGCACACAGATGTGCACCTCACAAAAATGTAACTAGTTTTGATGGGAGGTTTTGGGTTGTTTTTTGTTTTCTGTTTGTTTGGGGTTTTTTTTTTTTTTTTTGCATAATTGGCCTTGTTTTTGCAGCATCTTCCATAACTTTTCCCCTATTCTTTCTTAATTTCCTTATTTTTTAATTTGATGAATATTATTTTTTTTAAAATCGCGATGCACTGAAGCCGCATGGATTGAAGCGCAAGGTCCTGAGTCCAAGTCATGGGCTCGGGAGTTTCTGTGTGGAGTAGGCATATTCTTCCATGCTTGGGTTTCCTCTGGGTACTCCGGTTCCCTCCCACAGTCCAAAGACATGGACTAACATTAGATTCGATCTATCTACGTCTACATCCAATCACAAGGAATGGACGTCAATCCCTGAAGCTTGAATGATGCTCATACAAGGAGTGTCATGGTTGTGATCACAACGATCTACCGTATGGTTCATCCACATATGGACCACAGACCACATATGGACTCACTCACACCTACGGGGCAATTTGCAACAGCCAATTAACCTACTGTGCATGTTTTTGGACTGTGGGAGGAAATCGGAGTACCTGCAGGAAACCCACACAAGCACGGGGAGAACATGCAAACTCCACATAGAAACGCCCAGGCCTGGAATCAAACCTAGGCCTTCTTGCTGTGAGGTGGACGTGCTAACCACTACGCCACCGTGCCGCCTAACATTAAATTAATCTCTTTTCCAAATTGCCCAGGTATAAGTGATGTGTGTGTGTGTGTGCGTGTGTACCCTATAATGGTTTGTTGAGATGTTCATGTCGTAATAGAATTCAGCAGTTCAGCAAATAAGTGATTGAATGAATGTTTGCTTGTTGAAGGTTCCAGGGCTCAATTCTATTTAAAACATTTAAAACTCTCACAAGAAACTATCAACTTGTTTTTTATGGCTTTTGCGCGTCCATCCGTCTGGTGTCAGTATGCATCGCAATGCTAACTGGATATTATGCATCGCAACACTGATTGACTGTTTTTCAATTGAACTTCATGTGTACCAACACCCAGGAATGTAAAGACAGCCTTTGCTTTTGAAAACTCGTACATTTTTTGTTGGTTTGTTTGTTTGTATTTTATTGCAACAACGTCCAAACAACAATAAACTAAATTTATTTTATGGGGTGGTTTTGGAAATACATACTCTTACTTGATTTTCAAGGTCTGCATAGCTCAACATTTAAAAGACTGACATAATAATAATTGGAGAAGTAATGGCCTAGTGGTAAAGGTGCTGGATCACTGATCCTAAGGTTGGGGGTTCAAGCCCCACTCACCACGGGTTGTTACTGTTCCCTCAGTGCAGCTAACTGGGTTATCAAAGGCCGGCCATGTCCCTCACTGTCTATGGTGGGAGGTTCATGTAAAAGAACCATTGCTGACTTTCGACAAGAGGAGCTGCATAGCCGTCAGCGGGTTTCCACCCTGCGATGGCCTGGCGAGCCTTCCAGGGTGTACTCTGCCCTCGTCCGGAGTCGGCTGGGATGGGTGCTAGCCTCCCCACAACCCTAATTAGGATTAAGCGGTTACAGAAATGGAATCCCTGGATGATATTTGAGACGTAAGTTTTTTCGGTCACCCATTGCCAATATTCAAATATCTCACAGCAGGGGTCACCAACATGGTGCCTGTGGGCCTGTTCACTGCTATTTTTAGAACAGGCCCATGGCTCCTTAGTGCCACTCTCCACTGATCTGCATCTAATTTAATTTTTTTTTTGCAATTTTTTTAATCAAATCAATATCTTCACATAGATGAATATCATTAATTATTAATAAAAACATCAAATTATATGTAAATTGAGCAAATTAGTTATTTCAGAAGTGTGTATCATCCTGGTAGCCCTTCGTATTAATTGGTACCCAAGAAGTAGCTCTCAGTTTCAAAAAGGTTGGTGACCCCTGCGTCACAGGCTATATATTACAAATAGACTGAACCCTATGCATAAGACGAAGGGGACACAAGGAGTGCATTGTTACACTGTGATATAAGGTCAGCACACATTAGTTAAGTACTATAAACATTGTTTTATTCTGTTGTGCCTACCATCTCTTCAAATTTCTAAACAGGATAAAAATTATTAACGGACTGGAACTGTTTTGAATGTAACTCGTACTCGTGCTCCTGGTAATGCTTATGAAAATGCTCTGCCGTGTTGGATAAGAACTGAAGCTTGCTCTCTAATCCAGTGTGTGGAATACACCATCCCAAATGAAACCAACCAATCAACCATATTTCCTGCCATAGATTCCTTAAAATACAATGCTTCACTAGACTCGAGGAATCTGATGACTCTGGCTGATATTAGTATGACAGCCACTGCAAATCGAGCAGGACTTCCTCTGCGCATTTCAAATGCCTTCGCTTCCCTCATTTACTTCGGCTGCCCACACTCCTTCTAACCAGTATGTCAAGGGCATAGGCTGGGGGTGTGTGTGTGTGTGTGTGTGTGCACGTGCACCCCTCTACTGCAGGTGTTGAGTTCCGCTGGACAAGAAATTATGTGTATTCACAGGCTTATAAATAAACTTAATGACTGTTATTGAAGAGAAAGTTGGAGATAAATTCAGCATGCAGTAAACCCGAAACCGGAAGTTAACACCGGAAGTTAACGTGTAACGTGTAACGGGCACTGCGCAAGTGCAAGCCCAAGCTGACCAATGCATGTTCTGCCATCATTTGGTTTCTCACCTGCATCATGCCAGCAGTCACCTTTGTCTACACGATCGTTAACGTGGCTATGATGGTATCCACCATTATTAATTTGATGTTTCTGATCAGTGTTTTCTGTGTATAGCGCCCAGGTGAAGGAGACCAAAACAATTCGACTGCAAAGAAGCAAGCTTGACTGAATGTTATAGTGATCCAGGTGCCCTCAACTATAATTTATTTGCCGATGCTTGCTTTGGCCCCTTTTCTCCTGATAATCCAAAAACAAACAAATAACCTTGTGTGCAATTTCCTGATGCTGTTTGGTGTTCTCCCTAATTTCGGAGTTTGCATTGGCCCCAT
Organism: Plotosus lineatus; assembly: GCA_024760905.1. Classification (NCBI taxonomy): domain Eukaryota; kingdom Metazoa; phylum Chordata; class Actinopteri; order Siluriformes; family Plotosidae; genus Plotosus; species Plotosus lineatus. The sequence continues at coordinate 36,619,637 of CM045739.1, forward strand.
GTTCTACATAGCCCGGCTGAGGCGACTGTTCTGTGTCAGGAAAAATTAATCAAGAGACACGACTACAGACTAGAGAAAGTAAGCTTAACAGATGAACTGCAGTTAAGTAAGATTCATCTGAATGTTGTGATTTCAATTCAGTTCATTTTCTGTAACTGCTTAATCCTAATTAGGGTCACAGGGAGGCTGGTGCCCATCTCAGCCGATTCTGGGCGAGGGCAGAGTACACCTTGGACAGCTCGTCAGGCCATTGCAGGGCCATTCAATTCTTCTTATAGTATTTGTAAGTAAATATTAAACAAAGTATAGAATGTTTCATCCTTCTTGACCTTTAATAAAGGTGAAATCTAAGATAGAAACCTTTTACTATACAGACGCTCCCTGACTTATGTTCATCCGTTTAAGTTTTTTCAATTTTACGGGGGGTTTTTTCCCAAAAAAAAGTCAAATTTTGAGTTTAGACGTAACTACGTAGTACGCTGACATAACGACGTAATGACGCTGCGTCCATTGTTTACAAATGACAGACTGAACGTGCCCCTCCTTCTTCCCAGTTCAGTTATATATGTACCATTTTATCTCAGTGTTTTTTTTATTTATATATATATATATATCAGTTATATAGCGTGTTACCCTTGTGTTAAGACGTCTCTGTGATCTTTGTGTTTACACTGTTTTGCGGACTTTTGTAACCCTAAGCAAATATGGTTGGTGATTCACATCAGTGCAGGCTGCGTTCTAAAGAGTTCAACGGCACCCTTGCGCACTTGAAAGACCGAAAGTCCGTATAACCCACAGCAAGTACACTACTTTCTCAAGTACACTACTTTCGGTATTGAGCGCCTCACATATTGTAAGTGTTGCTTGGATGTTTTAAGCTTCATGTAAAGTGACTCGGTATAAATAAGTGACTTATTTGAAATTAATATTGATATTATTTGATATATTTAATATTATTTTACAATGTTAACTGTATAATAATTGATTTAGGGGTGTTTTATGAGATACGGTAATGGTATTTATGGATGTATAGTACAGTGTGAGCGTCATACGTCATACCTCACTGTAACAACTTACGTTCACTTTCAACTTACGTTCGGCCGTTCGAAACCAATTAAAAACGTAAGTCGGTGAGCGTCTGTACTTAGCTAAATGTTTATGCCTCCCCGCCAACACACCAATATGTATCCAGTGTGTCTGAAAACTGCCCCTTTCTCAAACCATAGAAAATCTTAATATGGAATTGCTTCCCTTTTCTATAATAACAGGCTCTGCTCATCTGGGTAGACTTTGCAGCTGTGAGGAGTTCCTCCCATTCATCCTCAAGAACATTAGTAACGTAAACTACAGATCTTCATTAAGAATATCTGATCCACACTGTGTTTTGATGTCATGCCAAAGACCACCATGGTGAGTGATAGGTGAAAGTCACCATATTAAAAGGCTATTGGTGTTTATAGCACATGTACTGGCAACTCGTAACAATGTTACTGATGTTGATATACTTCTACAATATGTTTGAATTGTGGTAATAAGGGTTAATGTAGACATCCCATCTCTCCTAGAAATTTCAGAAGTCCACAGATTATTCAAAGTGCCTATGTAGAATCCTTGAATAAGTGTGAGTAACGGCTTATGTAACGAGAGAGTAACAGAGATAAAGCATCATGTATGAAATTTCTTTTCCTGCAGGGGGGGGGGGGTCAACCTCCCTCTTATTTATCCGATTAGTATATTGTCCACACAGAGCGACTTCCACTGCAGTGTTCTAATCAGAAACAGACAGAGCAGCAGAGTTTATGCCATAGACCATGACGGGATGGCCTCTACATCAGAGCTCATACTCAGAGTCGACAAGTCAACCTACGTGTCTGAGCGTATCTGACAGGTGAGCCTACGCTTCAGAAGGTGGACTGTTTTGTAAATATGAAAGTGAAACTGAGTTAGAGTGGCATTGGGAATGGGATTTTTATAATGAATTTATTATGTTTATGTAATTAATTAAACCTGCATCTGAAAAGGAACTGTTGTGCAGTTATGAAAATTAAACTGTCCTATGATGTATTTCAGGGGTCGGGAACCCATGGCTCACGAGCTAGATGTGGCTCTTTTGAAGACTGTATCTGGCTCTCACATAAAACAGGTGGCCTTTCTTAACAGAATAACGAATACATAATTTCACTGTCATTAAAATAAAAATACAAAAAAGCCATCAAATAAAACAAAAACAGATGAATAAATGTCGTGCATTTAAATCTATAAATCTATTTTCAATGCCACACGTCACTGTGGCGCTCAGCGGAGAGCCAATCCTTTCGATACTTCAGTATGTGGGCGGGTCCGATACCTAGAAACTCTCATTTTAATGGATTATAACAACAGCCACAGCCTGCGCGTGTTGTTTTTGAGTAAAGAGATAAATTTCCCTCGTTTTTGATTGGCTCATTTGCACGAAGCGAAGCACAGCTGGCAAGCAAACACAAATGGACAGACATGGAAAAACTTCAACCCATAGACCAGCTGATTTCCAAAACTTGGGATGCGCTTCCTGTCACATACCAAACACTGCAGTGTGTGAGTCCTGTCATATTGATCATGTTTGACTCCACATGCGCACGCGAGCAGTCCTTCTCACACGTGAAAAACATCAAGACCAACCTGCGGTCACGTGTAATAGATGGAAGCCTAAACGTCTGCATGAAGCTGAACCTCAGCACGTATCAACCAGACTACAAAGCCATCAGCAAAACCATGCAGCACCAGAAGTCGCATTAATAGTAAGAAGTACTTTTCTTATTAATAAATAAATTAATTGCAACAATGTTGTTTAAAATAAATTCCGAGTCTTATTATACTCTCAAATTGTTGGTCTTCTTTTTCAATTTAGTTGTATTCAGTATTAATATATATACTGTATATACACACTCACACACACACACACACACACACATATATATATATATATATATACACACACACACATATATATATATATATATATATACACATATATATATATATATATATATATATATATATATATATATATATATATATATATATATATATATATATGCACATATATATACACATATATATATATGGCTCTCAAAGGATGACATTTTAAAATATTGGGGTTTTTTGGCTCTCTTAGTCAAAAAGGTTCCTGATCCCTGGAGTATTTGAATACAATAAGAAACATCTGAGTGAAAACGAAACTCTGCTGAATTCCATCAAATCGAACTGCTACTGAACATTGGCTGGTTATGATACGTTCCTCAAAGTGGAACCTTTGTTAACAGATGAACTTTGGTTATGTATTAGATCATGTTGTGCCCATAGTATAGCTTTTGACTGTGAAACAAACTGTGTTGGTTTTCCCACGCTAACCCTTGCCCTGCCGCTGAGCCTATCACAGAACCTAAATCTGCTACCAGGCTCTCTTCTCTGCTGGAGTTTGTCCTGACATGTTCCTCTGTGTTTGTACTTGAATGTGTTTCAGTGCCAGAGCCCTCAGTGCCAGCAGGGTCCAAGTTCTCACCGACAAAAAAAGGGTGAGCAGGTATTGGATCAGACATCCACTCAGCTGTCTGTACCTGTTCTCAAAGCCGTTCCCAAAGTGACCCCTGTAAAGATACTTAAAATGGTTCCAAAGATTGAGTCAGGGTTCTTGGTCTTTGGTAAAACTTTTGCCTGAGAGCACATCTAGGTTCATGCCAGTGTCCATGCCAAGTCCCAAGCCCAAATTTGTGCATAGGTTACTGTATATGGTGTTCACCACTTTTGCTGACCTACTTGGATCAGCTGTTCTTGGACGCTCACAACATTCCAACTGTACACATGTATTGTCAAACGTGAAGCTAGTGTAGTTGTCCACCTAAATATTTTTCCTAATACTGTAACCGTCATGGAATGAGTACATCAGAGGGACAGCACATGTTAGATGTTTTGGAGACAAAGTCAGAGAGGCTAGATTGAGATGGTTTGGACATGTACAGAGGAGGAATAGTGAGTATATTGGTAGTAGGATGCTGAGGTTGGAACTACCAGGCAGAAGGCCTAGAGGAAGACCATAGAGAAGATTTATGGCTGTGGTGAAGGCGGACATGAAGGTAGTTGGAGTAAGAGTAGAAGATGCAGAAGATAGGGTGAGATGGAGGCAGATCGTTTGCTGTGGCGACCCCTGAAGGGAACAGCCGAAAGGAAAAGAAGAAGAAGACTGTAACCGTCATGCTGTGGGAGGCTCGAAAGAATTTCTATTAAAATTTGGAAGTGCTTTTTAATGTACGTAGAATCTCTGGATGACATTTGATAGGTAAGTTTGTTCAGTCATCCATTGCTATTATTCAAATCCTTTGCAGACAGACTTGATGTTAAAGAGAGACTGAACCCTATGCATTAAAGACAAGACGAAGCAGGTACGAGAAGTGCATTGTTACGCTGTGATAAGGTCAGTACGTGTTAATTAGGTATAAGTATTGTTTGATGTTCTCTTGTGCCTACCATCTCTTCATTTCTAAACAGAATAAAAATGATTAATGGACTGGAACTGTTTTGAATTTAACTTGCACTAGTGCTCCTGGTAATGTTTATGAAAATGCTCTATAGTGTTGGATAATAACTGAAACCTGCTCTCTAATCCAGTGTGCTCATCATGGAATACACAATGCCAGTTGAAACCAACGAATCAACCCTGTTTCCTGCCATAGATTCCTTGCAATCCAACACTACACTAGATTCGAGGAATCTGACCACTCTGGCTGATATTATAGCTGACTGCAACAAGAATAGACCGACCATTCTGCGTGCGCCCATCCAGATTTTTATCCTCGTATTTGCCTTCCCGGCAAATGCAGTCCTTCTCTGGCTGCTGGTAAAGAACAGAAAAACTCTGTCACCATCTGAGGTTTTAGGTCTGAACTTTGCAGTACTTGGCGTATTGTTTTGCCTCAGCCTGCCACTGGATATTAGTATGTCAGCCACTGCAAATCGATCGGGACTTCCCCTGCGCATTTCAAATGCCTTTGCTTCCCTCAATTACTTCGGTTGCCCACTCCTTCTGACCAGTATGTGCCTGGAGCGCTATGTGGCTGTGACACACCCTGTGCTCTTCATGAAGCTGGGGAAGTGGGAGTATCGTGCTGCATGTTCTGCCATCATCTGGCTTCTCACCTGCATCATGGCAGCAGTCACCTTTGTCTACACGATCGCTAACGTGGCTATGATGATATCCATCATTATTAATTTGATGTTTTTGATCAGTGTTTTCTGTCTATTAGGCATTGTGTGTGTGCTGTGTAAAAAGGGCCCAGGTGAAGGAGACCAGAATAATTCAACTGCAAAGAAGCAAGCTCTAAAGAACGTTATCGTGATATTGGTGCCCTCAACTATAACTAATTTGCCGATGCTTGCTTTAGCCCCTTTTCTCCTGATAATCCAAATGCAAAAACAAACAAATAACCTTATGTGCAATTTCCTGATGCTGTTTGGTGTGCTCCCTAATTTCGGAGTTTGCATTGGCCCCATGTTCTACATGGCCCGGCTGAGGCGACTATTCTGTGTCAAGAAAAATGAATCAAGAGAGACAACTATAGACCAGAGAAAGTAAGATTTACAGATGAACTGCAGCTGCAGTCAAATCGGATTGATACAGATGTTGTGATTCATAACCATTTAATTATTTAGTTTGTGAAAGGGTTTTCTTTAGCAGTAATCAGACATATGTTTATAGTGTTAATAACCTCCTCTACTTTAATAAAGCTTGGAATAGAGTTTGAAAATACATAAATATGGGTAGAGTAGCTGTAAATGTACTTGGCTCCATGACCATCACACCTATGTGCTTGATATATATATATATATATATATATATATATATATATATATATATATATATATATATATATATATATATATATATATATATATATAAACAAAAATAAAAGGACAGGACAAAGACTTTCTATTGAAACTCCATTTATCACTACAGATCTGTTTCGAGGGGTGGTGAAACCATCCTCTCTCTTCAGGTGATTATAGAAGAGTTTCAATAGAAAGTCTTTGTCCTGTCCTTTTATTTTTGTTATTTGCTCTACCAAAAAGTATTGAGCACTCTCCTACGGAAGGATCTACTCAGAAAATCCTCTCTCTCTCTCTCTCTCTCTCTATATATATATATATATATATATATATATATATATATATATATATATATATATATATATATTCTGGATGTTGTGTTTAAAAATAAAAATTATTTGAAAAAACCTTACGTTGTACGTTACGTTGTTACGTTGTATTTTGAGTCATTGTTTCACTTTTACTGCATTGCATTGGATTTTTGGACTGTTTCTTTACCGGAAGACTTTGTGATTTTTTTTTTTTCTCTTTTCTCTTACAAGAGACGCAAATAACTTACAGAGACTTACAAGAGATTCAAATAAAATTGGTCAGTTCAAGCTGGCAACAATTACTCTATACAAGCTTTGCTGGACACATCTATATGTATATTAAAAAGGGTGAATACTGTATCCATGCATTTAGTACAGTTCAGTTCATTTTCTGTAACCGCTTCATCCTAATTAGGGTCGCGTGGAGTCTGGTGCCCATCCCAGCCAACTCAGGGCGAGGGCAGAGTACACCCTGGACAACTCGCCAGGCCATCGCAGGGCGGAAACACGCTGACAGCTTTGCAGCCTACTCTTGTCGAAAGTCAGCAATGGTTCTTTTACATGCCTCACACCATAGACGGTGAGAGACATGGCCGGCCTTTGATAACCCAGTTAGCTGCACTGGGAGGACAGTGACAACCTTGTGGAGAGTGGGACTCGAACCCCCAACCTTTGGATCAGCGATCCGGCGCCTTATACCTCTAGACCACCACTGCCCGCATTTAGTACAGTGCTTCTCAATTATTTTCTTTGGCGCCCCTTCTAGGAAGAAAAAAAAATCCTCCTCACCGCCCAGCGAAAGACCTCTCCATAACATTGTATCTTTTTAAACATGAACCCCCCCCCCCCCCCCCCCCCAAAAAAAGAAAGAATTATAGTTCAACTTACAATAAAGAAAAACTTCATTAACATTGTTTTTTTAATCTGTAACAGAAAAGATTTAAAGTGCACCAATGTGCCTGAAATAAAAAAATAAAAAAAACCCACATCCTTATTTAAATTCATTCAACTTATCTGTTTCTCTCCACTTTTCTCTTTGTTCCTGTTAGAAATTTTCCGTGTTGTTTGAGGGTTGTTTACTGCACTTCATATCGTTTTCTTGTACGAAAAACTGCTACACCATAGCCCGACAATGAGAGAGACACTGACAACTACTGGAGTGGAGGTGCAATTACACTTAAATCTCATACAACGACTGTATTCCAGAAAAGCGTGTTCGCCAGGGTCATACGTGCTCCTGGGGGGGGCGCTACCACTATTTGCAAAGCAGTGATTTAGTAGAATATTTGTCATTAAAGGGTACCTGGGGTGAATTTAATTAGTAACTCTTTTAAACAATCATGTATGACATCACTGGTTCCGTCAGTCCACTTCAGTCTTTGCCCCATGTCAAGTGCGCATGAGTGCTGCCACACTACTACTACTAGGCATGCGTGGCAATATATTGCCTTCGACATTGGCTGTTCCAGCCCTGGTAGTGCTGCGAATTTGCTGTTTTGTCCAACTGGCTGGGTAACATGCAGCAGACAGCAGTCTAAGATAACACATGATTGACCAGTGCTGAGCTGCGTTGCCACAAAAATGGCAGCGTGCAAAACACACAGCTGCACAAACAACAAGTGCAGAAATTTGCAGAAGAAGTAACATCGGAAACGGCCACACTCTGAAAACGTAAGGATGACCCCAATACTGGT